>CM046666.1:145454717-145977217 GCA_025594165.1 Tamias sibiricus
CCTAAAAAATGTAAATTAAAAAAAAAAATTAAAGGGGGGCAGGCTGGGGATGTGACTCCATGGGTAAGCACCCCTGGTACAAAAAAAAAACAAAAATTCTTGTTTGGATAAACATTCTTCTGATAAATGTTTTAAATGTGTCATCCCACACAATGAATAAAATTCCAGATAGTTTAACTGATTCCCAATTAAATAAATTATTGACCACAAGCTTGACTGATTCCCAATTAAATAAATTGTTTACCACATGGTATTACTGACAAACTTTGTAAAACTTTTAATATCTTCTACATAAAAAGTAGATAATATTGGCATTATGTACTTTGCAATAAAGATAAATGTGTATAAAAATTAGAAAACAGACTCAAATATCATAGCAACTAAGAAAGATATATAGGAAAAGGGCTGAGCTTAGATCTGGTTTATGGTAAAATTCAGTAAATTACAGTTATCGATGACACTTACCTCTCACACTATGTAAACCATGTTCTTTGAAAGAAGAACAAAGAATTTAACCACTTTAAAAATATGCATGTTTCCGGAATGCACGGTCTGCATTCCCTGCCTATAGTCTTGAGACTCTCCCACTAGCCACTGGGCAGGAGCACAGCCACACATGAGAGAAAAACACTGTCACACATTCACAGCACAAAGCCACGGGGAGCAGCTGGGAAATAGGGCACCCTCCCTCCAGTGCCTGGAGCCCCCAGCGCAAGGAGGGGGTCTGCATCTGTGAAGAGTGTCTTCTTTTCCTCAGTCTTCTCTTTAAAGACTTCTGAGTAAAATCATCACCAAGAACAAAACAAAAACCCAGGTACGATTACAGAGAGGCCCTCAAGTGAGGAAGCAATGAAAGGTGTCACCATTGGAGTCCAAATGAAAATAAAGACCAGGATTCAAAAGCCAATGAATTATCAACCTGGGCCATCATTTCTGCAGGCTGTAATTAATTGAAATCACTACAACTATAATAAGGCCAAAGAAAAGAAAATCTTCCTTGTGAGATATCACACACATGACGAGGTAGATATTGCTGTAGTCGAAGACAGCAGCAGGGAGGCGCTGAAGCCACCCGCAGCCCTGTTGGATGACATTTTGCTTATTTCCTAAACAATTTTACATTTGCATATGACATTTTTTCTTATCTCCTAAACAATTTTATATTTACATGTAACATTTCATTTAGTTCAATAGGCAACTTTATATTTTTCATTCTTTGCTTATAAACTCTGACAAATGTTCCTATTAATGTAGTTAGTTATAGCAAAACAGAAATGAGTCTTTTTCAACTGGCATCAGTTGACATATTGGTATCTTTGTCTCTCTAATCAGAATTTTTTGGGTTCACTAGTGATCACGAGCAGTTCTCAGAAACGAGCGGCTCCATCTGGTAAAGGGATGAGCTTCCTCTCACACGGGGTGTCACAGCACCCCCAGGGCTCTGCAGTTTTTCCTAGACCCTACCCCCACGAGTAGGACCTACTCATGCAAAAAAAAAAAAAAAAAAAGAAGAAGAAGAAGGAAAAAGACATTCACTGTGTATCTGAAATGCAAATGTAGATGAACTCCTTCACAGTGTCCGCTAACTCTGGCACTCCTACCCAGAATTCCTGGTGCCAGAGTGACACTGGGTGCACCCCTCCCCAGTCCAAAGGCCCAAGGCTCCCCGCTTCCCACACAGCCTCCCCAACCTTCCTGGAGGGGCCCCCTTCGTGAGCGTGTGTCCCACCATCCCCCTCTCATCTAGGGCACTCCCACTACAGCCTCAGCTCTGGAAGCCCTGGGAGTCATCAAAACCATCCGGTCTTCCTGAAAATTAAAAGTCACCGAGCAAATAACCCAGCCGTGCCTGACACGTGTACCTAAGCAGGCTGCTGAATGAAGATCCGCTCCCCAAATCTCCAATCGGTCAGCTTGCCTGATGTAATCTATTCAACGTTTGTTTGATTATTTATAAAGCGTATACCTTGATAGCTGGTGCTCTGAGCTGGTCAGACCCCACAGTGCACTCTGTGCTGTTCCCTCTGTCTTTGCCTAGCAGAGGAGACCCTCTACTTGTCACCGGCTGGAATGGAGCTGGGGCAAGGACCCAAGAGAGCACATCCAGCCAGCGTGGGAAGGGTGGGCGTCCGAAGGAGGTGGAGGGGAGGAGGGAGTCTGCGGCCAAACAGAGTCCCCAGGCAGAGCAGATGGCGGGACAGGGCTGCTCTCCTGGGTCCTGCAGGACTTTGCTCTCGCCTGCCCCAGGGCTGCAGGGCAGACGGCCCGCCTTCAGCTCACTGCACCTGAGCTGGCAGCAGAATCCACATGCAGACGGGGTTCTTTGTGGGCCTACCACGTAGCACAGAGCAGAACTGCACTGCAGGGTCCGCGGAGCCCTCACCGTCGGGACACCCAGAATATTCTTTACAAAGATTGAATCATGTGCAAGGAATACTCCAGAAAACCTGAGACGCTGACAGGAAGATCTACAACAAGCAAAGAGGAGAGCAAGCCATACTTGGGCAAAAACGCCCTATGCTAATACTAGAAAGTAAGTTAGATATATCCTAAGACTTTAATTCATTATGTAGATGTGAGAGCAGGTTTTGACAATAAGAGAAGTAAGGAGACTCCTGACCAACAATTAATCTGTAACGAATATTAAGTTTAGGAATGATTATACATTTAGACTATATTTCTTAATAAATTTCCTCACATAAATTGTGCCTGATCTATAAACCAATTTTAAACAAAATCCATCATGCCAGGCACTTTACATCTTATTCTATTTATTGCCCCATTTCTCATCAGAAACCTTTTAGCTTTAATGCTATTCCAAGGCAGAGTATCTCATTAGAGTGGCAAAGATAAAGTTCTTTTTGAGATAAAGTAATTATAGTGATTGTAGAGGGAAAAAAATCATCCAAACTCCTTGGCTGCAGTAATCTCCTGGCTTCTGATTAATTTTAAGACTAATAAACTAAGTGCAAACAAAAAGATGTTAGTGTGGATAATGCTGGGTACCTGGAGCTGGTGCGGAGAGATTAGCAACCTGCAAACTTCATCAGAACTGAGGTCCTGCAGGACTTTGCGCCCAAGCAAATATTCCAAAGCAAAACACTGCATTTCCTCTTAGTTCACTCCGTGTCCATTCCATCTTCTAAGGATGACTAGAGTCAAGAACTTAACTTTCCTCCACATGTACCGTGACTCGATTTTAAGCCTATTTCCAGTTGGAAGGACCAGTCAGTTTCTTCCCATGGAAGAGCTTAGTTTTCCTGCGGAGGCCCAGGTCACCTACAATGTGGCAGTGACTGGGTGATGCTGGAGGAGGGGGCAGGACGCCCTTCCAGGGTCAGGGAGTGCACTGTCAGGACTCAGTGAGAGCAGCTGCAGGGGCGAGGAGCGACAGTCAGAATGATTCCCAGGGACAGATGCCCAGCCATCAGCACCTAGGCTAACTAAACCCACCAGTCCAGTGAGACCGTCATAGTCACTGGTCCGATGGTGTTTTGCTTACATCAACGGGCGCTTAGAGAAATCTTTGAGAGAAACAGTGAAGTGGGTTATTTTATGTGATCCTCTCGCTGCTCAAGAACACAGAAACGTACGGCCACACACAGGGCGCCCCAGCTGTGTCCACCCTGTCTCGTGTGTGCATGGACCCAGGTGGGCAGCCTGGGCACCAGTGCTCGCCATGTTTCTTCCCTGGGCTGTGTTCCCTACATGCCAGGGGGGCACTCGCTTTTCTGAGGCTAGTTTGATCAAGGGGGAACCCCGGTCAAGATCACCATGAAATAAAGAAGACATTTGGATCTGGAAACAAAGAGGGCCTGGTGGGCAAGATTATTCTCAACTCGCCCCTCAAGGTCAGGTCCAATTTCAGACTCAAGTTTCCCAAAGAAACCATGGGGATGGAAATGTCCACCTTCCTTGCCAACTTATGAGCATCACATCAAATAGGAGATGTGGTTTTAACTATAGCATCGTGTAGGAGAGGCAGCTCATTAGTGCTACGTGTACTATTTAAATAGAGCTGAGGAGACAGTGGCATTATGAATGAACCCCCAACTACCATGATGTAGGAGGGGACTACAAAGATATCAGATACACAGAGCTTGCTGCAACCTGCTTTCTCCAGATGAGAAGAAAAGAAATTGCATTTTTCAAAAATGACTCAGGTGGCTAAGGAGGTTCCAATTTTTCTCCTTATGTATAAAAATCTCTTTGCAGACATTCAAATAAGCCACACACCACTCCACTGTAACTAGTCACCCACCTAAAATCCTATATTCTCTTTTATATTTTCATGACCAGAAAATTATGTAAGTTATTGATCTTCATTAAGATCTAGAAAACGAAACCCAAGAGTTGCCCATTTTCTACATAGAATCATTCCCCTTGGCAAAGTCTAGCACATCCTTTGTGGCTGCCAAGCCTAAACTCTCAGGTTAATGGGCAATGTGACTGGCCAGAGGCTCCTCAGGGCTCCTATCAGGAGTTTCTATCTACTGAGTGTGTAGTTTTCGTTGCTATTATTTGAACAGCATTTCTGTACAAAATATTGAAATGTCTGATCTTCTGCTATGTGCAAGTTATGTTACTTCTAGCAACCACTAAAAATATGGTTTAATTTTCTTTAACTCATCTTTATTCCATTTTCTTGAATCCTTAAATGTATTTTTTTCCAAGAGTATTCTTGAGTGACATTTTAAGTACAAAGGAAGTAGTTAGATAATAGAACATTGATTACTGGATTTGTGTAGTAAGCAACACCCTACAAAAGGTCAAGGCTTTGGAAAAATGAAGATAATCTTTTCACTCTTGGCTCAATTATTAGTTAACCTGCAACTTTGGGCTCTTTACTTAAAGAGTCTCTTTGTTTAAAACATTGATTAATACTATTTACTTTGCAGGTCTGTCATGCAAATTAGAGAAAAATACAATGATACAAATGTAAGGCAGGGAATAATAAATTATAGCAAACGCATCATAATTACTAGGATTGATATGATTATAAAATGCCACATAGAATTCCTGAAGGTGTGCATCTACAGAATCAAGCGTGAAGGTTCAAATACAGTTGTCGCTCATTCAGCATCACTGGCTCTGTGTCCTACTAAGGGACGGCACCGTGTGAGGTGTGGAAGATGACTGCAGACACACCAGGCAGGCAAACAGGCCCCTGCAGGCGTGCACAACAGGGAACGGATGCTTGTGCCATGACATTGGAGATTCGCAGCTCAGGGTAGGGAGCGACAGGAGAGGCCAGATAGTCCCAGAACAGCGTAAGAGAGGGGTCAATGACGTGCAGAGTAGTAAACAGTGTGACGGTGTGAAGGGAATAAAAGTTTAAGGTTAAATATCAAAAGTGGATCAGTTCTAGAAATGGAGTAAATTACAGGGGTTCGTGGGATGGGCATCTGGGGTGAGGTGCTGAGACCACTGGGCCGCCAGTGGGGCCACCCTTCCCTGGGAGTGCTGGTCCTGGTGAACAGGCGCCTGACTAAATCTCAAGGTGCTCCTCTCCTCTGTCCTTTCCAAAACGATGGCCTGTCTCTTTCCCATTGTGATCTGCATTCACGTCCCAGTTGCTCTTTATTCTAAGCTGAAATGATAATGACTCTGCATTATTAGGGGTGGAGGGGGAGGTGCTTTCATTCCTCTGCAGGTGCTGGCCAGGACCTGGCTTCCACACTGCAGTATGTATAATCACACACATGTACATGAATGATGATAACAGAACATTGATAATCAAGTCCTCTTTACATATGAATGAACCTTCACAACAACAAAGAAATAGATACTATCATACCAGTGAACAGTCCCAAGCTGACCCAGCAGGAAGGAGGAAGCAGGGGTCTCAGGCTGCCTCCAGGGTCACCTTTGTAAGCTCACCTCACAAGCACATCCATGACAGCCACCTTTCCTGGGTGTTCATCTCATTCCAGGCTCTGCTCAACACCTGGGACTAATATGCCACTTAGTCCCTGCAAAGCTCTACTCTGGTTGGATATATTGAGACAAATGTTGCAGGTGTTTTCTTGGCGTTTTTCTGTCCCCACTGCTCATGGGGTATAGTTTCAAATGAAAATATCTCTTGCTTAAAAAAATAAAAAAGAGCCAGCCACAATGAGTCCCACCTCACAGCTCCCCAACATCTGGCAGGCACCGGCCTCTGCCTCTTCCTCCACTGTGACACTGCCCCTCGCTGCCCACATCTGATGGGAAACCTTACCTCTTGTCTTATCCCTGTGAATATTTGTGTATATGAGCCTTAATGTAAACATATCCACGTGGCAAAAAAGGGCAAAACTACAGCTTATAAACTGAGATGAGATAGTCTGGGTTCAAATCTCTGGTCAACACTAACAGGCTCCTGTTTTCTTAGACTAATGACTGAATCTTTTAAGCCTCATTTTTCTCAAATCTAAAATGGGGTACAGTAGTACAATAGTAATTAAACAGAATCTTTCTGTAAAATAATTAAATGAGGTCATTCATAAAAATAAATTAGCTTAGAGTTCAATACTAACTTGTTGTTGCTGTCTGTATTAAGAATTCACCAGGAAGTTAGAGTAGCTCATATCCACCCTCTGGAGCAACTGGGACATGAATGCAGATCAGAATGGGAAAGAGACAGGCCATCGTTTTGGAAAAGGAGAGGAGAGGAGCAGCTTGAAGGAAATCTTGTGCTGGACCCAGGCCAGCGCTTTTGCCTGGAAGAAACACTAGTGTCCAATGACAACCTGGAAAAGGGGCCCTGCAACCGCGCAGGTCAGACCTGGGCTCTGTTCACCCAAGAGGCTTCCTAGGCGGGCTTCCCTGTGGGGCTGCAGTGTGGCGTCACAGGAAGATCCCCCATTGCGCTTTTAGTGATGCTGCCATGTCCTCAGCAGGTGGCAATGCATCCGTGACTGCTCCTCTGTCGGGTCTCTCTGGAGGTCTGATTACCCATCCTGCCTGCTCTGGCCTTGGCTCCCCACTGCCTATAGAGTAAAGCCAGACGATCTGCCCTTGTGGGGTCTCCACCTGGCACCTGGGATGATCATGCCCATCAGCACCCTAGCACTGCGTCCTTCACACACCTGTGCTGGCCAGACACTCCAGGCCCTGCGCTCTGTCGCGTCTGCGTCACCTGCCGTGTCCCTCACAGCCATCCCATGGAAGCCAGGCAATAGTGTCGTCCCTGTGCTTCACGTCACAGGGCAGCAAAGCTCTTCCCTCCAGCCTGTGTCCCAACGTGTAGAAACGGGTGGGGCTGAGTCCTGAATAAACTTTATTATTTATGGACAATGGGACTGAAATCTCATGTCATGTTCGTGGGCCACACAGTATTTTTCATCTTTTGATTTTTCCCAACCATTTAAAAATGCAAAACTAACTCCTGGCTCAGGGGCTGTACCTAAAACAAGCAGCAGGCCACAGGAGACCTTTGTTGCGACCTCTGCTGACTCTCTGATCCATAACTTCCTTTTTCACGTGTTATCTAAGCTTTGACTTGCATTCGGTGACCTTCGTGCACTGATCTTAAGTGGAGAGTCTGGTGGGCCTGGGGCCTGTGTGAAGCCACTCAGTCATCCGCAGCTCTAGATGCAAAACCTTTCCAGAACCGCAGAGGCCCCTGCAGGGTCTCATCCAAAAACCAGCCCTCCCACGCCCCAACCCCTTCTGTTAGGAAAGCAGTCTCCACCCTGTCCTGCAGTGAGGGAATGTCCGGGCACCATGGGTAGAAAGAAATACGAAGGCAAAGTTTTATGTTACAATGAAACTTCAAATCATAAACTGTGACAACCACATAGAAGAGTGCCTTATTTTCAGCAGTGGATAACTCACACTGAGAAACAGTGAGGAGCAGCTCGCCAGTTGCCCGTGTGCTGGCAGTCCCATAGTGGCACTGCAAGTCCTTACCTGGACCAAGGTGAGCGTGGCTTGCCTGCAGGTGCCACACCGTACCCGGAGCTTCCCCGGCTGCACCCTTTGACAGGGACCTTTGCAATACACATAAAAGCTGTTGTAGGTTGGTCTACCTGCTGGGCAGAAAGCAGAGAAAGTAGCCAGTCAGTGCCAAATCCAAACTGCAACCAGAAGCTCTCTTCATCAGCTTGTTAGAGGCAAATTTTAAAACTAATTCTTCTGGGACATTTTGAAACGTGTGGAATAAATATCCCAATGAGGAGATGATAATTAAATCTAGAAAATTTAGTTTTATGCTCAAAAGAGTGAAAATCTTTTCTTTTTCTTGCCAGTGGCTCCCTGACTTACTCAGTGAAGTAAGCAACCTGCAGCCAGGAGAGCTGGCCAAGTGTATTTGCAGCACAGTAAGGAAATGAGCTCTTTGCTGCTCACGTTTGAAAGAGGACAGGAAATGCAGAGATCACGGTTCCTGAATTCTATTTCATGCTTCTGAACACAGTTATGAAGGCTGCAGCCTTTTCCTCTTAAAAACTTTATCTGCATAGACAAACCAGCCCATTTCTCATGATACGAGTGATAGAATCATGCTCGCTGGTTTGCAGGGGACTGCCAAAACTCGGGCACACATTAAATGAGAGCCCTGAACCCTGAGGAGCTCCACAGTTCCAGCAGCCATGGGTAGAAATGGGTGCTTTGCATCTCATTAATATTCTCTCTAACTAGATAAGTGTCATTCAAATAGTATAGTTTCAAGAGCAAAAGGTGAATGGAAAAGCCAATTCAATAATTAAACATCTCTGATCATTTCTCTAGACTGTCAACAGAAAGGGATTATGTTACCCCTTCAATTAGGAGAATCCTTCAGGATGGTCTCATACTTGGATATCTGAAGATAACTAACTGTATTCAGAAGCACTGACCAATAAATTAATAGTCTTTCTAAATTTCTACAATTACTTTAAGTAGTTTTTTTTTTTTTTTTTTTTTTTTAATTCTTACCTTACTATTGCTGGGGTGGGCAGCAGAGGGGAGGTGATGTCATATGACATGTCACGGCATGTCTTATAAATATAAATAAAAGTTTATTTAAAATGTATAAATATAAATAAAAGTTTATTTAAAATTTTATTGGTATCATCAGAAGCATCTATAAATAATGAGTAGAATTTCTTATAATTATGAATGAAAACTCAACCTCCCAAATGCATATGGTCTACTCAAGCTGATAGTACAGATACAGTGAGAAAACAATAGAAGTTTCTGAAGTTCTATGCAGTTCCATTTGTTTCCCTAATTTGCAGGCAAAAGGCTTTGTATACATTTTGGATTGCCATTTGTTTAACCACCTTTACAAATAATGCAGGTGACAAAACTTTGGAAAATGTAAGACACAATAAAGATGTTGTTTTATAAAGTTGTGATTTGTAATACATTTTATAATTATTAGTCTCTGGAGACAAATATTTAGCTTTTAGTGTGAAAGAGGAAATACATATGTATGTTTGTATTGATGTTAAATAATTATTTTTTAATACTCCCCTGTAGCATTAATACCTGAATGGTCAAGATATCCATGTCTATGCTATCACATTATTATTATCAAATTATTTAATTACATAAAATATATTCATATGGTTTATATTTCTTACATGAAACATAGAACTGTGTATCAATGTTATATAGTCAAAATAATAAAGGACGGACTAGCAAAAGATGACAAGAACTGTGACAATTTTAATGTGTAGAAACAACTTGGCGAAGGTGGCAGGAGCCCTTACTGCTAAAACCTTTATCAGCAATATGAACAAATCCAATTTCACAATTTTTATAACCTGCTGTGAAGGTTAAACAATATAAAAGAGGAAGAAATAGACGAGGGGAAGCGAAAGCTTTCTGAAAGGGAGTTGGGGTTTCAGGCGCAGCCTTAGGACGGCACACAGGAGCCTGGGCAAGGCGGGGGCGGGTCCTCCCTCTCCCCGGGCAACAGCAGAGCCTGAGGACGCAGCAAGGCCGGGGCGGGACTAGGCACCCTGACCTCGGCTCTGCACGCTTGGAGCTCCACTGAAGTCCTGGAGAAGCTACTCAGCAACCGCTGCTCGCCCACGTCTGTGCCCTGGAAGCGCGGGTGACAGCCATCCATTACAATGGCCAGTCTAAGGAAGACCAAGGTCAGGCCTGTCCTGCGGCCGCATGTCCCCAGCTGCAGCCTGCGCTGGACCACGCGGCCGGGCTTGGGGTACCCCAGGCCCGTGCGGAGTGCCTTCCCAGCCTGTCGGGCTGCAGGACACAGTTTAACCTTGGCAATTCTCCGTGAGCGGGGGGCCAGGAGCCTGGACAGCGATACAAACACCACCCAGAAGCTCCTGGGCAGCATTCCCAGAGGCCTGGCCAGGCCGAGGGTCCTCCCTCGCAGATGGAGTCGTCGTGGGCCGCAGCTCCAGGGCCGAGAGCCTTCCCCTGGGCGCGCAGATGTCCGCCCAGCGACGCCAGGCTCCCGGACTTCTCTGTGGCTCCCAATGTCCTTTTCCTCTCCTAGTCCGCGCTCCTGTGGCAGGCCCTCCCTGGTCCCGGATCACCGCGGCAGCTGCTCCCCCCACTTTCTCTGATAAGCTTAAACTTACAGAAATAGTGCAGAGATTGTTCCATCATGTCTTTCCAGTTTGTCAATTAGGAACATTTTGGTACATTTGTTGTTTGGGCACATCCTGTGTGTGTGTGTGTGTGTGTGAGCGCGTGCATGCACACACATAGAGATTTACTCATGTATTATATATTTACACATTTCTGAACTGAAGCTTTTGCAATTAAGTTGATCTCATGCTTCTTCACCATAAATTGTTCAACTCCTACAAACAACTTTAAATAAAAATAATAAAGAACATATATTTAATTATATATAACTATATACATATCTAGATAGATATCTATCTATATATAGATCTATCAACATAGATATGTATATTTATACACAGAACTTCTCGCATGGTCTGGTTAGTTCGGTGGATCTGTTTGTAGACTGATCAAGCACACTTGAAGCATACTTTACAGAACTCTGTGATGGTTTACGAGCTCTTAAACCAAGAATGTTTGTGGCTCTTTGATCCCACCAATTTAGGCAACATTGCAGAAGCCAAGAGAGGCAAGCCTGGGACTAGGGCACACTGCAGAGCTCTGCTGCTCCAGGAGAGGCAGGAGGGAGCACAGAGCGCCCCAAACTTGATTTGACCTTGAAGCCTGTGCATTTTGGGAAACTGTATTATTACTCAGGGTGGGGGAAATGTAAAGAAGAATTCTGAGGAAGGATGAATCCATTTGGGAGGCTTGGCCCACAGTGGGCCTACCTGCTAATGTGCCCATCAGCTTCCTCAGGAGCTCCTGGGGAACCTGCCCAGGGGCCAGTCCTTGCCTCCACACCAAGCCAGCAGAGTGTGAACCTCCTATCCCACTGCTATGGTTTTACAATTAAGTTCTATTGATTTAAATCAGACATTATTTTATTTTCCTTGCAGGGATATGAAAAGCACAGTGAGCTTAGGCCCTCTGAGAGGGCAGGAGGGCGAGCCAGGGCACAGGGTCCTTGGGTTTCTGCCATTCCGAAGCATTATCA
Source organism: Tamias sibiricus (assembly GCA_025594165.1). Lineage (NCBI taxonomy): Eukaryota > Metazoa > Chordata > Mammalia > Rodentia > Sciuridae > Tamias > Tamias sibiricus. Next base: position 145,466,224 of record CM046666.1, read on the forward strand.
TTCTATCATCTCTTTAGTTTTTCTCCCACTTTTCTCATTGATTCTTAGTCAAGTCTCTCTTTTCCCTTACTTTATTTTCTTGCTCTAAAAAATTTGTTGAAAGTATTAATAATATGTGCAAACTATCAAGTAAATCCCACATTTAAAAAGAAATGTTTTAGACCCAGCTATCCCACTCCTTGGCCTATTCCCAAAGCACTTAGAAACATCTTACTACAGGGACACAGCCACATCAATGTTTATAGCAGCACAATTCACAATAGCTAGATTGTGGAACCAACCCAGATGCCCATCAGCAGATGAATGGATAGGGAAACTGTGGTCTATATACACAATGGAACACTACTCAGCACTAAAAGAAAATAAAATCATGGCATTTGCAGGTAAATGGATGGAGTTGGAGAAAATCATGCTAAGTGAAGTTAGCCAATCCCAAAAAAACCAAAGGTCGAATGATCTGTTTGATATAAAGATACTAACTTATAAAGGCAAGGGAGTGGGGATGAGAGGAATGAAAGAAATTTAAATAGAACAAAGAGGGGGGAAGGGGAAGGGGGCAAGGGGATAGGAATAATGGCAGACTGAGTTATCCATGATTACCCTAAATACATGTATAAAGACACAATTGTTGTAAAAAATACTTCATATAAAACCAGCAACTTGAAAAATTGTGTTATATGTAATATGAAATGAAATGTGCTCTGCAAACATGTATAACAAATTAGAATAAAAAAAGAAATATTTGTTTTGTCCTTTTGTAAACCAGCATAATCTTCAGTTATTTATTTTTATGCATTTTAGATAATGGGCTGAAGTCCTGAAAAATTATTGTAGGATTTTTAAATTATGCTTCATTTTTGGTGCTAAGGATTGAGCCCAGGGCCTCACACATGCTAAGCAAGCCCTCCCAATCCCAGCACCAAGGACTCTTTAAATACGATATAGAAACTTAGGGACAATCATTCTGATTCCGAGGAAAACTTTCCAAGGAAGTCGAAAGTTTCCATGATGGCCTGTCACAGTAAATCATGGTTTAATTGATGGGATACTTTGTTTTCAAAGGAGGGAGAGAGTAAGATGTAACATACCTTATACCTAGGTAAAATAATGTTCCGTATCAACATACTATAACAGAGCAAAGCAGCGGGGACACAGTTGATGTAAACCAATATTTATCTCACTTGAGCACATTACAGTATTAAGTAGAACATCACTGCCCAGGAGAGCTTCCTGTTGGTGGAAATGTCCTTCACCTGCTCCATCTTACCTCATACACAGGCTATGTGGCCACTAACTACACGTGGCTATTGAGAATTTGAAACTTGGCTAGAAATTACACTTTTTTGTTTTACTAGTTTTAAGCAATTTCGATTTAAAAGTCTGTCTGGGTAGCAGCTACCCAACTGGACAATACAAAAAATTGTAAGTACCCCATATCTGGCCATCCTCTGGCCCCAGCGCTGTAGACAACAAACAATGCTAAAGAGGCTCTTCTGCCACACTGAAAAATAACCTGGCTCATTTTAAACTGTGCTAATAGTAATAATAGATGTTGACCCAGAAAAGGGGAAAGGGGAGGTTTGAGTAGGAGGCCCTGGAGGTAAGACAGGTAGGTGGGTTTGGGTCCTTTGCAGCACTGGAGCAGAACGGGTCTCCTGTCCCGTGGTGGGCTGTTTCCTTCCCCCGGTGGTTAGCTCCTGACTTGAGCCTTGGCAGCAATCATGCCACCCCCACTCTTAGGCCCACCTTAGAACCGCGGCCCATGTGCTCAAGTCCCAGTTGGAAGAGCACTTCTTATAGGAATTCTTCCTTGTGTGTCCCCATGAAGATATTTCTCCCTAAAAACGAACACCTAAGTGTAGGAAAGCAGACAGCTTCATCCTGTCACCTTTAAACAACCGTCGTCTCCCGTACTGACATGAAACTGTTAGGTTCTGGCTGAACGTTGCACAGTTGCACACAGAATTAGTACAAAGTGGTTCCACCTGGGTCCAATCAGCATGGACTCCTTGCATTGCCTCTTCTGCACAGTACCTCTCTGTGGATCATCAAAAAGATGAGGATTAATCCATTTCCACTTAATCCAAATGATGGGGCAGGGTGGGGAATAGTTCAGTGGGGCAGGCCATTTTCTTACTAGAGACCTCCTTCTAGTGCCAAGGTTAGCGCTCTCTGGAAATGTCATTTAGTCCAATGATGAACATGGCTGTCCTCACATCTCTCTCATTTCATGGCCCTAAGTGAGGTGCAATACACCTGTCTTGCCCTATCAGTCTGCCACTCTCGCCACCTTCCGGAGACTTGTGATGCCTCCTGGTACAGCACTGGCTGTCAGCGTGGTCCCCTCAGAGTTGGCAGACACTCCTCCATTCTCCTGATGAATGCGACCTCCCTGTACGGAAACCTTCCCTCATGCTATGTTCCAAACAGCTAGGGAGTGAAGCCCCTGTACCTAGTGAACAGTAAGTACTTGCTACGTCAGTGAATTCTCCTGTATTTGAAATGTTGTGAAAACTGCAGCAGGTACGGGACAGTGAGGGCAAAACAGGGACACAAGTTAGAACACGTCCCTGATTACCAAACAGAACGCCTGGCCACAGCCCCAACTTGCCAGACTAGCTGCCCATGCCCTTCAGGATGTTGGAACGTCACATTTGAAATCAGTTACATCAGCACTAACTTAACATCACAAAAGTGACTCGTGTCCAATCCTAGGACTTGGTATGATTAAGTGCTAGGAGTCAAATTCTGAAAACTTATCACTAACAAGATGCTTTAAAGACAAACACTGTCCACTCCCATCCTTGTCCAGTAAGCTGCCACAGCCAGCTGAATCCACGTGCACTACTCCCTGCTTTTTTAAAAAAAATATCTATTTATTTACTTTAGTTGTACACAATGCAATGCATTTATGTTTACGTGGTGCTGAGGATCAAACCCGGGCCGCGCACGTGCGAGGTGAGCGCTCTGCCGCTGAGCCACAATCCCAGCCCTACTCCCTGCTTTTAACAAGACCTGTTCCTAACTCCTGTGGAGTAACCAAGGGGATGCTGTATTATCAACAGCTTTCAATTACATAACCACCCATCCGGTGCTTCTACTTCTAAAACATGCTTAGCAATCTCTAAGGAGACACTACCCTTAAAAGTTACAACTTAATTCTTCATTTTTTGTGCTAGTGTTTTTAATGAATGTGTCTACACAAATAATTTCATCTGGTGAGGCAAAAATTGCTGACTAAATCTATTTCCTTTGCCTGAGGTTTCTTCTTTTTTTTTTTCTTTTCTTTTCCTCTTTTTGGTTGTTGTTGCCAATTTACTTTTTCATTATTCATTTTGAAAGTAATAACTAAATCTCTCGTGCCAAGACAAAACTGTAGAGTTAGACATAATATAAGGATTAGTTTTAAATAAATAACAAGATTCAAAGCCAAACAGTTGATTCCATTGCTTATTCTTTCTTAAATGGGCCAGGGGCAAGAGGGTGTGCCAGCCAAATCCACGCTCTCCAGAATGTGGAGGGACAGTCTAGAATTCAAATACATATGTTGGCACCTCAGATAATTGCATATGATTCCCTCAAAATGAGCTCTCTATAGCTCAGGATACGTCATCTTGACCTAAAGGGTACACCTCTCTGAGTCGGAACATCCACTTCAAATGCTGGCCAAACCCCACCGTGTCGCCTCGTCACGCTGGGCAACGCAGTCGACTCCCGCTGCCTGCTCCATCTGCAAAGCTGAGATGACCACATTTCCTACCTCATAGGCTGTTGTAAGGATTTTAAAAATAATAATACAGGTGAAGCATTGACACAGTGTCTGGCACAAGAGCATATTCCCCACATCCCTCTTTCTCCCCGAATTCACAACTCAAGTCACTCCCATGTACTCAAGTGACACGTGACTGAGTCAGTCAGGGTCACTCCCGGTGAACTGGGCTGGCTACTAAATAACCACACAGAGACAGAAAATACCTTTTGGGGGGTTCAGTGATGGCTATTCAACCTCAGCTCCCATAAGGGAAGACAGAGAGGCAAGCAACAGAGAGAGAGCACACCTGAAACCCTCCTATTTATTGAGAGGAAGACTTCAAGAAAGATCAACCCAAATAAGGCAAGGGATTGGGTTTCAGGGGGTTGCTTGGTGATGTCCTGTGGTCAGCAGATTGACTGACATCTGGGAAGGCCACACCCATCTCAGGTGCCGTGTGGGATCATAGGCAGAGCCAGAGAAAAGGACCCAGAGCTCACACCCCCAGCCCACGGCTGGCTCCCAACACTCAAGTTACCCCCTGCTTTCATAAATGCTGAGTCTTACACAGTATTTACATCTTACATCTATTCTAAAATTTTAGAAATAGCTGAGGTGTGCATTCTTAAATAATTATTTCAAAAAAAAATTTTCCTACCCAACCAAATCCTTTTCAATCTATTTTATGTTATAGAACATAAACCATGATGAAAAGTCCTTAGACTAATTTAAAGTTTACTGGAATCACATCTCTTTTCATGAATCACTTTTTTATTATGATGCAAGAGATACAGGTGGATTGTAGAAAAATTAGGAATGGAAATAGCAAGCAATTATATGGATCCAGTCCAATGGATACAATTTTCAAGCTGGCTAATGTACGTAAAAACATCAAGTCTATCTATCCAAAATAAAAACTATTTTTTATTGTGTGATTGCAAAATGGTACTGAGGGGGATTCAAGATGGATTCCAAAATTTCACTTAATGGCAGACTTGCCAAATTAGTGCCTATTCTTTGAAATCCAGGCACAATAGTCGTCTTTTTATAACCGAGGAAACAGAAGCTCAGGGGCTGAGTGTAGTCCCTAAGGCAGCAATGAGGGTAATCAGAGATTTGAATAGAAGTTTTCCTGATTACAAAGCACCTGCTATGCCCCTGACCAAGTGATAATAACTCTGACTCAGAAGGTGGCTTTCACTAAATACAGTCGGGAATTGAGTCTGGGCCTGTTAAAAGTGGCACTTTAACGGGGCTGGCAATTATGGACCGTGGCCAGCAATCACTAAATCTGCCCAGCTCCTGTCTCACCACCCCCACTTCCTCGTTCAATCAGTGCTAAAGGTTTCATGGAAATTTCCATTAACATTTTATAGTTCTGGCATTCAGCAAGAATGCACAGGTAGGGCAATTATCGAAGAAGCAAATGAAGTCTCATTTTTAAGGGTTAGTGCATATCCTACAAATTGGTATACCAAGAAATGGCAATCCATGGCATGAGCTGAGAATCAATAGAATCTCCCAGAAATTATACTTTTCATGATATTTAACAAATTATTTTAAAATCTCCTTATTTTAAATTTTCTGCTAGGGAAAACTGTTAAGTAAACAAATACTCAGAAGAATGGCATTAGAGAATATGGCAAGCAAGGTGTGAGCCTCCACCTCCCACATGCTTCATTCCATTTCATCTACAATAGCTAATATAATTAGCTTTGTATTAATATTTTAAATATAATATTTCCCATCTTTAATGCTACCATTAAGTGAGCCTTTTATAAATTCTGGTGTTTTAAGTGTCTTGTTTTGCACTTAACAAAAAATAAGCACATAATGTTAATAAACCTGATCTTTTCTAGTATTGATTTCCAAAAGCCTCTGGTATATTGAGATTTTACTACATAATAAAATATAAGAATAATTTTTCTAACAATGATTGGTTAGAAGTGTATGGTGTTGTCATTATGCTGGGGGGTAAAGATAAAATTATTTGTTTTTTATTAATCAAGGCTGATAATATTGTGAATGATGCATATTCTAAAAATAAGTAATAGAATAACTTTGGCTCTAAGGGAAGTCTTCCCACTCAAAGGCTTTTCCAGCTCAAATGGCCTCCTAGGTCCCATCAGGGTCCTGGCAGGGCACCACGACCCAGCTCAGGGGCTGCCTCTCTCCTGCTCTGAATCCTCACTGCTCTCAGGTCCCTTCACGTTGAATGCCAGGCAGCCTGAAGCATCCCCTCCCGGCCAAACCCATTGTGTGGTGGCTATGTCAGCTCTCCCCAGGATGGTGAGCTCCTGCGCACAGGGCTTATGTGGCACCCACCTCCCCCATGAAGATGTGGTCCCAGGTGTGTAAATGCCCATCCCACTGACTGGTGGAACCACCGAGGGGAGGCCAAGCAAGTTCCTTTGATGCGACACTGTGAAAGCACAGGAAGGGCCTCGGCCTGCTCTGCACAGTACAGCCACACCTCTGCTTCCTCTGGTTTTGCCTCCACTCAGACAAGGACAAGCGCCCAGCTTTGAGACTGTGACATGCTCACAGGCCAGCACGTGTTCTTTACCACATCTATAAAAGGAAAACTAAATTAAGCCAAATTTAAAATAGAAACAGACTTCCTTATTAACAATCCATAGAAAAAAGTGAAGACATAAACTCATAACTTTTCAGGCAATGTCTAGCTTTCTAAGCTAATCTAAATCTCATCCGCCTAAAGACAAGATCTGGTTAAGGAAAGAGCCTAGTGGTGAGGAAGCAGGGGGTGGTCCTGGAGGTACCCATTGACTCTACGCGTCCATGACATTGACACCAACCATTGACAAGACTCGTGTGTGCCTGACGCTCCAGTAACAGCAGGGAGAATCCCACAGCCATCAAGACAAGCCTCAAGACAGGTTGAGAATGCAGGAGCCAACATGGATTCCTCCCCACCCTACAGTGCACACACTGCAGGAAGGTCCCGGCATGCTTAGAGGAGTGGGCGTAACTCAGAGTGGGATGACAACACACACTTTCATTGTGGAAATATTTTATACAGAAAATCCTTCGATTTCATTTTCAGACTTGATCTAGCGTCACATTCCCAGGCTCTGTGCTCTGTCCAGGTGCGCCCATTCATCCCCTCTGGAATCCTGAGGGCCTCAGACGGCCAGGGAAGACATGTGCTCCCCATCAAGTGTTTGCTCAGCACTGTAGGCAGTGACCACAGGGACATCCTCTCTCATCCCCTGTCAGAGCTCATCTCGGGCCCCGGGGTCACAGCATACCTGCATCCCACAGAAAGTGAGGCCCTATGAGAAACTCTAAGAACACCTTTCCAAGTGTAGAGATGAAACAACAGGCGCATTGCTTAGGGGAAGGGACGTTTACAACTGGGAACACGCGACGCCCAGAGTCCTGTCACCTCCAGTTCTGCCTATGCCCACCCTGTTTCAGCTGCACGCTCTGAAACTTGGTACCTTGGTGTCCTAGATGACTGATCAGCAAAATCATGACTGACTTCAACAGCTGAAAAACCACGGACCCCTATCTGCCTCCTCTCCACAGCCACCTCCCCTCCTGCACTCAGCTCACTGGGGCTCCCACGTTCATTTTTTCTTCTCCTTCCCAGCCTCTATCATGGCTGGGCCCTCTGCAATGGCATCCAAAGCCTGGCAAGAGCTCCTGTCCCTGTATCGTGCTCTCCTCCAGAATAAGGATACATTCTAAAAACATATTTCATTGTGACTTAAAAAAAAAAAAAGTCCTGGGTTTAAGTTTCCTGCAGTGGTGACCTTCCGTGTCAATGTGGTGTGGTGATGCCCAGCTCCCCAGGTAGGAGCCCAGAAGCGTGCCAGGCCAGGGGCTTGTGCACTAAAGTATCAGTTCTGTCTCTTTTAAAGACATATTCACACTTCACATCTTACTGTAAAATAGATCTCCATTGTTTCAGAAATATGTAATTTCTTACCACTTACTAATACAACATTCCAGGAATATGTGCTGTTTACTCAGGTGATTAAAATAATAAAAACAATTGCCCTTCAGAGCTGAAATTCCTCTTCATGGCCCGTTGGGATTTGTGCCTAGCCACTCTCCCAACCATTACTGCTGCCTGTGTGGCATCCTACACAGGAAGGAGAACAGAAGGCACACTCTTCTCCACACCCTCAGGCCTCTGCAGCCTCAGACCAAAGCCCCCTGCACCAGGATGATCTGTAGTGATACCCAGGGGGACACCTGGGGTGCTCCACCCCCACTGTCCACCCTGAGGTGGGCAGAGCCCATCCCTGGTTCACTCGGCTCACGTATGTTATTAATCTGTGATGTTCTACAGTGTGCACGTGCTTACTTGTACAGCCATAGTTCCCTAAGGATAAAGAACCCACCTTTTTCCTCGCTGTATCTCAGAGCTTAGTGAGCAATTAGGAAATCCACAACACCCAACCAACTGACGGCTTCAGAGGGGGCAGGCAGGAGACACATCTTTAATGAACACAAATGATTTGCTGATTTTGCCATATTTCTACCCAACTTCCATTTTCCTGGCCACCCGACCTGCCCACATCAGTGTGATCCTCCCCTGCATTCTTTTTAAATATTTTGTTAGATGTCAGTGGACCTTTACTTTGTTTATATGTGGTGCTGAGAATTGAACCCAGTGGTAGGCAAGCGCTCTACCACTGAGCTACAACCCCAGCCCCGATTCCCTGCATTCTTAACCCACTTAACAACATTACTGTTCCTGCCACAGAAAAGCCCTCAAACTCCACAGCATATGGGCACAGCCACAGCCATAAATTACATGAGCATCTCTATTTGCTACGTTGACTCTACACACGAGACTACCTAAGGCAAGTACGCAGCAAGAACTAACTGTCTTAGCATTTTTATTCTACCAATACTGGTAAAATTTCATCAAGAATCAGAAAACACAGATAAAGATGTGTTAAGCAGTATTACATTCAGTTGCTATCATTAAACCAAAATGTTGAGACTTCTTTTCCTGAAATTGGTACTAATATTAGGAAACAGTTTATTTTCTCTGCCCTTTGAAGTGTAGGTAAATTGCAATGTCCCCTGCTGTGTTATGGCCAGCTGAGTCCCAGTGCAGGGGCCTTGTCTCTTACCCTTGTGAATGTCCCTCTCTTCACTGCACCTTCTCTGGACTACAGTAATTTCCTAAAAGGTCACCCTGCCTTAAACTTTCTAGAACCTCTCAGTTCTCCAGAGTGCTTTCAGATTCATTTCCCTACGGTAAATCTTTGATCATATTAATTATTCTCCTGAAATATCTCCTCATTGTCTCTTGTAAAGGACTCAGACTCCTTTGCTTAGTGAACCTGGTACTTCTATTGCTTGCATGGAACTTGTTTTTCTAACCTCAATTTCCACCATTGCTCTCATGTTCAAGCTGAACTGAGGCCTTGCGTGATACACGCTTCCTTCTCTATCAGAATCTGCATGAAACTTGGAAATAAGATGAGCATGCGGGCAGGCAGCCCTTTGCTGGGGAACAAAACATCAAGAGGTAGAGGCCATGCAAAGGGATCCCAGGGCAGCACCAGGTCACAGAACATCCTGTGACTCTGGAGTGTTGGCTCTGAGCTGTCCAGCAACGCAGGTGCTGACCACACGGGGCTGTTGAGCGCCTGAAGTGTGACCTGCAGGACTGAGGGACTGACTTTAGCATTATTTATATCATTTAACTTAAATCTAAATAGCCAGTTATGGTCAGTGGTTAGCTGAATTTGGGCAATACAACTCCAGGGAATGTATTTATTATTCAATATTGATCAAAGGCCCCAGGCTTGGTGAAGTGATTTCTAAATCTGTAGGTTTTTGTTCAGTACATATGGAAATATTTCTGCCCAGTAAAACAGATAAAATAAAAAATGTATGGTCTGTTGGACATTTCTTTGCTGATAGATACATCTCTGATTTCTCAGGTGCTCTTTGAATCAATCATGATATCTTATATCCCTCACTAATTAGCAGATTATATAAAATTATTTACATGGTTTCACTTTATATTTGCTTGAGAGTTATGATTTTACCTTCTATAAATTCGACTTTCACACATTCTTGTGTTTCAGGAGAGAGAAGATTGTTCAGGGTCTAGCTTGAAGCTCTCAGTGAGTATATGGTAAATATTCATTTTTATTCCTTCCACTCTGTACCTGCTAAGCATGTCTAAAAATATGTATGATTTCTCCCTATTTCCACCTGGTCTAACTGCCCTCCATTCCTATCTTTTGGGGACCAGATGGACCAGCTCCTCCAGAAAGTCTTTACCAATTGCTGCATCAAATGAAAACTGAATGCATTTTAGTTAGTTACAGTTTTCTCAGGGTACTCGAATCCTTTCTAGCCTATGACATCCCATGTATATTTTTAGCTACCCTACTAGACTTTCGATTTTTTTGTGGGTGAAGCCCACATTTCATTGCATTCTCCCAGGTGCCAATGTGTGTGTGGATAGATAGATAGATAGATAGATAGAGATAGATAGATAGATAGGGATCCAAATTTAATTCATTTAAATTTAGAATATTCTAATTAGATAATCAAGTTAATAGTGATAATCAATTTTGAGTTATAGGTGTCTCCGGGACTTCTCTTCAGCTATGAATATGACTAATACTGTATAACCTGATATTTTGGTATTTGACATGGGATTGTTTATTTGTAATTGACTTTATTTGTTTAATAGCTGATTAATTTGAATTATTTCAACAGGTAAAGGATTGCTGTGTATGCAGAGACTCGAGGTTTCCAGCTAACAAATTATTTTTCCAAAGTGCCTTTAGCTTTTCTTTGATCTATCTTTAATGCAGTAAACACCCTCAGTCTTTCTTTGATTTATTCTGAATGTGATATTTTGCCAGCTTATGTTTGTGGGAGCTTAAGCAGCAATGTGTGTGAGCAGAGATCAACTTTATTTTTCTAATCTAATAATTCTATTTTTTAGTTTGACAGCTCACCTCTTGACTCAGTGCTGGAATAGCACTGCCTTTCCCTTAATAATGGATGCTTGAGTTTCTAGGTAGTGGGCCCTGAAGATTTGCCGGTGGCGTTGTCTAGAAAAAAGACAGCTGCTGCTACAACTGCAGGGATCACGGTCGCCGCAAGCATCCCTGCTGCTCAAGCATCAAACAACCTTACCAGCAGTGTGGCCTCTGCTCTGCATGCATGGGGCCTCCTGAATCAACGTGTTATAACTAATGGACATTTTGATTTTTCATTGTTTGGGACATTTTGGGACAATGCCTTGTGGGTATTTGTCTAGAGAACTCAGTGCGTTACTTGATGAAACTTAGGGCAACTGATTTGTTTTAAGTACTTGATACGCCGTGGAACTTGGCTCATCAGCAGTAGGCTTGTCGCCTTAAAGCCGCAGCATCTCCTCACGATCGGACGGCTGTTAGTCAACACACACAGTCGATCCTGAAGGGCTCGATTGGATGGTTGGTTAGCCTATGACGGGTAAGATCCCCAGAGGGGGTCAACCTAAGACAGGCACAGTCGCACGGGACAGTCTCATGTGGCCGACATATCAACCTAAGACAGGAGTCAAGGGCACAGCCTTGATTATCTGATGATGGGTAAGAATGTTGGTTGCACATGGATGTCCTAGAGCATCCCCTCTTTTAAAATAAAAGGGGGGAAATGAAGGAGCCCTAATCAAGGAGATAGCTAAGATTGCGGTTAGCTGAGAGCCATAAAAGATGTTCAAGTTCCACCTGATATTCATACATTTATCAAAGAATTGTTGTATGCCCGTAAACACTGTGTGACACACCTGTAAGCTCGAGCTGTAAGCACTTGTCCTTGTTAAAGCAAAATATATTTAACCCAGTGAGGGTTAGTGGCTGGTGAGTTAGAGATTGGAGTTGGAGTTTGTGGTTGGTGGTTGAAGTTGGTGGTCGGAGTTAGAGCAGTTGGAGCTGGAGAGGTTGCTGAAGCCGGAGAGAGAAGAATAAAAGACCTTTTTTCATTTTCATCCTGCCTCCGAATTTTCTCCCGCGGCATCGTTGCTCCAAGGGGCAATTGCTTCAGGCAGTAACACCAATGAATAAAAATGGTAAATATTGGGGGGGAAAAAACAAGCAACTAGCCTTGAAACTAGCATGGTGGCTTGAGAAAGCCTTTTTAGCTTGCAAAAGATGAAATCACAATACACTGACCTTAAAAATGACTTAATCTCTGTGACAATATAATGAGGAATGTTCTCCCAGGCCCATTAAAATGACATGCAGGTTGATGATTATTTTTACAGTGTCAGGATTCTAAAGCTAAATGTTTTCTCAGCTTCTATTATTTGGCAATGCTAAATGAATGTTGTCAAAAGATTAACTATAAATTGGTCATAAATCTTCATTTAACTACATCATGCAGGGAAGGTTACATTACAACAGCCATGTTTGTGTCATCATTAAGAAAATGAAGAGTCTTATTTTACTAGTATTAAGACTATTGAAATTACTGTTTATTCTACATAATTGGCTTTGGAGTTGAGGATGAAGCCTTTGATGGTCATCAGTAAATACATGAGCCAGGCTGAAAAAAAATTTGAAGGCAATGGAGTGAGTCTTCCAGGTCCACATTGACAGTGGTACCTTCTCAATGGCTATAGCTGCCAGTTGCAGGTTAGGAGGTCACGGTCTGAAGCCTACCTTCACTTTTCTGACTAGGTTTTCCAAACTTATTAAAGAATCTGATTTCAGAAAACAGTACTTCCAGCAGCTTGAGAGGCTGAGAGGCTGAGGCAAGTTCAAAGCCAGCCTCAGCAACATTAGCAAGGCCTGAACCAACTTAGGCCTTAAGCAACTTAGTGAGGCACTGTCTCAAAAAGAAAAAAAAGGCTGGGAATGTGGCTCAGTGGTTAAATATCCCTGGGTTTAATCCCTGGTGAAAGAAGGGGGGAGGGAGAGAGAGAAAAAGAGAGAGGGAAGAGGGAGGGAGAGAGGGAGGAAGGAAGGAAGGAAGAAGAAGGAGGAGGTGGTGGAGAAGGAGAAAGAAAATAATCTTTTCAACCCAGTTTGCCTAACTTTTTCAGGCAATTGGCCTGGAGTCTGATCCAAGCCATCTGTCTGGTGGCTTGGATGTGACCTCATCATGATCTTGAAAGTACTCTTTCTGAAGCTCTGTCACTGCTCTTCAATGTCCGAGGCACAGTGCCACGGTCAGATAAACACAATGAGGCGCCCTCACTTAGACAGTGAGCTATTTCCTACTAAATGAGGAAGCCAGGTTTCATCACTATAATCCCAAGAGTCAGCAAAATACTCCCGAAAAATAAAACTCTTCTTCTGGCTATATATTTGGACACTGGAAGATTGCTTTTGAGGGCGAAGTCAGGGTTTTAAAAGAAGCCAATACTTGAGTAGGAAGCTTAGAAAAGCTTGGGTTCGAGTTGACTTAGAGTAAGAATTCTAAGCATCATGCCATGGAGGGTCATGCAACAGACTCAGTTCCACTTGAATATCTGATTGATACCCTGAAAACACCAAAATTTTCAGCACATATAGATGAATACACGTATGCCAGCTAAGAACAGGATTCTTGTACCTATCCTTCTTTCCTTTTAGCCTGCTCATGGGGGAGGTCCCAGGGTGTAGCAAAACCAGAACGAAACAACGCAAGGACAGAAAGATCCACAGAGGCAGACTGCTGGGGGGTGGTGAGAAAGAGAGAGAACTGATCTTTGGGAGAAAGACTGCACACACAGCAGCCCTAGAACCACAGGAAAGAAAGATGAACGTGGAGAAGGAACACGCAGGCTAATAGGATAACACCTGCCCAGATGCGGCCCTGGGAATTCTGGTCTGCATGTCCCTGCTCTGTTTCCACGGGAGCAGTGCAAATGGGCTGAGGCCTCTGGACTCCTTCCTTGCGCATGAGCCAAGGCCCAGGCAACGCTTTTGCTTCCATCTCTTTCCTGGTTTCCATTATTTCCTCTCCTGCTTTCTGCTGCCTTGGATGGGGGAACGGGACGTGTAGAAAGGAAAGACACGTGGCCACATATTTCACCCCCCCTTTACTTTATAAGCTCTGATTCTCACACCTGGTCCCTCAACTGAAGGAGAGGAAGAAAGAGAGGGAGGAAGAGGAGAAAGACTATGAATAAATACATCAGTGAGAGGAACATTAAAATTTCCAGAGAAGAATAATTACTTTTACCAGAAGAAAAGAAATATCATCATGTATAAAAGTGTCCATGAAGAAAGATGACCAGCCAGGACATGAAACGCAATTGAGATGTAAACATCACCCTCAGCACGCAGTGCTCCACCCTGGGGTGGGGACAGGTCAGCCTTTCAGAGCACGGCCCACCAGTGTCAGCAGCCGTGGCCTTCCAGGAGGAACGGTACAGTGCGCATGCTTGATGGAGTCCCTGGACACCCCTGCTGGAGGGCAGGGTGGAGGGAGCCACTGGGACATGCTGCAGAAGCCCCCGGGGAGGAAGATGGGCAGGCACCGCAGGGCCACGGAGCAGGAGCCCGAGGGGAGCCGTGCGCTGTCTTGGCAGGGGACGCAGAGTGCCCGAGACAGCTGCTTCTCCTGCTGAAGCGGGCACTGGGCATCGAGGTCCCCCCCACCGGGAGGCTGTCATGACTCAGTCCTGGGGAGTCCCAACTCCAACCAGGCCCATGGCAGGAAGGGACGCTCAGCTGGACGAGGTCAGGCCAAGCCCATTCTGCAGTGGCTCCCAGCAAACCCACACACCTGGGGTTGGCGCCTGGAAACTGGTGACTTATTTGTCAGCTGCTGTATTTGAAGCTCACTGGGTGCCTGACACAGCAAGGCATGGGGACCATTCACTGAAAGATACGTGGGCTTCAGCCGTCGGTTGAGGGCCCAAAACGAGGCATTCCAGAAGCAGAAAGCACTCCCCTGGGGGGTCCCCAGGAGACACATCCAGGACCCAGTCAGAAAGCCCCCAAGAAGGCCCTGCTGCAGTAGATAGGAGGTGTCTGATGCGCAGGGCTGTCCCTGGCAGAGAATTAAAGAACATTCATTGTCTTATCTCCTTCCTGTCTCTCTCTCGCCAACTGCATGATTCTTTAGATAGAAAACTCTGCTTTAAAAACTGTTCACAGACCAAGTTTGTTGTTACCAAAAACTTTCTAAGAACTCTGCTGAAATCCACTAGATTCAGAGATCTTGAAAATACTTCTGTAACACCTGTCTAGGCCACCACCACGGCTCTGCACAGATGACACAGACTGACAAGCCATCCACTCTTCAGCCCTGCAGCTTCCTGTGCTGTTCATTACTGGGTTTATTTCATTTCTAAATTGACTGCATATTGTGAAATCTGGCCAGATGATTCGTTGCATAGGTATTGTGCCTTGCTTCTGCCAGGGAGGATTTTTATTCGTGATGAACAGGAAAGGCAGTGCTAGGTACAAAATGCATTCAGGTTTGAAGATAGAAGATAATGTCTTTTCTATTCCATTTCACAAATTGAGATTTACAATTAAACCACTTTTGTGTGGATTCATTAGTGTTTCCTTGATTTGACTCTCTGACCAATAAGTAAATGCATTTTGGAGATTAAATGACGCCTGAGTTGGGGTGTGATATGAAAATGGCAACCAGCGTCACTGATCTGAGGAGAATACACAGCACCGTGGTGACTGTTTTGCAACCACCACCTCTTAGCTTGGACGCTGGTGAAGACAGCTTCTCCTCCAGGTTGTAGGACTGACTCCCAACAGGACACTGAGAGCAGGACGCGTGTTCCTCCCCCTGCACCAAGTCATGGCTGTTGCTGCTGCTCTCTCTCTGTTGCGGTCACAGGCCATTTACTGAGCATCTACTTTATGACTACCTCTGGTTCCACTCTGCTGAAGACCCTTGGAAAGATGATATTTATTCCATAAATTTTACAGACAAAAACTGGGTTTCCGAAATACGGTTCGCCCAGAGTCACAGGGCTTTGTAAAGTGTCACATGTGGGAATTAAACCCAGCTCTGTGTGACTACAATGGCCTCATTCTTTCTGTCACAGTACACTCCAGATTTCTGAGATTAGATATGATACTTGAAAGGAAGACAGCCTCTCTGTGTAAATGAAATCAAAGTAAAAAAAAAAAAAAAAAAAAAAAAAAAAAACAGGAGCACATTTGGAGAGAAACAGAGAGGGATGCAATTAACACAAAGCTGGGTTCAAGAATAGCTAGATGCAGGTTCCAGTGGGCTATGAACAGCTGTATGGGGTGGGGAAAATATTTGACATGTTCTGGGCCCTGGTTTCTTTATTTAGAAAATGGCAATAATAATATATGTCTCTTTTGATGACTGAGATCAATAAATTAAATTAAAATATCCTTGTTTGCCATGGACTTCCAAATCTCCCTGAAAGGTCAGGGAGAAGCCCAGCTTGACCACAGCATACGGACGGAAAAATTATCCCACAAAGGTTCGTGAGTAACTGAATTAATCAAGGGGTAAACTAATCAAGAGTTGAATACAAGGCAAAGGTGGGAAAACCAGAGACCAAAGGCTACAAGAGGCCTCAAGAGGCCACTCCTGGCAATGACGAGGAAGGAGCAGAGGGCTCAGAGGAGGAGGGTCAGTGGCCACACTCACCAAATGCCCGGAACCCGAAGGCAGGGACCTTAGCCTGGATGTTCAGTTGGAAGGCCAGGACTGGGCACACGTAAAGTCTCCGATCAGTGCCTCCTCCTCTTGGCATGGGTGCACTGTGCATGCATTTATACCTAGCACCTTCTCCTGATCCACCAGGTTGGTCAGTTACCACATCATCTCACTAGTGGTGATTTTCAAGGAGTCAGATGAGTAGAAAGAGGAGAACGGTGACTAACTCATCCACTGCCTCATGTGGGGACTCTTCCCTCATTATGTCAGAAGGCATCAGTGTGACAGCTTTGCTCCTGCCGGCCTCATTTCTTTTCTAAGGCTCTAAGGCACAAATAATGCATATTCAGCCTCTGTTTCTTCCTAGGATGTTAATTCATCCAGTGAGTGTGGAATTATTTTTTTTCCTCCTTTGTTCTTCTCGCCCTCGGTGCCCAGCTCCATATCTTGCATTTGCTATTAGTTGGAGATGTGGAATTGACAGCAAAATGAAATGGACTTCCTGCACTTGGAGTGTTTATCACTTAGCATCTGTGTCATTTCTTTGACGGTCACTTGGTTGATGAATAAAATTTGTTGAACTACAAAGAACAAGAAGACATTCCTGAAGTCTGCTTTCTGATCTTGACTGCTATTGTAAAGAGTGCCTTATTCAGTCGTTCATGGACTTCAATCAAATGGGGAGTAGCCATAGACTCTGAACGAGGCTCCTGGCACAGGGGCCATGCATGTAATGTCACAGGAGTGTGGCCAGAGCTCAGCACAGCCACTCCAGAATTGTCAGTCAAATATCTTAGACACACAAACCACAATTTTATATACACTATGCTTGCCTAAAATTATCTGGTTACTAAAAAAATAAAAAAATAAGATGATTGAAAAATATATGAATCTTAAAATGCTAATGGGACTGAAGGGTAAAATGCCAACATAGTTCTGCAGCTGAGATGCAAATATTCAAGTAAAGCTCAATAAGTTCAGAAAACAAGATTTTTAACAGATACAAATTAAGGGGAAATGGTAAGATGACAAGTCTTTGTTTTATCCTTTTGCAATCTGAATGTGATAATGACATAATCCCTAAGAAGAAAGTATTTTCAAAGAATCAACAGAACATTAAAAGTGTCATGAATTCAGATGATGACTCAATCACAATAGATTCGTCTAACTCCACGGTTAATATATTTTCTAGCATACATGGCTGAGGGTAAGATAATGTGACGGTAAAGAAAAAGAATGCTTAAATTCAGAGACCTTTGCTTGAATTCATGAGTGAGCTGCTGTGCTGCATCAGGGAGTGAGCTCAGGGCAGAGAACTGTAGGGTCCCCTAGAGCTGAGAGCAGCTCTGGCCAATAGCCAGTCATCAAGTGGGACCTCAGTCCACAATGCAGGAACTAGATCTTGCCAACAGCCAGGTGAGCTTGGAAAAGAACCCAGGGCCTCACACATGCTAGGCAAGCACTATACCACTGAGCTATAAACCCAGCCCTAGGTTAATTTCCAGACAAAATTTGCAATCTTCATGGCTATTAGTGAGTTCCACAGATTGAAAAAGAATAAATTAAAATAGCTGTATGACTTAAATACAATGTTCATAATTTTAAAAAATGATGGCAAGAAAATAAGAGCCATTCCTATAACACCAGAGCCCAAGCCACCCTGCTCTGAGCCCCTCTGAGAGTTCCATGCAGAGGGGAGCTATTTTCTGGCCTAACTGTGTGAGGAAGCATGCACATCTCACAGCGCACCACACGGGGATGGCCCAAGTCCTGCTGCTTTATAAGGAGGCCTAGGAGACAAGAAATTCAGGCCCACTTGTTATTGTGGTCTATTTTTAAAGCTGAGAGAGGGAGCTTCTTTTATCTGTCATGGATCTTTATAATCCTAAAGTTAAAAAAAAAAAAAAAAAAAGTTAATGTACTTTATTTTGCACAACAAACAGACTTACCCTGGTGGAGCCCGAGAGAGACCTGGAGAACCAGAGACCCTTGGTGCCTGTGCCCCTCTCTCCCTATCGCTCCTCAACCCGGTGAGCCCCTGAGCAGGACTCGGATTCTCTCACCTCTGCCATACCCCATGGGCCCTCCCCAATGCCCCCCACACAGGAGATACTTAAAGAGTGTGCACTGATCAAGGCCCGCAATAACTGTTCTGAACCTCAGTACCAAAACTGACAGTAGACAGTAGCTGCCATGCTGAACTTCAGAAAATGTATGCAGAGGAATCTGTCGCAGAAGGACAACTGGGACTTACCTGGGACATAGTTGTTAACTAACGAGAAAATGAAGCACCGGCTACAGGAAATGATTGCTACTGATGTGGAGTTGTCCTAGGAGTCTAAATATGTCCATAAACACACACATACTTTTTGCCTAGTTGTGAAGCAAAGCAAATGTGGTCAATCTGGCTAATGACAACATACTGCTTTCAGGAAAAAGATTTAAGTCTGAACAGTATTTAGAGCTGGCCTATGAACCAGATTAAATGGACCTAATTTTACAGTCCATGTTACTCAATAAAGAAATAATATCTTGATGTAATAAATAGCAATATCATTTTATAGAAAAAAGCCCCACATCTTCTGACCCCACCATGCCCTCCATTGATCTCAGACCAGCACTCAGCACCCGGCTCCTGTCAGACTCCTCCTCGAACGCTACCCTCCTTGATGCTGCAGTTGTACCTGTCTCTTTGTCTCCACCGCCTCAGCACAACATGCGACAATAGAGTCTCAGTAAGTGTACGCTGAATGAATAAAATGCCTTTAGAATTTTACAAAACTTGGAATTAATAAGTTCCAAGAAGTTGGCTTAATTAATTCTACTCCTGTGGACCTTGAGCAGAATGGTAACAATGTGGCAGGTGGTGACTAAAGGGCTCTGAGCTGCCCCTCCGCAGCTCCTGGGTGAGGCTTGGTTCTCACTTGGCCTTTGGTCTTTCAGTGCTGGGAACGTTCTGTGAAAAGAGCCAGGAGGGCAGGGCCTGTCCCTCTCGCCCATCACTTCTTCCCCTGGCCTAGCTGTCCTTGACTAACTGAATGAAGGGCAAACCAGGAGTCCTGTAGAGATGTCTGGACTCAAGCTCAAGTGTGGAAGATATTGTAGATCATAAAAAAGCAAATGATATGTACAATTTGGCCGCCGCCCTGTGCTTTAAAATTCTATTTTTTCTCTTTGTGCATGTTTCTGACAACAGGATCTATGCCTATAATGTTAACAGAATTAGGTACAGAATTCAATGAAGGCTAGATTGAGTGTGCATTAAAAAAACTCTCTGAGAATTTGGGCTTTAACACACTAAATAAACACTGGCTTTCAGAGAATCAAACTGACCTGATAAAAATACTACTCTTAACCAGAAAAATAATGTCTATACTTATTGAAGGGTGTTTATGGTTAAAGAACATGTCTAAATTTCAGAAGGATTAAAGGAGAAGTTCTTTTAGGAAAGTGGCCTAGATTTGGGTGTGGGCGTTTTCATTTTAGCCCTACAGAACACTCAGCCTGAGGATAAAACAGCACAAACGGCCCCGCGTGACACTAGCCTGCTCCTCAAGGTGGGCCACCGCCGCGTGGTCAGCTCCCCACTTCATAGGATGCAACCTCACACTCCTGAAAGAAAAACACGGCTATTGGAGGCTCACATAAAATGCAAGGGACTGTGCAGGTAAAGTGGGAAACAACAGGTGAGATACAACAGGCGAGATGGACCTGCTTCTAGAAGCCCTGCCAGTCCAGGGTAATGGCCGGGGACCCTCATTCATCTTGCTGAGGCCACTCTCTCCCTCCGCTCTAGCTGCCCCCCATGAGGCCCCCAGCCACACACCCTCTGGGCTCAGACAAGGTCTCGCTAATCAACCCCACGTCCAGCACAATAAACGCACAGCACGCAGGTGACCGGCACCAGGTCCGTGGGGAGGAAGGTCGCTCAGGCAGACACAGCACACTCCTGTGGGCAGGCTGCTCACGGCGGTCAGCGCCCCAGTTCCTCGTCCCCAGGAGACTACTTCCTCGCCGTGCAGGGAGAGGACCGAAGGGACACGAAGGTTGCACATGGCTCCTCTGCTCTTTCTGCCTGACAATCCCCTGTCACTGTGGGAGGACACCACCACACACATTCTTCAGACTTCCTTTCACTGAAAATCACTTTCTTCCAGAAGAAAAACAAATACTGGACCAGCAGAACCCCACTACTGCCTGGGGCCTCTGACTTCCTCTCCCTGCCCCTCACCTTCCTCATCTCAAGGCATCTGAAAAACAGGAAGGAAAAACTCTGTACACATGAATTAACTTATACCTGTGTACATAAATGACCATTAGACACAGAGATACACAAGGCCTGCAGAAGGTGCACGTATAGAACACCCAGCACAGGAGCGGGAAGCTCTGTTCACGAGGGGAACCTATTGGATAGAAGCTGCGAAAAGGCATCGATGTGCTTAAGAAAGAAAAAAAAAAAAAAAAAAAAGTGAAATCAGGAGCAACCAGGCAGGTTCATAGGAACTTGGGGAGAAAGAGTCAGTGTTTATCCTCAGAGAGGGAGAGAGAGATCCAAAAAGAAGATAGATTGAGAGAAGCAGAAAAGAAGTCAGGGTGTGTTTTTCAGAACGTGAGACAGGGCCAGATACTCAGGAGCAATGCAGGACAAGAGGCCCCTTCAAAGCCACATGCCCCTTCCTGGAGCCTGGGTTGGGGCAGCAGGCCCACTCCTTCCCCAAAGGTGTTACAAGGCAGAAACGCAAGTGAATGACAGCCACTTCGCGGGAGCGGGGCACAGGGGTCAGGAAGCGCAACTTGAGGGGTGCTCCGGGGAGAAGTCTGGGAAGGTTTGGGCAGGAGGAAAACAAAGAATGACAGAGGCTCTGGGGAGGACAAGATGAGGGTGAGCCTGCGTGCCTGGGCACAGGTGACCCCTGCTTCCCCACTGGCTCAGGTCATGTGATCTTGCAAGATCGTCCCAGCCTGCCCCTCGCTGTGGGCTAACAGGCTGCTCACCAGGATCCTGCATCCCGAGGAAGGAAGGTGCCCATCGCCCCGCCCTGAGCAAGGCCAGGCAGGCGGGCAGCCAGGCAGGTCACCGTCCCGTCCCTACAATTCCAGAGGCTTTGCTGCCCACGTGGGAGTGGAACGGAGAGCCAGCGCAGGGCTTGCCTGTGCTCAGCTGCATTTTATTACCCCATTCTGTGCATGCTACACCTGCTCTTCTATGCATGGGCATAGTTAAGGAGGATTCCTCTATAATAAAGTCCAAATTTCAGTGGGTGCTACTTCCTTGCACATCAATTCTCTTTAGTCCTCGACTATCTTGTTCACTTTTAGCTACACAACATTTTGAATAATGGGAGTTTTTTTCCCCTTCTGAAAGCAATAAGCCAACCATGGCATATTTTCTTTTGGCCTTCATTATCTAAAATAACTTAGGGTTTGGTTCCTCTCTCTCTCTCTCTCTCTCTCTCTTTCTCTCTCTCTCTCTCTCCCCCCCCCCCCGCCATTTCCTTAGAACTCAGTTCCTGAAAAAAAACATTGTTTTTCAAGACCCAACCACATTCAAGTAGTTTTATAGTGCAAGAAAGTCTGTAAATGATCATAAATCTAAAATCCAGACATTTCAGTTTTACCTTAGAAACAGTTCAAATATGTGAGTCCCAAATTATGAAATCAGAGCATTGATTTTCACTTTGCACTTGGCCTTTACTTTAAAGCTAAAGGATTGATGTCTGATTCACACTAATTTATCACACACTCTTCCCCTTGCTTTTTATCTTGGAAAACATGGCAGGAAAAACATTGGATTTTTAGTTTTCTTTTCCCCAAAATGATGTACAAAGCAAAAGTGAAATTAGCTCCTCATCCAAAGATGGTGAGAGAGACATCCCCGTCCCCAGCGCTCACATGGAAACCTGGTCCGTCCTAGACAGGAGAGCCTAGGCGTGTGTCTCCACACAAACCACGGCCTGGGCACGGAGTCCAGAAAGACAGAGGAGAGATGCACTTTAAAAACAAGCCCCTCATCTGGGCGCATGGTGGTGTCCTAGCCCCCGCTACTCAGAGGGCTGAGGGGGGGGTGGCCTGAGCCCAGCAGTCCAAGTCCAGCCTGGGCAACACAGCAAGATCCCTCCCTCAGGAAAACAAGAACCAAAACAAAAACATAGCTCCATTCAAGAAAATGAAATGTTTACCAACTTGACTGACTTAAATGTCACACAGGTCCTGTGGTGAGGGTTATTTCCCTGAATTTGTGTGTTGTTAGTGTGGACAGGGATGCCAAGTCACGATGACAGAAACCCTCACTACTGAGACCACAGAGCTGAGCACTGAGCACAAGGCCAGGGCAGGAGGGACAGACCACACAATGAAGTAGGTGTCTCTCCTCTCAGTGTTGAAGGAGGTGTGTTTGAGGCGAACATGGTTAGGTGGAGATGCAAAACTCCCCAAATCACTAAATTCAATCAATTTATTTACAAAACTCATCAAAAGGTGTGAAACTGACTCCTCATGATAGATTTTCTTGGACACAGAAGTCTAGAGCTTTACACTGGAAATCTGAAGCATATGTGGGTCCCTAGTATTGCCCCTGGCCACCCACAGGGACAGACTTGTTCTACCACTTTGTAAATGATGCATATTAGAAGGGAATGGCCACGGAGTGAATTCTTTTCTAAGTGTGGATTTCCTTCTGAAGATTTGACACTTAAAGTTGTGGTTCATTAAAATGGAAAATAAGAAATTCAGGGGGGGAAAAGTGTCCAGTGATCTCTGATTTTGCTAAAAAACAGTTAAGTGGCTTGAAATTAATGTCTGATAAATATGTGAACTGATTGAAGTTATAAATATCTTCAAAGAGCTATTCAAAGCTATTTAAAATCTTTTCCATTAATGAGATGAAAATGAGCTCTACCTTCTGCCGAAGAGAATCTCATACTGCACTTCACGTATCGGTTTACAAACACCATCTTCAGTTTGAAATAGAACTCCTGCCTCCCGTGGGTCTGTCTGTCTCAGTCTCCATCTAGACTCTGGATTCTGCTTCGGTCACTGAGAAGAGACGGACCTCCAGAGGCACAAGCCTGGCCAGGCAGCCCCAGCTGTCCTCCACCGTGCTCTAAACAGGAGCCCCCGCCAACCTCTCTTAGAGGCACGTGGTCCAGTCCTGGGTCCTCTCCCTTGTCTCCCTTGTCTACCTAAGCTCACTGCTTAGGTGGCCTCCAGTCCTAAGCCTTTAAATATCTATCTACACTGTGCTTTCTGCCAATTTATATTTCCAGTTTTGAGTTCCAGATTTGTACAGCAAGTTATCTTCATGACTCAACTGCATTATTCGTCATTTCTAAATTAATATAGCCAAAGTAGAACTCCTGATTATTTTTAACAAAACCTCCTCCTGCCTCATCCTCCCCATCTCGATTATTAAAAAAAAGAATTCAGCCAGGTGCTCAAGATAATTACCTAGGAGTCGTCCTAATTCCTCTGTTCCGTCATGGCCCACCTAGAATCCATCCACAAACACTGAGTCCTGTCCCCAGATTTTTTCCAGAAATGGGCAACTTCTCTCACCTCCAGTGGATGCAGGCCCAATGCAGATGAGCGCCACCCCTCCCCTGGAGCCTTAGAACCTCTGCCCTCCTGGTCGCCTCTCCAGCAGGCCGGAGTGCTGTTCTAGAGACAATGCTCCTGGGGTCCTCTGACGGCTCCCCGTCCTCGGTCCTTTCACGTACCTGCCCTGGTCTCGTTCCAGGCTCCTCACCTCGGCCAGACCAGCCGTACAGCTGGCTTTCTGAACCTCCCATGCAACAACCTGAGTACCTTTCCTCCACCTGGGAACCTGCCCCCCTCCCTGGCTTTCCCCACCACTCCTCCTGCCTTGGACCACTGGCTCCCTCAATCCGTCCAGAGCTCTGCTTAATTAGGCCATCTTTTCTGAAGTTGTCCATCTTTCAAACAAACTATTCACCCTACATCCTTTCGATCTTTTTCTGTATATGGCACTCACCACTCGCTCAAATTGCATCAACAATGAATTAGGTACTCGTTCATGGGCCATTGTTTCCACTACGAGGTCAGGTCATGTAGGCCGGAGTCCATCTCTTGTTTTCACCAGCACAGCCGAAGAGCAAGAACTAGTCTGTCACTCAAAAATATTCCTTTATCAAAGGAAACTTCACAGAATGTGCACTCTTTCATAGCCTATGTTAATAGACAATTCTGGCAATATATTATTATTAAGATAAAGTGAAATAAAACTTTGAACGCCTGTGTTGTAAGTTTTTTTCAAGTAATCCTATCAGTGTGTACCCATGTATACGTGCCTATCTTACTTAAGGAATTATACTCTTGGCATAGTTGAGGCCAAGGAACACTTGAGTTAGCTACAGGTGTGCCTCTCTGCTGCACACTGGCTGAGAAGTAGCTTATCAAGAGCAAAGGTTCCCAGAGCTGGATGTATTCAGATGCCATACACCAAGCCACCTCCTTACCTGGAAATACCTGTTGACAAAGGGATATCCATCCAGAAGGAAGTTGTCATTGTCTTCTCTGAATTCTGAAGGAAGGAGGCCCTCTTTGATGTGGACACTTGGGACACCTTCCTACACGGCAGAGGCTGTAACACCCTCTGGGCTCAGCGAGAGGGCCAGAGGAGGAGGAGAGTCACAAAGGGCTCCTGCAAGCCAGCTGGGCTGGGAGTTCGGTTAGAGCCAGGAATGAGCAGGAAAGCCGCTGGCTGGCCACCAATCGCCTGACCTGCTGCACTCACGTTTAGTGATGGTCATCACAGCTTTAGTAACGCTCACCAGAGACAGTGTCTCTGAACGATCCCTCCCCCGCGACTGATCTCCTGACTCCAATTTCAACTTGATAATATTTCAATACAGAACAGTGTCTATAGCTTGAAGATAGGAATCTACACAACTGTTGACAATAGAGGAGGGCCACAGAAACACAGAACAGACACAAGAATCACGTTCCTGCTTTGCTAGCCTGCCAGTGAGCCACATCCCAAGAAACCATTGCTCTGAATTCAATGCTCCGCCTGTCACCATGAATAAGTTTTCCATGACTCTGTGAAGTTGTACTTTATAAAAATTCTAGGCATGCCCACCTGAAAACTTGAAATCTCTATTGTAACTTTCTTTTCATATAACACACACACACACACACACACACACACACACACACACGCACACACACACACACACACGCATATCTTACTTAAGAAATAAAACACTGGATTCAGACACCTGTCTTCCCAGCGTGACGTAAATCCACAGACGGATCATTCCGGCACTACAAGAATGCTACAAATGGTAGAGTAATTCCATAGGCAGTTTATCAATTTCCTCAAAAAGAAAGAAGAAATTCACTCTTTTCTGGAAAAATCAGACAAATGAGTTTCCCTCCCTCTCTCCCTGCTTCCTTCCACTTCCCTCCCTGTTTCCTTCCTTCCGGAAGCCCCGTTAGGTTCCAAAGAAAAATATTTTAGAGTTCCAAGAGATCCTCCACTACAGATGCCAGCCTCCCTGAGGGCCTCCCTAGACAGCCCCAGTTTTAAATGGAAAACACTAATTCCTCGTCTTCCTGTCTTAAGGAATATTTGTATTATAAGTGGATTTTTAAAGAATCTGAAGTACAGTTACACCCTAACAGAGGCACATGCTTTTTAAATGGGGAAGAAATCCTCAAGAAAGAATCAAGCCTGGGACTAACTCATCAAGGTCTGTGCAGGTGAGGAGCTTCCTGCAAGTGATAAGGTGTGAGTGCCAGTCCTAGAGATTCAGAGCAGACAATGACAGCTTCGGCTTGGGTGAACATCCAGAAGAGTTGGTTACCACTGTTTAGATCATTGGAGAAAATCACAGCCATGCTCAGAGTGGTGCTGGGAGGAATGCCCTGTATGGCCATTGCATGCGATCAGTTAATATTAAATATGCCAAGGGTTTTGTACTATGAAATTCAGGTTTTACCTGCTCCTCCACAAGGAAAAAACCCTAATCTGATCACCTTAACCACTGTCCCAAATGATGAAATACGTCCCAGAGAAAGAAAAACATAATTAAACGGCACGCTCTCCCGAAGGAGACATAGAAGGGATTCCTTTGTGCCAAGGGCCCAGAGTTCTAGTGTCCCCACCTGGCTAAGACAGGCCAGAGCCACATGAGGCCTGTTGCCTGCAGACCACAGTGTCACCACCTGTCACACACAGCTCCCTGGAGAAGGGCTGTTCTCCTGACTGCTTTCACACCCCTTCACCTCCTGGGCAGGTCATGTTCATGGCCTGGTCAGGTGCCTTTCTGAGTGCTTTCAGAACAAGCCACCATGTAATGGTTAATCTGAATTGTCAACTTGATTGGACTAAGAGATGCCTAGGATTAAGAGGATTTCAGGTGTGTCAGTGAGGGTGTATCTAAGAATGATTGGCTTGTGGGACAGCCAACTGAATTGGAGACCCTCTCTAAGCACGGGCAGCACCATCCAATACGATGATGGTTTGGATGGAATAAACATCAGAAGAACCAGGAAGCAGCAACAGATGCAAGCTTGATTCTTTCTGAACACGTTCTTGATTGCCACTGCGACTGGCTGAGGATATCGATTCTCGCTTCTTCACTCTTCCAAAGCGGACTCTGCCAGTGACTCTCCAGAAGCCTTCCGTCTCGGGCTAGGGCAGCACCGTTGGTCCCTCTTGTTCTGGGCTTCAGCTTCTTGGACTGCCAGCTACTGGTTCTTCCAGCTCTCCAGCCTGCAGATGGCCACTGTGAACTGCCCAGGTTCTGGTCATGTAAGCCAACCTAACAAGTGCCCCTGCTAGAATCATGCTTCCTGTTGATTCTGTTCCTCTAGAGAACCCTGACTAATACACACCACTTTCACAGAAAGGGGCAGGGACTTCTCCCAGGCTGAGGAGAAAGGCGTGGTGGGAACAGGTAGACTGAGCTGGCCTAACAATGCCCCCGCCGGCCTTGGCCCACCTGTCTCTCTGGCCATGACCCAGGGCGCAGTGCTGGCTGTGAGTGCCCGTGGGCTGTGCTGGACTCCATGCCCACTCTCGTCCCAGCTGCCTTCCTGGGGAGGGAGGCCCCCTCTGCAGCCCCCTCTGCGGCCCACGGCATCTTCCTCACCACGCACAGAGCAGTTGACGGGCCGGCCACCAGGGTGTCTGGGAAAAGTGGCCCTTTCCTCAGAACTGGGTCCATTGTGTCTCCCTTCGCCTCCCTGAACACAGGCCCACGATGGAGCAGTCTGTGGCAGGAAATCGTGGATTTGCCTGTGGCTAAAATGAAGCCACTCCCTTCAGACTTTTCACATCGGCACAAGGCTCTAGGCCATCTCCTCTGTCCCTGCTGTGGCTTTGCTGGAGCACACCAGACCCCGGTGCCTCTGTGGGCTCTCCTCCTCTGGGGCTGCCTGCACCAAGGAAGAAAGCCTCCCGCCAGAGCCCCATGCGGTCGCGCTGCGGGACCCTCCCATGCTGGCTTCTGCAGAAGGTGGGGAGCGAGCTAGGACTTCAGAGGACATTCGTCAATTCCGACTGGAGAGTTTTTGATGCAGCCTGTAGGTGGAGAGATCGTGTCAGAGCTCACGCTGGAAGCTGGTGCTAGGGTCCAAAGTGGGTCAGCGCTAAAGTGGGCATTACTCCCTCTACGTATGTTATGGGCCAGGCTACATGGGCAATGACCAGAGAGACTCCCTTTTGCCCTGAGACTCCTCATCAAGTAAGAAATGCTTCTCCCGGGGAAAGCCCCGCCTCTGTGCCCACCAACAGCTGCTTAGCATAGCATGTTTGGCAACACAAAATGGCAATTATTATTTATTTTTAAATATTTATTTATTTGCTTTAGTTGTACACAATGTGTTGACTTGTACATGGTGCTGAGGATTGAACCTGGGCCGCGCACGTGCTAGGTGAGCGCTCTACCGCTGAGCCACAACCCCAGCCCCACAAAATGGCAATTCTTATAAAATGTAAAAGTGTTCTCTCTTCAGTTCCAGTTTTTCTTGGACAACGTACACTGTCAGAGATTGATTGTCTAGAGTTAGTAACCATTCTTGAACTTGTACTCATCTAGGGATATTTTGTCCCCCTTCCCTTCTGCTTGCTGCTATGCCAACCTGGAAAGCCCCATGGGAAACACGTTGTACCCGTTGCTTGTCTCGCTTGTCTCGCTAACTGCCCAATTCGGCTTCTGCACCTGCTTGCTTTGCAGCTACTCAACCCTCAACCCTCATGGCCTGCATTGTTAGGCCAGCTCAGTCTACCTGTTCCCACCACGCCTTTCTCTCAGCCTGGGAGAAGTCCCTGCCCCTTTCTGTGAAAGTGGTGTGTATTAGTCAGGGTTCTCTAGAGGAACAGAATCAACAGGAAGTATGATTCTAGCAACTTGTTAGGTTGGCTTACATGACCAGAACCTGGGCAGTTCACAGTGGCCGTCTGCAGGCTGGGTTTTTTTTTTTTTTTTTTTTTTTTTTGCCTTTAAATATCCTAAAATGCTCAGGCTTGGGGCTGTTCCTTGCAGAGCCAGTCATGGGTCCTGAGGGGAGCAGTCACCAAATGGCCAGTTCAATAAAGACTCTTCAATTTGGACAAAACTGGGACTTGGTGTGTTTTCTGAGGGACCCACCCCACAACACCTAAACATCACCAAGAGTGCAAAGGGATGACCAGCTCCCCCGACACGACACCGAAGCAGCAACTCGGCAATCCCCCACCACAGGAGACCTCCTACAGAACGCCTGGCGTGGAGGACTGGCCACCCTCATTTACAGAGAGTCATGCAACTGCCAGGAGATGTGCGTCTCACTATTTCAACTCTCTAAACCAAGAGGCTTTTAAAGCTTTTTTAAAACATCTATGAAATATTATTCACTAATATTGCTTAATATTTGGACATGATACTTAGAAAAATATAAACTTATTTTTAAGGCAAAGAGTGCATTTATTCTTGTGATTAATTTCTTTAAGTAATGTATTTGACAACACGCTAAAGTAAAACTTATCCATTAAATCCATCTCGAGTAAGTCACACTGAGGGTGTAATTACTCAAGGGCATGAGTGTGTGGTAAAGGCATCTGCCATTGCATTGCTATAAAAACTAGATCTTGAATGAAACTAATGGCTGAGCTGGGGTTCACCAACAAATCATGTCAACAAAAAATGAAATGCTGTGCAACCATTAAAAGGAAGCCAATTTTTATAAGAAAAAAAACAAGCATTCTCCATTTCTGGGACAAAAACAGACTACTTAAGGAATCGAATCCTAGATTTTCTCACCCTTTCTTGTAGCCATTATACTAAATACATCCATTTATTTACACAAAGATATTCACTGATTAAACACTCTGTGGCAGACACCCCGGATGCTCTGGGGAATAAACCAGCCAGGATCAGACACCCTAAGGAGCCAACTGCACATGTAAACATGCAATGTGACAAGTTCCACAGGGGAAAAGGCAAAAGCACCCACGGGTGAGGGCGCCTGACCTCACGGAGGCGGGAGGAGCAGAAGGTGGGCGTGGGACACACGGGGCACTGCTGCCAACAGGCGCTCGGGGCGGGCTCTGCCGGAGAGAGGGCAAGGCTGCCAGGGAAGACAGCAAGCAGCAGCCAGGTCCCTGGGGGCTGCATCGCCAGCATTGGGATTTTGAATTTGGATCCAATTTCCATTGGATTCATTGAAAGGATTTACCAGCGGAGAAGTGGCACGAGGCACTTGTGAGGTAGCTTGGACTGTCCCTACGGGGTAGCACAGCACCACGTGCTTGGCCAGTTAGCGTCCTGAGCCTCAGGCTTTTATCTGTACAGACAGCCACGGCCAAGTGACACAGATGCTCCTGGCTGCAAGTGAATCTGGTCCCATGGGGACCTCGTTCAGACAGTCTGCTGCAGCCCTCCGCTCATACCAGCATTAAGGGAATAAAATTGAATGTCATGAAAAATTATTTGAAACCATTAGTAGATTACTTTCGTGAAACACAAGAACATAGCAGAATCAGTGGCTTACAGCCATTTGTCACTTGACTTGGATTTAAAATATGAAGAAGAAAAAAAACAAACAAACCGAAACTTCTTTCCAAATCCTTCTTTCCAGCTTGCTTTCTTTCCTGTTCCTTTTTCATTATAAACTGACAACATACTATTGTGTAAGTTTAAGAGGCACAAAGCGATGTTGTGATTCATGAAATCATGGCGTACTTAAGTCAAGAGATAGAACATCCATCACCTCCTAGACTCAGGCTTGTTGTGGTGAGAACATGAGAAATAATGGACTTCTCAAAAGAACTCTGTTCACTTTTTAAAGTTCTACTAAGAGGGTTAAGCTGGGAGCCGGACTGTGTCCCCAGTTGTATAGCTATTAGATTGCCTGATTGTTAAAGCCGAGTCGTTTTCATATTCGGTGGCTACGTTTACTACTGTCCCAGGGCCTCCGGGGTCTGCAGCACCACCATAAACCAACTCCAGCCCTGCCCACCTCATCCTGATAGGCTCAACAGAGGAAATCACAGCTCTCGGGAGGGCACACTCGAAGTGGCTGGTGACAGGGAGGACTTCCCTGAGCCTGGGCTCAGGAGAGCAGGGAGGGCTAGAGGAACGGTCCTCGCCTTTTCATTTTCTGGAAAAGAGCTTATTGCAAGAACCTCCTCCCTTCCCATATGCCTCAGATAAGAGTCACGAGTGTCCCTGCCTGCCAAGGACAAGGCCAAGCAGAGACCCTCGAATCCCCATCCTGTGCTTCATCAGCACTTACCCAAATGCGCGTCTGCCCTGGCCACTCAGAGGAAGGCCTGCCCAGCACCTGGCTAAGCTCCGCCCCTTCCTCCAGGACCTGCCTGTGGCCCACCCTCAGCCCAGGCCGAGGCTGGCCCTGGGGAAAGCGTGGCTCCTCCCCTCCACACTCCCTGCTTGCTTGCCTGGTTTCCTCCTTTCTGTGCGAGCCCTCGGGGACGCGGGCAGGCCTTACAGTCAGAGCGACCCCCTCCTGCAGGTGCCCCTCTGCCAGAGCCGCAGTCCATCCCTGCGGTGACCACCCCTCCCCGAGTCAGGATGGGGTTCTAGTAGACAGCAGCTACAGGCACCGCCTTGTGGCAGGGGAGTTTTGCTGAGGTTCCTGAGTCTTTCTTCACTTTCCCCTCAGGACCTGGGCAGATTTGCTCAGCATGGAATAAAAAATGTGATTATTAGAAAACAAAAATAATTTTACATCATCAAGAAAGTTATGCAAGCAGGGCAAGACCTGGTACATAAAAGAGTCAGTGAGACAAGACAGGGGCACCACCCCTGGGAGGAGGGTCAAGCCGCGGGGTCTCCGGGGCTGCCCTCACGTGGCTGCAGCTTCTTGGCTGCGCCCTCAGGTCTGCTCAAGGCTGCAGCCTGTCGCGGCTCTTCTTGCAATGAGGCTGAAAAGCGCCTTGCCCGCTGACGCCGGCACCGAAGACCAGAGTCAGTAAGTGAGCTCGTTTACAATGCTTCCTTGCTGTTCTCCTTAGCTACCACATACAGGAAGGGTGAGGAGATGGACAAACAGGTGTGGCTCGGAGCATGCGACTGTTTTGTTTTTTTTCAATATCATAGTTAGTTTTACTTATAAGTAATAGAGGCTCAATTTGCATTGGCTGAAATATAAGAGTTTATTCTCACAGGTAAAAGAAATATAGAAGTAGGCAGCTCGGGGTGGTATGGTGCTCACTGAAGCCTTCAGAGACACAGGCTCCTCCGCTCTGTATCGTTTCTGTTGTTGAGATTACTTTTTGCCCCAAAGTGGCTGGCAGAGCACAACTGGAAAATGGCTGCAGCTATAGCACGCGTGCTCCTTCTCTGTTGCTTACTGCGGTCTTGGACAGGGCCCATCCGCGTCCACTCTATCTTCCTTCTTTTCTTCCTTCCTTCAAATACAAACCTAGCATATCTTCATTTAAAAAGATTTAAAAGAGCTCCAAAATGTAAATATGGAAAATAAAATTTCCCCCTACTCACGTCTTCCAGAAATAACCAATGTTAACAGTTAGGTATCTTAAGGAGTCTCAGAAATACTTGAAACATTTTTATGATGAAATATTGGGTGCACACACTAGTAGTTTTCTAGGGCTGCTATAACAAAGAACCACAGAGTAGGTAGCTCAAACTGAAATCTATTTTCTCACAGTACTTCAGGCTAGAAATCCAAGATCGGGTGTTAGCGGGGCCAGTTTCTTCTGAGGTCTCTCCTTGGTATTTAGGTGGCCAGCATGGTTTCCCTCCCTGTTCCTGTCTGGGGTCCTAATGTTCTCTTTTTATAAGGACACCAGTCACAAAGGATTAGAGCCATCCTAATGACCTCATTTAATCTTATTGCCTCTTTAAAGACCCCATCTTCCAATGCCATCACATTCTGAAGTACTGGGGCTGAGGACTTCAACGTGTGAGTCTCGGGAGACAAGAATTGGCCTGTAATGTGCACCAAATGCAGATGACACGTGAGTCAGGAGGCACAGCAACAGATCTGAGGCCCGCCAATCCGCCCTCAACGTGAGAAACGCAAAATCACCCATTTTTACCCCAAACCCACTCCCCCAACCACTTCAAAGGTAACTGAGGTCCCAAATCTACTTTCAAAACATGATTCCCTTGGTCACTTTGCCTTTTAATGGGGACAGTGTTAGACCCTCTGCCACGTGCCCTGCCAGGGGTGGAAGTGGCTGACCCTCACCAGAGCTCAGGCTGACGTGCACCTGCCAACGTGAAGGCACTGAAAGGTGGGCGGGCCATTTTTTTTTTTCCTTTTCATTACTATAATTTTTAACACATGTTAATTGTACCAAATAGTAAAGGGTTTCACTGTGACATTCCCATACATGTATATATCCTGCTTTGATTTTGTCACCCTCCCTCCTACTATCTCCCCCCCTGGATGCCCTCCCCAACACCCACATCCACAGCTGAATTTTCCCAGTCTCTTAAAGAAGAACTAATACCAGTGCTTCTCAAACTATCCCATAAAACAAAAGGGGAAGGGACTCTTCCAAACTCATCGAAACCTAAGAACACAACAACAAAGAAAGCCATGGACCAATATCCCTGATAAACACAGATGAGAATCCTCAAATACTGCAAATCAATTCAACAGCACATTAAAAATATCATACACCATCAAGCTGGTTTCGTCCTAGGGATGCAAGTAAGGTTCAACATACACAAGTCAGTGGACACAGTACAGCCCATAAATAGCCAAGGATAAAGATCACGTGGTCCTCTCAACAGAGCAGACGCAGAAAAGCCTTTGGTAAATTCAACATCCCTTCATGATGAAAGCCCTGACTACATCACACATGGTAGATCACAACTCAGCATCATAAGGGACATGTGTGACAAAGCCAAAGCCAACCGCATACAGCGTGGGAAAGATCCAAAGCATCTCGGCCACATTCAGGAACAAGACCAGGGCATCCACTCTCACCTCTCTTACTCAACATACTACTGGGAATTTTAGCAGAGTAATTAGGGCAAGAGGAAAAATAAGCAGCATACGAGTAGGAAAGGAGGAAGTCAGATTGTCCCCGTTTGCTGATTTAGACAGGAAAACACAGGAGCCTCTGACCCCAGAGCAGTGGGCTCAGACTACAGGACCCTTCTCAAGGTGGCCCCTGTATCGGCGCCATGAGAACACACTGGAGCCCAGGCGCCTACCTGGCAGGTGCTGGGTCTGCCAGGTGCCAAGCTCTGTGCTGGTGGAGCTTGGTGGGGCACCCCTCCCACCCACACCTGCTGCGTTCCCCTTCTCTACCACGCTGCTGTGCCATTGTCGCTGGGGAGCTCTGTCTCCCACTGTTCCATTACTTGAGATCTCCGAGTCTCTCCAGGTCTCTGTCTTTCTGCTTTTGAGCTCCAGCGCCCCGCCCCCCCCCCCCTCAACACCAGCCTAGAGTCGTTCTGCCTGTTTTGCGTGGAGAAGCTGTTAAGTGCTGGGCTCCTCCAGCCCCCTGGGTGGATCCCCTCGTGTCATTCTGAAGTAAGAGCATCTCTGCCATAGGCAAGTGGTCACAAGAATATTTAAAAGGTGGCACACTCCTGGTGTTCTGTGCCATGTCAAGGGTGAATCGTTATAGACTCAGATGATGCTTCGAAATCTACAAATGCTGATTCTACTTCAAAATCAAACATACGATAAAAATGTCGGGGAGGGTTCCATTAACTTTCCCAGCTGGGTAATAGCAGCCGGACAGTTGTAGGGAAGAGCAGTGGCACCACCCAGCCTGGAGGACCCCACTTTGTCCCTAGCAGAGGAACAGAGACACTATTGGCCTAGGAGACCACAGTGTGTCTCAGGGAGACCGGAATGAGGAACTGGAAGACCTGGATTCCAGCTGGACTCCTACCACTTTCCTCACTGGCAAAAGAAAAGGGTTTGTTAACAAACAAAAGTGTACCGAGCTCCACGTTTCCACACGGCTTGCACGTGTCCATGTTATTTATATCTACAAAGTACACAAATACATAAATAGCTTTAAGTCTAAGCCCCAACTCTAATCAGGCCATCGTCTAGACAGTTTATGCTCTTGATCTTTATGGTGAAAGCCTAAGGGAGCCAATTATTATTCCTGTTTTACAGATAAGGAACAGGGACTCCCAGCATTCGCTAACCTTCCGTGAGGCCACATGGCTGGGCAGGGACCCAACACATGATGCCCAAACCCTGTGTTACTGACCACTCTGCCATATTGGTTCTGACCCAGAACATTCGTCTGTAGTTTTATGGCTATTTGGAGAAAAAAAAATTAAATGATATAAAAATAAATTTCTCAGATCCACGCATTCCAGATAGGACTGGCACCTGAGTGGGGGTGCGGAGCCCTTCCCTGTCCGTTCCAAGGTTCAGACTCTGAAATGCCCACTCTGCAGACAGCACCTAGAGCCACCTGGGCTGTGAGGTGCTTGGAAATGACCTTGTGGGACAGAGCAGGATGGACAGGACCAGAGGCTGGCATGTGCACTGTGATGTAGCCTTGTGCAGTCATGGAAGTGCCCTATCCTGTCACCTTGTCACCTTGCAAGAGAGAAGCTACTCACATCAGTACCCAGTGCCCATCATGCTGATGTCGCCTTTGTGACAGATGATATGATGACACACAAGCACACAGCACACAACCATCAACAGGAAAAACCGCTAAGATCCTCTGGACATGTGGTTATGAGGCAGGAGATGCTTAATATTTAAAATATATAACTGGTCGATTAGGGTTGTAAGTAAGCTACAGAGCTGACAGCCTGCAGTAATGAGTTTGAAACGCCTGGAAATCAGGAGCAAGTTTGTGAACAAACTTCACTACCCACATAGGGACACTGGCTTGCCGGTTGGCAGGCTTAAAACCCCAGATTTTATTTTCTATTTACTTTTTTTCCTAACTCTAATGTGCTTCTATTTTATTATATCGCACGTGTTCCTATAAGCTTCTTCAAATGTCTTGTGGCATAAAATGTTTTAAGCACCTAATACATTCCTTACACTCTAAGATCACATTGTGGTACCATACTAATATTAACTAGCATATAAACATAAACACAGTGCTATGGTTTGAATATGAGATGTCCCCCCAAAAGCTCATAAGACAATTTAGCAAGAGGCAAAATGATTAGATTATGAGATGCAACCTGATCAGGGGCCCAATCCATTTGATGGATTAATAGTTTGAATGAATTACTGGGTGGTAAGTGTAGGCAGGTGGGGCATTGCTGGGGGAGGCAGTTCATTAGGACAGTTGACATCTTTTGCTCCTGGCCTCCAGCTTGTGCTCAGATCTCTCTCTCTCTCTCTCTCTCTCTCTCTCTCTCTCTCTCTCTCTCTCTCTCATTCTTTGCTGGCTTCCATGAGGTGAGCAGTTCTCCTGGCCATGCCCTTCCGCCCTGATGCTGCACCTCACCTCAGGCCCACAGTGGTGGAGTTGGCCAACCGTGGACTGAAACCTCTAAAACCAAGAGCCAAAATAAACTTTTCCTCCTGTAAGTTGTTCTGGACTGGTATGTTGGCCACGGTGACAAAAACCTAACTAATGCACACAGTGATCATGTATTTTATGTTTACCAGATCAAATTTGAGAACAAATTATAGAACAAATTAGAGATCAAAATTTTCATTTACTTCTTACAGAAATCCTTTCATTTTTGCCATTTTACAGATAATGAAATGGAGGCCCTGCATGGTTAACCACCAAACCCAGGTCGGCCAACTCACACAGAACCGTAAGATCCCCTGCGACTCCCAGCTGCAATGGGCTGCAGGAGCCCCGAGTGGGCTGCCATTCTCCACCCGCCTGCGTGTCAGAGAACCCTGGAGGAGGCCACTGGGAGAGAATTTCCAGGAAAGTGTTCATGGTAGGAGCACAAGTCCCTGGAGGATTCCACGTCCAGCCCACTCACAGGACCTGACACTACAAGACCGCTCAAGGGGACAACTGGAGGGTGGGAGAGCACTGACTGAGTTGGGGGCTCAAAGGCCTTCCCTTGGGCTCTGATACTTTCAATATTTTCATCCCACCATGAGTCTGTACAATTTAACTAACAAGATCTGCCTTTTCAAGGAAGCCCAATCCATCCCGATTGCCTCCCTCATGCTCGGTTGGAACCTGGCTTTGCAAACCACACCAAGGAGGCTTGTTGCTGGGCTCAGAGGGAGGTACATCAGCAGTTCTGAGCAAATCAGAGAAAAAAATAAATTAAAATTGTGGAAAAAGTCAAAACCATGGAAAGCGTATTTGTTTCTGTCAATTTTCTCAGTTAGGATTAGCTGATGCAGTCAATTCTTTCATCCAATAAGCATTTTTGCACACTGTATAAGTGACATCTACAAGTCCAAAGCTGTGATAGAACAGAGCATCAAAGATTTCACAGTCCCAGGCTTCCTCTCCATTTATGCCCCACTCATGGGTCTGCAGCAATGTTTTTACTTTTAAGAGGATTTTCATCATTTGGGAAAACTTAAGCATTAATGAATAATTGCCATATATCTCATGGCCACCCACTGATTCAAAGCAATTAACTTATTTCTATTAAAAAACCATTAGGCTAACCGGGAAACCTGAAAGCAGATCCCAGTGATCAGCAAGTATGGAAATATTAATTGGAGGAGCAACAGCACTGTCTTGCAAGGCAGCGGTATACTTGGCAAAATCACACTGACCGTTCATTTCCGTACTGACAGGAAACAGATCAGGCCCTTGGAGGTCAGGGTTCACCATGTAATGTGTCTAAGTTATAAAGGATGCTAAAGCACCAGGGTGAGTCCCATCACTTGTACGGACAGTGTCTTGCATTGTTATTCAATTAATCATACCTTGAGGCTGCTTTCCTGCATATGAGGGGAGTTTTCACTATAGTGGCGAAAAGTCTAAACTCTATGAGGATACTTTGAAGAAGGTGGTAGGATGGCCACTCCTGGGGATTTTAAAGCCTTTCGCTGACCTCTGTCCATCCAGGTTATGTCAGCAAGTTTACTCTGCAGCGGAGAATTTTGTGAGTTGACTTCTTGAATTTCCTTTCAATGTTAGAAATTCAAACTAGGAAAATGTATGCTGAAGTCCATTAACCTTAACAAATTATTTGATCCATTTTACTCTGGTTTGGCCAAATGTCCTTATCGTGCCCCTACAATTACTATCATCATCATCATTAGGATTTTAGTCAATCATGCAGGAAATATAACTGGAGTTGGATTTGTGTTAAGAGGTTTTCAACATTATTTAGAATTATTAAGAATTTTATTGCAAGTAGCATCAGACTTTAAGGACATGATATATAACTGCAAAATCCAACAAAATACAAGAAAAACATTACTTCATTCGAAAACCTGCAGAATTGGCAAAATGAATTGCCAGATAAAACAACTGAATAAAAAGTATGAGTTCAAGTAAAAATGGAGTCATTTTACCAAGATAAGTGAATTAGAGAGGTAGTTATAAAGAAGTGGTTAAAGTATATTAGGACAAATTGTAGTCTCTGCTTCCTATCTCTACTTAAATTGGTTGGAATAGTTAAGTAAAAACAATGTTTGAATTTGTATGTTATACTTCAACTATTTCTCCACCCTAATGAGATCTGCTTTATGTGAGATTGTAAGCTTTTATAAGATTCTCTATTTTAAACTCTGAATACTTTGTCACTAAACTGCTTATACCATAATAAAAACATGGTGTGTTGTACAGTCCCAAACATAGACCTATATAAAATATTCAGCTGTATAGGTAATAATGATATTGAAATTCAGTGAGTGGCTGATGAGTTCAGGAAATTCCCCAATACAGATCCACAGGTTCTCTTCAATTTGGATGATGAGGTTCTGTCTAGTTTCAGATAAAGTAGAGGACTTCCTGAAGGAGTTAAAGAGGAGCTTTTTCCACTCACAAGCACCTGTACAATTTTCTAGTCTACACTCCACACTAATTTATTTTTTAATATACAGTAGCCTTGGATATTTCTAAACGAACTTCTTCTTCTGCATTTAGAATTAAGCAGCCACAAAAGACATTTTAAAAATAAGAAACTGCATAAAAGAGGAAGAAAATAATATTTTCTGCAGCCTACAAATGACTACCAAGTTTTATTTAGGGGTCTGATCCTCCCTGTATTCATAACAAAATGCCCACAAAGCTTTGTGAGCTCACATACGCATGCCCACACACAGAGTAGGCCACATCATTTCCTTATGTCCAATACAGAATCCAGGAGACTCCGTTTCCCACAATACTAAGGATAGTAGTAGAGGAGAAATGCAGCCCAGACACTCAGAAAATTGCTCAGTACTTATGGAAATCAGAATGCTCGATAGGTCCCTCCTCCTAGCTACAGCAAAATTGAGCTCAAGTATTCCTTTATTTTCTACTTAGATCCCTCCCAGGTAAAATCCACCTGGTCCTTATCATTTATGAAAGATTTTTTTTTTTGACCAAGTGCAAATGATTACATTTAAGAACAATACTATGATAGTTTGAGAATTATTTTGTCAAAAAATTATGAAAGATATTTACAAAGGAGCTGTTCCTAGATATAAAACTCTCTTAAATAATAATTATTAATTCAGGCAGAATTTTTTTTCTGATAATATATTCACAATAGTTTTCTGAATTGAAAGACAGTATTCACATCTAAAAATGCCATTACCACTGGGTTATGAAAACAACTTAGAGTGACATATACAGAGACAAAAGTGACTCACATCCAACCTTACCTAGCACAGCTTTAAGCCTCCAAAGGCAGCTCCTCCCCCACCCCTACACACCAAGGAATTACAATCAACTTCAATTTACATCAAAGAGGCTTAAAGACAATAAAGTAATTAGACATGTTCCTGAGAGATAATTATGTCATGTCATGATGACTATTCCCCAAAGTGCTGCTGGCTCCATTAGGGGAAAAAAAAAAAAAAAAAAAACATTTCTCAGCAAATCTTGCAGCAGGATGTGAGGAAAGGCACTCTTCTCATCAGAGTTAAAAGCATGTGATCTGAGTGGGGTCCTCCAGACAGCAATGACGGCAATAAATTACCAGTGTGTGTTCTGTTTTCTGAGATGGACTCAATTTATCATTTTATTGAAAAGGTTCCATTATGCTAATGTCTCACAAAATCACATCCTGCTGTTGCTGGAAGGTCATGAGGGGGTATAAATTTTTCTATTTAGAACAAGGAAGTTGTATTGCAGTCACAGATTCCAAGGGTTAATAAGTCATCAAAGTAAATCCAAGGACTTTTCAATGACAGCTCTTCAGTGCACTCTCCTAGATAACCAAAGGAAAAAAGGACAATATTGTTCCAAGTTTAATATTTTAAAAATTAATACTTTAACTATAGAAATATGACAATTTAGCTTCAAGCATAGGGGTGATCATTTGAAAAAACATTTCTTCATTGAAATTTTAATATATCAATTTGAAGTATCAATAGAACAGGTACATATTAATGGGACTCTAATAGTAAGTAGGCTGTCTGAATTATCTACCATCCTCAAACACTAAAAACAACTTGCTAATGTGTCTTATGCATTAGGTGGTGAACACCTGTAATCCCAGTGCTTGGTAGGCTGAGGCAGAAGGATCACAAGTTCAAAGTCAGCCTTAGCACCTCAGCCATGCCCTGTCTCTAGATAAAATATGAAAAAAGGGCTGGGAACGTGGCTCAGTGGTTGAGCACCCCTGGATTCAATCCCTGGTACCAAAAAAAAAAAAAAAAAAAATTGCTAAAGTGTGCAATAGACTTATTTCTGTATAAACCCATTTTGTCTATAAAAAGGGTACTTAGAGGCTTGAGTTGTAGCTCCGTGGTAGAGCACTTACCTAGCATGTAGGAGGCACTGGATTTGATTCCCAGCATCATATACAAATGAATAAACAAACAAACAAACAAATAATAATAAAGATCCATCCACAACTAAAAAACTAGTTTTAAAAAAGGGGGATACTTAGATTGACTCATCCTAGATCCCATGTTTCAGTGAATTCTCAGGAAAAAGGAATGATAAACTAATAATTCAGTACAAATTATATATATTTTTCCCTAAGGAAATGTTGTCTTTCCATCATTCCAGGAAGTATTGATTCCCTCCAATCACCAAGGACTGTGAACATAATCCACGAATATATTATATCATTAATCAATCAATAACTTGTAGTTATTTGACAACTGCCAAACAGCCGAGTTAAAATATATCACAACCAGATCATTCCCATTGGACCAATGATTGTAAATCAAAGCAATATTGAGGGGAAATAATTGCTCTTCACAAACACTCGCCTAGAATACATTTGGCATCCAATATTCTACAGCAGCCTAAAGAGCACAGGAACTGTTTTGCTGGATTTGGCACTCGTTTTGTCTGGTTCTGTTGCTCTGGGGCTAGAGGTGTTTCTTGCTCCACTAGGGAGGTCTCTGCCTGAAGGATCAAGAGCACATTTTTTTTTTTTTTGACAGGGAGGGTACCAGAGCTTGAACTCAGGGGCATTTGACCACTAGGACATGTCCCCTGCCCTATTTTGTATTTTTTATTTAGAGACAGGGTCTCACTAAATTGCTTAGCGCCTCATTTTACTGAAGCTGTCTTTGAACTTGCGATCCTCCTGCCTCAGCCTCCCAAGCCGCTGGGATTACAGGCTTGTGCCACTGTGCCCGGCCATCTGGGCTAGCTTTAGTCTAGGGTGGGCATATTCAGTCTACACTGTATGCAAGTGGAGAGATGGAGTTATATATAACCTGCTCTTTCCTGACCTGTAACTAATGTGACAGAAAAAAATTTTTTTTAGATATAAGTCTAAAATAGTTTGGAAGCCCAGTTCAGATAATAGTGCTGAAAAAAATATAAAAGGACAGCATCACTCCTTGACAATTTCAAGTCAAAAACTTTCTCCATGCTAGCTCCAAGCACATTCAAAAGTAGCTTTTCTAAGGTGGTTGTGCATTTCCTGTCAGCTGGTGTATTCATTCTCATCAAAGATAAAGGCTATGAAAGTAGACATCCCCTTACTGGGGAAACTATAACTCAAGTATTTTACAAAAGAGAAGTGTTTATTGAAGGGCTGAGGATGCATAGAGGGTCAGTGCCAATTTCACAGACCACTCCAACCCTAAGCAAATGTTCACAAACACTGGTCAAGTTCCATGAAAGTAGAGTTGTGAACACAAAGACCATGGCACTAATTTTAGCCTCAACACCTTTTAGCTGTGACATCTTTGAAAAATAAACTTAGTTTATACTTTCAGTTTCTATGTGAAACAAGAAAGAACAATTATTTTCCTAATGAAAAATAAGTAAGATATGTAGGCATAAATGTTTTATAAACTGTTAAGCGCAAGGTAAATATTTATTATTCTATGGATAATAAAAAATTGTGTCTCTGAAAGGCATTTAGGATAATGGTTGTAGGGAGCAATGTATTCTTCATAAAAATTTACTCACTAAACAGGACTGCTTTTGCTTCATTTTCTTTCTTTTTTTTTTTTTTTTTGAAACTTTATTTATTTATTTTTATGTGGTGCTAAGGACCGAACCCAGTGCCTCGCATGTGCTAGGAGAGCACTCTACTGCTGAGCCATAACCCCAGCCCCTGCTTCAATTTCTTAATAAGAAAAAAAAAAATCTGAAATATTAGCCATTTTATATTTTTTTGTTATTGCCTAGAGTTTATGCACAGACAATAATTTATTCCCCTTCAGTGGCCATAATGGTTGGGAAATTGGTTTTATAATCTGCTTGGTGATATTTGAAGATAGCTGCAGAGTTCTTTGCTCTGTTGAGTAAGAGACATCAGAGAATATATTGAAATATTTATTTATTTATTTAAGTACCATAGATTTACCCCAGGGGTGCTTAACCACTGAGCTACGTCTCCAGGCCTTTTTTTTTTGTTTTTTCATGTTTTCATTTTGAGGCAGGGTCTCGCTCAGCTGCTTAGGGTACCACTAAGTCACTAAGGCTGGCTTTGAACTTGTTAGTTCTCTTTCCTGCCTCAGCCTCCAGAGTTGCTGGTATTACAGTCATTTTTTATCTTTTTGTGACCTCATATCAATTTTTAAAATGTTGGCTCATGGGAAGGAAAACAGATCTTTGAGATCAGGACTTGTAAGTTTTGTGATTCTATGCTGATTGCTGACCTGTGATTGAAGGTGTAGGACTAAAGCTATCGGCTCTGTGTGTGCCTATATCACTTATCACTGTAAGCTAAAAGGCCTCTGTCTTTTGTGGGTGAAATGCCTCCCTACTTGTTATGAGCTGAATTGTGGCCCTCAAAATTCATATGTTGAGGCCTTAATCCTCAGTCAGTGCTTCATGACACAACCATACTTGAAGATAAGGTGTGTAAAGACATAATTAACTAAAATGAGGTCTTTAGGGTAAGCCTATAACCAATCTGACCAGAATCCTAAAGAGCAAATCTGCATGCTGGACTTGTGGGCATAGAGGAAGCACCCCCGGAGGACAAACTAAGACAGCACCTGCCAATCAAGGAGAGGCCTAGGAGGAAACCAAACCTGCTCAGTCCTTTGTCTTGACTTTGTCTTGACCCTCAGAACTGTAGGAAATAAATTCCTATTGTTTAAAGCACCCAGTCCACACTGTTTTGTTTAATTAGCTCTAGCAAACAAATACACCACACTGGAGGTTATGAATTAGTTAAATTATGAAGGCTCTCAAAAAGAAGAAATTCTGTTCCAATGACTTTATAAGAATAACCAAGCACTTACACAAAATGAATGTCTCCCAAATCACAGAAAATAAAGGAATCAAAGTTTACATACTTTAACTGTTCTAGATTTTTAAGGAAAAAGTCCTTCCTAAAGAAACTGCTGGCTCAGAAATCTAATCATATAATTATGGTGAATTTTTCAACAGTTGGGCTGTTTCACATGAACTTGAGCTTAAAGAAGAAAAGTTATATTTTTACTCTGATTTATCAGTGTTAAAACACCTGACAAGACATCTGTTTTATGTTTTATAAGGTTTAGGCTTAGTTTCTCATGAGAGTAATTGA
The DNA here is from genome assembly GCA_025594165.1 of Tamias sibiricus. NCBI lineage: Eukaryota > Metazoa > Chordata > Mammalia > Rodentia > Sciuridae > Tamias > Tamias sibiricus. The sequence continues at coordinate 145,510,039 of CM046666.1, forward strand.
ACTTCTTACACTCTCCATATTATTCATTTTTACATCAAGTCATCTAGTATTACATTTACATAATGTTTAAGATTATGAAAAAGATATGTTTGTGTTTAACTAAATTGAATCATAATTCTGGCAAAAATTTTAAAAGTAATTATGTTTTATAGTATGATAGCCTAAATAGAATTTCTTAGTTCTCACATAATTGTGAAACTTAGATTAAATATTAAATTGTGCTCTTTAATCTTTAGATAGCCAGATAATTTCTATTAAGCTTGAATAAAAAGAAAAGCATTGACAAATAAACACAGTTTTAAGTTTACCTATTTTGGTCTCTTTAGTTCTATATGCTACATAGAACAGCTTTTTTTTCAGTGGGTCATCATATTAATGAAGTGTTTTGTTTTTGCTACTTAAAGAAATTGTGGCTATTGAAAACTGTTATGCATAGTCACAAATCTTGTTTGTGTGTTAAAATGCTTGTATGTAACAGGAAGTTCATCCTGCCCACCTCCCTCTTTTTCTATGAAAATTGAACTTATTTGGTTTAAAGTTATGAGTATGGGTGGCTGAGACTATAGTAGAAGTTACAGAACCAGAATGATACAACTGTTCATCTGAGGCAATAGAATGAGAGCTTTTATATTTCAAAGAATTGAAGTACATATTTTTCCTAAAAACAGTGTCAGTTTGTTCTAAAATATGAAAGAATAAAAAGACAAAAATGTGAGAGAATTCAGCATGTTGTAGAAAGTCTGAGGAAAGTGAATTTGAAAGTGAATTTGCCTTTGCTTATAATACCTAAGTCTGAAAGGAAGCCATGAAATGTGTTGAAATTATGGTGAAATTCCTCTAGTTATATTGGCCTTGTCTGTGAGATAATTTAAGTGAGAAAAAAAGAGATGTTATAAAACCTAGGTTCTCAATTATATTAATGCAAAAAGAAACAGACTGCTTCTCTGTTGAATTGATAAATACATCTTAAGATTCTTAACAAGACATACACAAAACAACATTTCCCCCACCAGCGCAATCTTCCCAGGAAACAGATTCTACAACCCACTAGAATCATCTTTGCTTTGTGTTGCTTTGATCATATTCTATGATAAATAAAAATATAAAATTAAAAAGGCAAACTTCCCTAACTGGTGAATGAACTAAGGTCCCTTGTAATCATATTACTTTATCTCCATTAATTTTTCAGTACTTTCTTGTTACTTTGATTAAACACATCACCAAGTGTTATTTCTCAGGGGCTAGGATTGTATTGTAACTAAAGGACTGAGTCTTTTCTGGCAACTCCTTTGATTTTGGAGTCCATGGAGCCCCTGCATCCAGCATGCTAGGTGCCTGAGAGGCTGAACCGTTTTCTCTTATTGTTTTCCTAACTTGAAAAGTAATGTATGGTGATTACTGAAAGAATAAAACAAGATTGAAAATATAAAAAATACCTCATAATGCTATCACAAGAAAGAACTAATATTAACTTTTTCATCTACTTCTAAATATTTTCTATATCTTCACATACACATGTGAGTGTAGATAGTTATCCATTTTTTACAAAATAGGACCCTATTCCACTTAGTATTTTAGAATTTTTCACGTAGCCTCCTCCTATGCTCTTCCTTAACATCATCTTCAGTGGTTACATAGTATCCATTTTATGAAGTAGGAGACATTTGGTTTTTCAGTCCCTTTTACTGTACGTACACTCTTGATTGCTTTCAGCGTTTTTTTTTGTTTTGTTTTGTTTTGTTTTTTTGTTTTACTAATATAGGCATTGCTATGTTGAACATCTTTCTGGATAATTCCTTCCATGCATCACTGATAAGATTTTATGATCAACTCTGAGAAGTACCATGAGTAGGTCAAAGGTGGACATGGAATTCCTTCTTGTGGGACTGTGGAGTTCTAGAGTAACTCCCTGGATCAGCGTGAAGCAGGGGACACTAAAAAGATGTTAAGGAAGAAGCAGGTGTTCAGGGGGAGAAAAGATGTTCCCTGAGGTTTTGTAGGGCTGTTAAGATGGAATTTTTTTTTCAATTGTAAAGGAGCACTTTATTATTTTTAATATAGTGCTGTAACATTTCCTAATATTGCATACTGCTCATATGTTGGCTTATTTATTTAGATAAGAATATCCTCCCCCTCACCTGACCCCCAATCAGAATTTAAAGACACACTATCCTTTTAGAGCCTATTATGTTGGCTCCTAACACATCCACATTTCATAAAACAATACCATGAACTAAATAAGTTAGCAATAATTTGATTTCAGTTTCACAATTAAGCAACTAATAGATTGCTGAATTTAGTATAGAAACAAAAAATCCACTAATTTTTTTAATATTTACATTTTCACATAATGTTCCTTCTTAAAAAAAATAAATAAATAAAGGCAAAGGTAATAAAATCTTCCTTTACCCAGTAAATCAACCTTTAACTACAGATAAGTTTTACAGTTACTAAATTATGTTTATTTCTGTGCTAACAGATTTTATTACCTTTTTTTCTTTCTTTCTTGTTCTGGTACTACCAATAATTGCACCAATGACATTAAAATCAAGGACACTAAAAGTTAGAATAACTTTCAGAACAAAACAGGTCAGTGAGTCAAATACTTAGAAAACAAGTAAGCATGATTGCATAGATTGAGTAGTAGAAATTTAAACTCAGACAAAATAAAACACCATATTCAATTCAAATTTAATTAAATGAAATGAACTCCTTCAAAAGTATTTTCTTGATAAATGTGTTAATGTTGTATACATTCTCTTTTATAACACATTTTTATTTCATTTAATTTTATTTGGTGCAGCGTCTCTGGGATGTAAGGATTGAATTTTAATGTATGGAAAACAAGCAACATGATACAAAAATGATGGTGGCACTAAAATGACATCATCACAATACCATATTGGAGAAGGTGCAACACAAATTCCTCTGTCAGTTGGCAAGGCAGAGGGTCTCAGAAGGAGCTTTCGTAGATCTGAAGTAGCAACTGTCCATAGGCAGAATTCTGAAATCAGTTGTACTTCCTTGTGTTAATGGCAATGGCTAAGATATCCGCTCCTCTCTGATGAAGAACTGGATTCTGCTTCAGGAACACAAACTTCTCCAACAATTTCAGATCTTGGACCAGAATAAATTCCATATCCCATCTCAAAGGGGACATCAATGGACGAATGGATAATGGCTCTTTTCACTCAAATAATACACATTTATTAAGCACCAACTAAGTCAGTGCTGAGCACTGGTGGATACTGCACGGAATCAGAAGAGGAGGCAATCCCTGCCTCTGGGAACTTGTCCCCAGAATGGGGCTCCTACAACCTGTGTGTGCTGCTCAGGTGCTCAGCGTCCTGCTGCATACACTACACCCCGCAAATTAACTGTTAAAAGAGCAATTTTTTTTCTTCCCACAAAACAAGAACAATTATTTGCCATAGAGTCCAGAAGAAAAGGATAGTATGGAAATGTTCATTAAAAGAAGAGCTGAAAAAATAAACTTCCTGAGAAAAAGTGGATTGCTTGTTAATGAAAGAGAGGCATCTGTGTGTCTCTGTCACGTGTAGCACGAGTAGAAATGGGAAACCCTGCAACAGCCCTCCGACTGCTGCCTCCGGTCACTGAAGATGGGCTTAGCTTGTTGAGATGTGGCGTTTCTTCTTGGCATGAGTCAAATGGATTAAGCAAAGGAATTAAAGTCATGGTTCTCCTCACTAGCATAAATGAACATCTGAAATTAACAAATGCTATGATAGCATTGTCAATTAAAACATGCAATACTTAATCAAAGGTATGACCTTCCTCAAGTTTCTGAAGGTAAAACCTGAACAGTCAATCTGAAGTGTGCTGTCTCCCTATTTGTGGGGACCTCAAGTACTACTCTAGGCCACCCTTTTCCCAAAAGTGTATTCCTGGATTAAACATAAGACACCATTAAAATTTCAGCCATGCTACTGTGGAAGAGTTAGTGCAATGAAAGAATATCAAATAATTAAGCAATTTCAAAAGAGGTGGCTCCACGGCCACCTGGTAGGAAGAGTCTGTTGTCTCTTGATGGTCAGAAAGTTTACATTGGCATCAGAAGTTCAATGACAAGCAGCTTGTGTCAATGACTACTCAGGCAGGGACAGCACTCAGAGCTGTGGCTTTACAATTTTTGTGACAATGAAGCAATTGCAGGGCAAACAGCAGCAGTCTGAGAAGGTGGCAAATCATAATGGCCTACGCCGTCTCTCTAGATGCCAATGCGTGCCGTAGCTGTCAGGGGCTTAGTGAAGAGGCCTTGTCTTTGAGCAGCAGAATGCTACGAAAATACCTGCACGGCTTTATTTTTTCCAGCTACGTAAGGATGGGCACTATTAGACTCCCATGAGCATCCAGGAAATAAACTGACGTAGAATCCAAAAAGGTGCTGGCTGCACCCAGTTCTCAGTGAGCTGTGTCACAGAAGACAGTGAGGGTTACTAGGACCAACCTCTGTGTGCGCCATCTTCCCGCACAGTGAGAACAAGGCTCTATGTCATGGAGAGGGATGCTACTCTGTTCCCGACCTGCTCTTGTCACCCCTGCAGGCAGAGCCAGGTCAATGAAGGCCCCTGTGGCCCACATCTGCAACCATCCCTGGCTAAGCTCCTCTTTCAAAATATGGAATGGGGTGCATGCCCATGACCAAAAAGTTCTTTAAGTAGTCCTCCAGAAAAACATTAAAATGTCAGCGTTTTCTACCTTTTTGCAACTTTTTTTCTGCCAAGTATATTCCAATGACCAAATTTACCTACCAGAAAAACTCAAAGATTAAGCTTTTTTTTTGTTCTTTGATGGAATGCTCAAAAACAGGTAGTGCACTGCTTAACACAAGTGGGTGAAATACACCACACATGATTCAGGGCTGGAAGGCAATGGATAGGAAAAATTCCAGGAAAGCAGCCAGAGGAGGTTTTGCTCCTGATATCATCATCTGCCCTTACTGCATGTGTGGTGGAGATGACCGAGATGTAAAACAAATACACACAAACATACATAAATAAACAAATACAATTTCGTAAAATAAAATGAAACTAATCTGAAAATCAAAGTAACATAAGCATGGTCTTGAAAGCCAGAAGTGTCCCCATTTGGGGGAGGGAAACTCCCTTTTCTTTTTTCCTTTTTAACTAAAGCAGGCATCCTGAGAGCCATGCACACAGACTGTATTTTAGAGCCCTGGCAATGCGGGGGCCTTTTGGATGGGCAGGCTGGAAGGAGAAAGGATAACAGGAATGGCTAACTGCTACCACACAAGGAGTGCATGCCAGGCATCCTTGTAAGCCCTTGTCCTGCAGTATCTGGATTCAACCCCATGAAGTAGGTGCTGTCATTCTCTGCATTGTAAATGGGGAAACTGAGGCCTCACATGCTAGGAAAATCAGTGCCCCTCAAGCCTTAATGTGCAAAATTCACCTGAGGATCTTGTTAAATCAGCTTCTGCATCAGGAAGTCTGAGATGGGGCCAGTGATTCTGCGTTGCTGACAAAATCCTAGGCGATGCTGGTGGTGCACAGAACACACTGGGCACAACCCAAGGAACTGTCCAAGGTCCTGGAGAAGTAAGATGTAGGCTGGGAAGCAGCCCAGCCACCAACAGGCTCAGCACTGTGACGCAGATGCATCATTCCCCAGGCACTGTGCGCTGGCCAGGTCTAGAACCACACCTGTCCCCCTTCTCCCATTGATTCTCCAGCAACAACAGGCATTTATCATGTACCACTGTATACCAGCCACCATGGGGAACACTTGGGAGATAAAAATCATTCTCTGGGCAAGGAGAGGTGGCGCACACCTGTGATCCCAGCTACTCGGGAGACTGAGGCAGGAGGATCACAAGTTCAAAGGCAGTAAGCAACTCAGTGAGACTGTCTCTAAACACACACACACACACACACACACAAATATTCTCTGGACATTCTCACTGAATGCAATCAACAAGCAACTCATTCTAGTGACATAAATATTCTACATAGTTTATTATCATTAGCAGAAAAAAATAGAGAATTGATTTTCAAAGAATCAGATTATAATAACATATCTACAACTCCAAACATAGTTTAATTTAATCTTTGGGATTGAGGAAGAATTTAAGATTTTATAGAGCTCCAGAAATAGTTTGGAAAATTAATATAGTTGGGCCTCACTCTCTGAAATTACCAGAAAGTAAATTAAAAAAAAAAAAAAAAAAAAAAAAAAAAAACGCTCTGATACTTACTTTGCTTGTCATGAGGATTTCCTTATCTTTTATAAAATGGACATTTTGTCAATTCTTGTTTTTTTTTTTTTTTTAATATTTATTTATTTGGTTTAGTTGTACACAATGCGTTTGCTTTTACATGGTGCTGAGGATAGAACCCGGGCCGCACACGTGCTAGGCGAGCGCTCTACCGCTGAGCCACAATCCCAGCCCTCAATTCTTGTTTTTATTAAATAAATGGAACACAAACTTCTGAATTATGTGCAAAATTTTTGGAAGCTACAGGTCACACAAAATAGTACCTTTAGTAAAAGCTTCATAAAGTTTCCATCTGTCTTTATTCAGAACAAATTTAGAAAGTTTGAAAAGAATATAGGTAGTCGAGTTCTGCTACTTAATGTTTTTTAATCTTCCTTGTAACCATATCAAGAAAGTGGAAGCCAGCAGCTGGCCTGCATTTCTGGCACACTCTGTATAAATTAGAACACTCACATGATTCCCAGGATGAGTTCACCAGCTGTAAATACCCTGCCTTCGCTCCCACTCTTCTGCCAAGTGCAAACCTTACCATCTTGGCACATGCCAGTGTCCTCTGAAGGACTTCAGGGTTCATAGAGCAAATGTAAATGATGAACTTCCTTGGTCCCTGAGGCCAGCAGGAGAGAGGTACCATGCCCATGCGCTGCAGAGGCCTTGCACATGCAGTCAAGCCAGGTCTCATTTAATGAGTCGCAGACTGTGACTTCTCCTTCCTTCTTTTAATCACCATGTGACTTTGCAGAGGTGGCTTCAGGAAAATTAAAAACACGTGACCGCCCCACCCCCACCCCAGCAAGCACCACACTGGACTTCCCCAGCCGGCCCTCACTTCTCACCTGCTCTCCCCTACGGCTCATTTTCAACTGCTCATCAATACTCCCCACAGCGAAATGCCTCCAAGAGAGCAGTGTGCCCAAACAGGCATGCGTGAACGCACGGCGGACAGGGCCCTCCTCTGCTTATCTGGCCCACTCTCAGCCGGAACCTTCCTCAGCCAGCAGCTACCCCAGCTCACCTGGTGGCAGCTTGGTTTTCCTCCCTACGTTCTGTCACTGTACACTGGCATTATTCCCAGCTCTTTTCCACAGTATCTCTCCTCCCCCTTTGCAAGTATTTTTTCTTTTTTTTTTTTTTTAATTTGTTCTAATTAGTTGTATATAACAGCAGAATGCATTTTGATTCACTGTACACAATTGTAGCACAACTTTCCATTTCTCTGGTTTTACACATGTAGAGTTGCACACATGCGCATTCATACACATACCTAGGGTAATGACGTCCGCCTCATTCCACCGTCTTTCCTGCCCTCCCGTCCCTTCCTCTCCCCTCCCTTCCTTTTATCCAAAGTTCCTCCATTCTTCCCATGACCCTTCTCCAATTATGGATCAGCATCCACTTATCAGAGACAACATTAGCCTTTTGATTTTGGGGGACTGGCTTATCTTGCTTAGCATGATATTCTCCAACTCCATCTATTTACCTACAGATGGAATGATTTTATTCTCTTTTAATGCTGAGCAATATCCCATTGTATATATATATATATATATATATGTATATATATATATATATGCCACAGTTTCTTTATCCATTTATCTATCCTTTGCAAGTATTTAAGAAAGAAAATTAATGACGTGGGGATCACTTTCAATAAGCGCTAGAAGAGGAGGCAGGATGGGACTCAAAGTTATGGTGACTGGTTGTGATCACTTGAGCTTGGCATCCAGAGCTCTCCACAACAAGAGATCCACCTTTCTGACATCCCCAGTTCTCTGTACCCGTAGCAGAATCCAGCAAGCTCCAGCATCTCTCTGAGTGGGACCCAGTGGCCTTCAAGGGCCTATCCTTCCTGTCTCTCAAAGCCTGCCTCAGAGGGACTGGGTTTTAGAGCTCAAGGGTAGAGCACATGCCTCGGCCCTCAGCTTGATCCCCAGGACCAAAAACAGACAAACGCAAGCCTGCCTCAGATGTCCACCTTGTTGGATTCTGGGCAGGAGGCTGCGCCTCCCAGGCAGAAGGCCACACCTCCCAGGTACTTTCTGAAAGGACTACATTTCCCAGGTGCCTCAGCCTGGCCAGCAAACCTGGCCAGCAGGTGCCCTGGCCACTACCTCCTGACCTCCGGCAACTCATAGGGCAAGGACTCACTCCAAGGCGTAGGCGTATCTGACTACCAGTTTTGCTATTTAAGCCTCCCCCGGACTGAAATGGCTCTCTGTTCGTGCCTGCCCCTGATTCGTTTTGTCCCTGTTTTCCCTTCTTCTCCCCCTTCCACGCGTGGCCCCTAATAAACTTCCCTTTTATTAAAATGGCATTCCCAGCGTAAGGAACTTTGCCTAAATTCTAACACACCTTACCCTCTCCTTTCTTCAAAGTTCTTTATTTTATTGTACTTGTCCTTTTTATTCTGGATTGACATGTAATTTTTGAGCATGTTTTTGAGATATAATTGGAAATTTTGATCCAGGTGTGTATTGAGTAGTGGTCAATTCAGGGAAACTGGCATATCCATGACCTTAAAGTTTTATCATTTCTCTATGTGAGTATATTTGAGATCCTCTCTTCTACCTATTTTGAGACATATGATGCATTATTGCTATGTACATTCACCCTATTGTGCCACAGAACAACAAAACTCATTCCTCCTGTCCAACTACTGTGACGTACCTGTTGACCAACCTCTCCTTGCAACTCTCCCCGGTCTCTGGTAACTGTTCTTCTATTCTCAACTTGTACAAGATGAATTGTCTTTCTCCATTTTAACTTGTATATGTGCATCTTCTAAAATGTACACTACTTAGGGTCTGGTTCCTCCAATTAATCTTGTCCCCCATTTCCATCGATGCGTTCATTATGCAATAGAATTACTCAGAAGACAGCTGAGAAAAACAAACCAGATAACCATTCCCTGGACACCTGCACTGTCTCTAGCCTCCCCTCCATCCCATTCTGATACCTCTGCCGAGGACTGATGCTTGTGTGCCACACACCCTGGGGCATGCTGCTGTGTTATTCATATGCCATTATTCACCATTTTCTCCCTGCCAAATGTGAAAAATAAGAGCTGGAGAGTTAGTTATAAGGCTATGTGTTATGTGCTGAATAGAACTTTGTGACAGCATAACAAAATAGCCATCGCCATCGGTGTGCCAGGCAATGGGGTACAAAACATATTTGACCTACTTGCATTTGATGAGTGAGCCTTCAGAAAGGTAAACAAAAATGTTACAGGTAATTACATGACGGTCCATATGAAGTATTATGAAGAGCAAGAACCTACTAATTCTGCTTTTGGAATAGTGGTCAGACTTCTTGGAAAAGAATATAAGACTATTTCCTCCTATGACATTCCCCTCACCTCCAAAACGGCAGAGGGACAAAATTCTCCAGACTGTGCAGGATAATTTTCTGTGTGTTTATTTATAATATTGAGAAAGGATATTATAGTAAAAATTTATGTGCTGGATGAAAAATTAAATTCCTGGCAGAATCCTGCTGTATGCTTAATAATCTGATATGATATCAACTTCAAGTTACACTAGTGCGACTGCCAACGTTTTGTCATTTCAAAGAAGGGTTACACAAGAGATCTCCCTAACGCTGTCCAAAAACACCGGGAAATTCACACCCTCTGGCTTAAATCATTAGCATGTAAAACACATTTTTCAAGTACTTGAGATTTGATTCAGGATAAAATGAAAATTAAGTCTGAAGCTTATCACTTTATTTCATTAGCAAGCATCCACCACTGACTCGTATTTGGCAGGTGTTAGCTAATTTACAATCCCAGAATAATTTCATTTTGTATTACATTCCACCACTGGCAAAAAAAAAAAATTGTTGATAAGAGCATATTTTCTAATAATCGTGATGTATCTGTGGTGTGGATCCAGAGTACAAGTCTTAAAAGCAATTTCGTTGATTTCATTTTTTTATATTTGTCTATTTTAAGTTTTTTCTATTTTATCTTTTCAAGTTATACTTCAATTTATCCCAGCATGTCATGTTTCATCAAAACTAGTCTCTTTCATTGAGAAGATAAGTGCTTAATGTGTAGTAAACTATTCTTCAACATTAATTAAATGCTTTCTTAGTAAGGTAGGATCATAAGACTTGAAAAAGCTGGACAAAATTAATGAAAGCTTTATTTTTTGGACAAAAAATTATGATAAAATAGTATACCATGTATTAGAGAGTTTAATTTTTAAATTTGACAATTTGGCTGAAGTTAACATTTGTATGATTTTTCAAAATGACCCATTCTAAGACTATTTCTACTTTATAATCAAAATATTTAAAGGAAAAGAAAAAAATCCTTCTGCTACCTTACCTATATTAAATGGCACTTGGTGTTTTAGTCAGCTTTATTGCTGCTGTGACTAAAGGACCCAACAGCACAATTACAGAGGAAAAAGAGTTTATCTGAGGGCTCCTGGTTTCAAAGGTCTTAGTCCATAGAAGTCCTGCTCCATTCCTTGGGGCTTGAGGTGAGGCTGAACATCCTGGTGGGAGAGGGTGGTGGAGCGAAGCAGCTCCCATCATGGTGATCAGGAAGCAGAGAGAGAAAGAGACTCCACTCTCCAGATACAATATAGACCCCATAGCCACACCCCACCTGCTTCCAGTTACCAATTAGTTATCCCATCAGAGATTAATTCACTAATTAGGTTAAGACTCTCACAACCCAGTCATTTTTCCTCTGAACCGTCTTGTATTGTCTCACATGTGAGCTTTTGGGGGACACCTCACAGCCAAACCATAACACTTGGACATAAGCTTTGGAGTGAGAAGGTCCTTGACTAAGTCTTGCCTTGCCTGGACCAGTTCCTCAAACAACCCTCACCGTGTCTCATATAACAAGGAGGCGGATACTGTCTACTGCAGGGGCAGCTGCTGAGTGCACTGAGGCAGAGGGCTTGGGCCATGCCAGGTACGTGGCAAGCACTCGTGGATGTTCCTGTCCTCATTCCCACTAGTTCCACATGCTCTGGGCCCTGCAGTAGTCCTTTGATTTGGAAACCTGCTGGTCCTGTTGCTTCCTCCCTGGCTGCCTGCAGTTTGGTCATGGGAGGCCAGGGTGAATCTCCCTACATCAGCTGATGCTACTCCACTGCTGAGAAGTCCTCTGACAGTTCCCTTCTCACCAGAGTAAAATCCAGGACCTGTGAGACCCCAGGACCTGCCCCACCCTGCCTCCCTTTTGGACTCTGCCTCCTCTTTTGCCCGACTCCCGCTGCTTTCCAAGCACAGTCCTGCCTCTGGATCATGGACTCATAGTGTTCCCTCTGCTTGGGATCACAGAAGGACCACCGCACTTCCTGAGGATGTCCCCTGAAAAATCTCCACATCAAAGAGGTCTCCTGACCATCGTCCATAAGATAGCGCCCCTGTCACTCTCCACCCCTTCTCTGTTGATGTTTCTCCAAGGGACATAGCTTACTAGTTGTGTGTTTCTGCTTGTTATCTTTTTTTCCCAGCTAGAGTGAGCTGTATCCTGGGAGGTGTTTTGTCTGTTTCCACTTTAGCTACATCCCAGTGCCTGGAAGTGAGCCTGGCTCAGGGTAAAGATCCAACCCCCAAAGTGCTTAAGTAGTTAATTAACTGCATGACAAATAGGAGAGAATATTCCTCTTTTGTTCTGGGTCCAACTGCTTCATCCCATCTGTCAGAAGGTGATGAATGTTGCCTTATTCAGGAAACACAATAACATGTGACCTTAATTCATACACCAGTGCCTTGAGCCCAGGACTGGCTCAATCAATGCTCTTGATCAGAAATTTGTAAAATAACACATTTTCTTCATTAACCATTTTGAACAATATAATTTTTCACTGTTTCTTCAGTGCTACTCAAAAACGCATATCCTGGACCAGCCGTACCAGCATCACCTGGGAACCTATCAGAAATGCAATTTCTCAGCCTCTGCCCCAGGCCAACTTGGGCTAGGTCCATCAATCTGTGCTTCAATAAGCCTGCAGGTGATTCAGATAAGTGCTTAGCTCCAGATTCACTGCTCTAAGGAATATATCACTCCTTCCAATGTTTTCACTTCCTCTTATAAATCTTAAAACAACATGTCCTAATTTCTAAGTACTGTCAACCTAAAATAACAAGAGAAAATGGCTCCCCGAAGAAACTAGTTTATTTGGGAATGATAGAGGATTACAGTCTATGCTATACATTCCATGAAGGATCATGGGCACATCCAGAGAGGCTGAGGTGAGAGGGACTTGTAAAGGCAAAAAGGAGAAGTCCCTACGAATGTTTGGAAACAAATGTCTCTGGTCTCAGGGTCCTGCTGCCACAGATGCTGTCAACTCATTGATGGAAGCATCAGTTGATAGGCATGTTCTTGGAAAAGTGAAACATCTGAGATGCTACAGGCTTGAAGGACTTCTTGCTATAGGCCTTAACAAACATACATGCAGAAAAGCAGAGCATGTAGAGCATGTAGGAATTTCTTATGGGTTTTTAGAACGTTCCTGTGGTATGTTATGGTTTGGATATGATGTGTCCCCCAAAAGCTCATGTATGAGACAATGCAGGAATGTTCAGAGGTGAAATGATCACATTAGGAGAGTTTTAACCTAGTCAGTGGATTAATCTACATTGATCCACTGGTATGGATTACTTGGGTGGTAACCTTAGGCAGGTAGGGCATGGCTGGAGGAGGTAGGTCACTGGGGGTGTGCCTTTGGAATTTATATTTTAACCCTGGTGAGCAGAGTGTGCTTTTTCTCTCTCTCCCTCAGCTTCCTGACTACCATATCCTGAGTTGCTTTCCTCTACCACACACTTCTGTCACAACGTTCTGCCTCATCTCAGGTCCAGAGCTATGAAGTCAGCCATCTATGGGCTGCAACCATGAGTCAAAATAAATTGTTCCTCCCCTGATTATTTGTCAGGTCTTTTGGTATTTTGCAAAAATGCGAAAGGGGACCAAAATGTGGTACTTATCTCAGACCTTTGCATGAAACCCTCTTCTTCATGATTCCACTTTTCCTTGGGTATGATGTAAGTGACTCCATCTTAGAACTGGCAACTCTGACAGCACAAACAGTATACTACAATGACCTATTAATGTAGATTGCTCACTCTGGGACACTTTGGCAAGTGGAGAATGTGTCCTACAAATGTTCACACACAAAAGTGGAAGAGAAATTCCTTCCAACAGATGTATAAAATACAACACATGAATAGAATAAATATGAAAAGGCAAGCTAACATGATACCTCCTAAAGTTCATAATTCAATAGCAAATGATCCCCAAAATATTAAAGTGGGTGAAATATCAGCTGAGGAACTCAAAAGAATCATTATAAAAATCATCAATGAATTTCAAGAGAACACAGAAAAATAACTGAAAGAATTAAGGAAATCAGTACAGAATATGAATGAGAAATTCAATAAGGAGATAAAAATATTGAGAAAGAATGAAACAGAAATCTTGGAAATGAAAGACACAATAAATCAAATAAAATGTTCAGTTGAATGTTTTTCTAATATAATAGATCATTCTGAAGATAGAATCTCAGAGCTAGAATACAAAGTGGTCAGCCTTGAACATTCAGACAATATTTTTAAAATAACCATGATCAGAATACACAAGAACTATGGAACAACATGAAGAGAACAAATTTAAGAATCATCGGAATTGAGGAGGATTGTTAAATGTGGACTAATGAAATGGATAAAGTCTACAGGAAAATAGTAACAGAAAAATACCCAAACTTTCAGAATGAGATAGACATCCAGATACAGGAGGCAATCATAATCCAAAATAGACAAGATTTTAAAAACAAAACAGAAGAAGATATACAATCAATCAACAAATACATGAAAAAATGTTCATCATCTCTGGCTATTAGAGAAATGCAAATCAAAACTACTCTAAGATTTCATCTCACACCAGTCAGAATGGCAGCTATTAAAAACACAAACAACAATAAATGTTGGATAGGATGTGGGGGAAAAGGCACACTCATACATTGCTGGTGGGACTGCAAAATGGTGCAGTCAATATGGAAAGCAGTATGGAGATTCCTTGGAAAACTGGGAATGGAACCACCTTATGACCCAGCCATCCCACTACTGGGTTTATTACCAAAGGACTTCAAAACAGCACACTACATGGACACAGCCATATCAATATTTATAGCAGCATAATTCACAATAGCTAGGTTGTGGAACCAAGCTAGATGCCCCTCAGTAGATGAGTGGATAAAGAAAATGTGTGGTATATATACAAAACAGAATGTTACTCAGCAATAAAAGAGAATAAAATAATGGCATTCGCAGGTAAATAGATGAAGTTGAAGAATATAATGCTAAGTGAAGTTAGCCAATCTCAAAAATCCAAATGCCGAATGTTTTTTTTTCAGATATAAGGAGGCTGATTCATAGTGGGTTTGGGACATAGGGAGCATAGGAAGATTAGAGGAATACCAGAAAGGTCAATGGGGAGGAAAGGGAAGATAGGGGACCAAGGGGTATAAAGGGGGAAAAAAAGATAATAGAATGAGATGGATATAATTATCCTAAGTGCATGTATAAAGACACAAATAGTATGAATATACTTTGTATACAAACGATGATATGTAAAAATGTACTCTATATGTGTATTACAAATTGTAATGCATTCTACTGTTACATACAACAACTTCAAATAAAAAATAAAATAAAATAAAAAACAAAACTTTCCACAATACAATATAATTTAATTAAAATGCCTAACACAGAGAACAAGGATAGAATCTTAAAAGCCTCAAAAGAAAAATACCAGGTCACATTAAAAGGCAAGCCAATCAGAATCACTCCTAATTTCTTAGCACAAGCCAACAGCACTTAGAATGATGTGTTCCAAGTTGTGAAAGAAAATAACTGTCAACCACGTCTTCTATATCTAGCAAAGCTGTCATTCAAAAATTGAAGATAAAATAAAAACGTTTCAAGATAAACAGGAACTAAAAGAATTTATGACTACTAAACTAGCACCACAGAACTGAAAGAAATATTGTACACAGTAGAATTAAAAAACAAACCTCAGAGTTCATAAGAGAATAAATTCCATTTGAAGAGTAGATAAGGAAATGAAAAACAGGATCAAATTAAATACAATCAAAAATTAAAATGGCAGGAATTAATAAACATCTGTCTATAATAACATTGATTGTAAATGCTTTCAACTCTTCAATTAAAATACATAAACTGTTAGGATGGATTAAAAAACAAGACACAACTATGTTGTTTTCAAGAGATGCACCTTACAGCAACACCAGCCGCAAAAGTGAAAGGATGGAAATTGACACACCATGTGAATGGAGCCCCAAAACAAGCAGGAGTAGCTATTCTCATATCTGACAAAGCAGATTTCACACCAAAATCAATCAGAGGAGACAAAAGTCACTTTATATTGGTAAAGGGAAAAATTCAACAAGAAGATATAACAATAATAAATATTTATTCCCCAAACATGATTGCAACTAATTATGTAAAAGGAACACACTACTCAAATTGAAGCCCCAGATGGATCCCAGCACAATAAAAATGTTGATTTCAACACATCTTTCTCGCCATTAGATAGGTCATCCAGAAATATACTCAGTAATGACTCCTTGGACATGAAAAATATTATAAATCAAATAGATTTAACAGACATATATGGACTATTTCGTCCAACAACAGATAAGTATATTTTCAGTTTATTTTCTTCTCAGTGGTTCATTGAACATTCTCCAAAATAGACCATACTCTAGGCAATAAAGTAAATCTTAGCAAATACAAAAGAAATTATATAATTCCTTGTGTCTTATCATATAATAATGGAATGAAATTAGAAATCAACATGACTAAGCCCTACAGAAACTATATAAACACATGGAGATCCAACAATATTCTTTTGCATCATGAATGGGTGACACAAGGGAGAAATTTAAACATTCTTAGACTCAAATGAGAATAGTAATATAACATACCAGAACCTCGGGGACATTATGAAGGCAGTTCTAAGAGGAAAGTTTACAGCTATGAGTGTCTGTCTTTAATCAGAAATATCCCAAGTAAGCAACCTAATGATGCATCTCAAGGCCCTTGAAAAAGAAGAAAAAAACAATTCCAAAACCAGTAGAGGAAGGAAATAATTAATATCAGAACCAAAATCAATGAACTTAAGAATAAAAAACCAAAACAAATAATTGATAAAACAAAGAGTTGTTTCTTAGAAAAAATAAACAAAATCAATAAGTCCTTAGCCAAACTAACACAAAGAAAAGGGGAGAAAACCCAAAATAATAAAATTAGAGGTGAAAATAGAGAAATCACCACACACATCTCAGAAATCTAGCAGATCATTAGAGACATGTTTGAAAACTTATACTCCAATAAATTGGAAAACCTAAAAGAAACACACACATTTCTAGACAAACACGATCTGCTAAAACTGAATCAAGAGGACATAGAAACTGTAAACAGACCAATAATTTGTAATGAGATACAAACAGTAATAAAAAGCCTTCCAACAAAGAAAAGCCAAGGACCAAATGGATTCTCAGCTGAACTCTACCAAACCTTAAAAGAACAACTAATGCCAGTACTCCTCATACTAGTCCATGAAACAGAAAGGGATGGCACACTTCCAAATTTATTCTATGAAGTTAATATCATAAAAAAAAAAACAGATAAAGATACATCAAGAAAACTACAGACCAAAATCCCCGAGGAGCTTAGATGCAAAAATACTTAATAAAATATTTACAAATTGTGTTTAATACATTAAGAAGATTGTACACCATGAACAAGTTGGTTTTATTCCAGAAAAGAATGGTTTAATATATGGAAATCAGTAAATGTAATTAATCATATAAATGGGATTAAGAACAAAAATCACTTAGTAATCTCAGTAGATGCAGAGAAGGCTTTTGACAAAATTAAACCCCCAGTCATGATTTAAAAAAAAAAAAAAAATGAAGAAATTAGGGATAGAAGGAACCTACCTCAATATCATAAAAGATATATATGAAAAATCCAAAACCAACTTCATAGTTAATGGGGAAAAACTGAAAGCATTTCCTTTAAAATCTAAGACAAGACAAGACAAGGATATCCAGTCTCATCACTCCTATTTAATATAGTGCTAGAAATTCAACCAGAGAGATTAGGCAAGATAAGGAAATAAAATGAATAAAAATAGGAAAGTAAAAAGTCAAATTATCACTGCATATAATTTGATCCTACACTTCAAAGATAAAAAAAAAAAAAAAAAAAAAAAAAAAACACCAAAAGACTGCTAGAGCTAAATAAATGAATTTGGCAAAGTAGCAGTTTACAAAAGCAACATACAAAAATCAATAGCTTTCCTATATACCTACAACCAATCTGCTGAGAAGAAATCAGGAAAACAATTCCATTCACAATGACTCAAAACAACAACAACAACAACAAAACACTAGGAATAAATCTAACTGAAAAGGTGAAAGATCTCTACAATGGAAACTATACCACATTGAAGAAAGAAATTGAAGAAGACCTCAGAAGATGAAAAGAACCTTCATATTAATGGATAGGCACAAGTAATATTGTTAAAAGCAATGTACAAACAGATTCAGTGCAATCCCCTATCAAAATACCAATGACATTGTTCATAGAACTAGAAAAAAAAAAAACAGTCTTACAATTCACTGGAAAAATAAAAGACCCATAATAGCCAAAGCAGCCAAAATGCAATGCTGGAGGCACCACAATGCCTGACTTTAAATTATGCCACAGAGCGACAGTAACAAAAATCTGCATGGTACTGGCATAAAAATAGACATTATAGACCAATGGTACAGAACAGAAGACACAGACACACACACACAGCTATAGTCACCTGGTCCTTGTCAAAGATGCCAAAAATATACACTGGAGAAAAAAGAGCCTCTTTAACCAATGGTGCAGGGAAAACTAGTTATCCAGTATGTAGAATAATTACATTAGACCCTTATCTATCACCCTGAACAAAAAAGTCAACTCAAAATGGATCAAAGACCTAGAGATTAGACCAGACACTATGCAGCTCCCAGAAGAAAGCATAGAGCCAACACTCCAGCACTTAGGCAAAGGCAACACAATTCTCAATAGGACTCCCACAGCTCAGCAAATAATGCCAAGAGTAACAAATGGCATCAAACTGAAAAGCTTCTACACAGCAAAGGAAACATTAGGAATGTGAATAGAGAATTCACAGGATGGGATAAAAATCTATGCTAGGTAGTCTTTTGACGGAGGATTAATATCTAGATCGTATAAAGAGTTCAAAAGCTTTACACCAAAACATCAAATAGCCCAATTAATAAAGTAGCAAATGAAATAAACAGACACTTATCAAAAGAAGAAATACAAATAGCCAGCAAACATATTTAAAAATGTTCAACATCACTGGCAATTAGGGAAATGCAAATCAAAACTACACTGAAATTTCACCTCACACCAGCTAGAATGGCAGTCATCAGGAATACAAATAATAGGGGCTGGGGTTATCAATCAAGTGGTAGAGCGCTCACCTAGCATGCGTAAGGCACTGGGTTCGATCCTCAACACCACATAAAAATTTTAAAAAAGGTATGCTCACCTACAACTAAAAAATATATATTTAAAAAAGAATACAAATCATAATAAATGCTGGAGAAGGTGTGGAGAGAAAGGAACACTTTTATTCTGTTGATGGGATGTAAATTAGTATAACCACTGTGGAAATTAGTATGAAGGTTCCTCAAAAGTCTAGGCAGGCAACCACCATATGACCCAGCTACACCATTCCTTTCACAGAACCAGCCTTGATGTCCATCAATGGATGGATGAAGAAAATGTGCTGTATATACACAATGGAGTCTTATTCAGCTGTAAAGAAAAATGAAGTGATTTTATTTGTAGGAAAATGGATGGAACCAGAGACCATCATGTTAAGTGAAGTAAGTGAAACTCAGAAGGTTCAGGGTCATATGTTTCTCTCATATGCCAAAGGCAGAGAGGAAAAAGGAAAACAAACTTGGGGACGGATCTCCTAAATCTCAAAGAGAGATCAGTAGAGGAAAGTAACCAAGGGATGGGAGATGGGGAGGGAGGGAAAAAATTGCTGGGGAATGATATGGGCCAAATCACATTGTTATGTGCACGTACAAATATGTAACAACAAAGCCCAACTTTATGTACAATTATAATGTACCAGTAAAAAGAAAATGTAGAAAAAGAATCCCCCCTCAAAAAATTCAAATGGTTCCCCCACCAGGAGAACTGAAAATCAGACTGTAAACAACTATTACCTTAGGAGGCAGCAATGAAAAAGCAGCAAAGAAAGAAAAACAAATATGTAATCTGTGACATCACCTCTCACGTTGACCAGTACCTTTCTCCACCTACAAATTCCTAAAAGGCACAGGACCTGATTTCAGAAGTTTCCACTTGTTTTGGCTACTGTAAAGCTACAGTCTAGCTATTCACCTTGTACAGCCCTCTTACATGTAGACAGCACCTAAATTCTTCCCAGTCTAATTCAAATAGCAAGTGACATGCAGAAAACAGGGTCTATTTCTCCTAATTTTCTTTCTATAAGGCAGAAGTTTTCAAACATTTTTTCTCCCGAATGGCAGGGGCTGTCTGTAGTGAGTAGGTAAAACAGGCAGATGTGAAATTGCTCAGATTGCTTGGATTGACTTGGTGTGTGCACCTCTGTCTGACCCACTTTCTACCTGGCACCTGCTGTTGATACCAGGTAGGAGCCACAGTTGAAAGGTGGGAAGACCTTTGCTGTAGAGCACTGGCATTTGGGACCTTTACCCTCAGCCAAATTGAATCAGAATTTCTGGTTATGGAATAAGTATAGAATTTCTTCTCACTGTAGCATAAGAATTTCTGACTACCAAAGAAACTTGGAACATGCACCCCAGGTAATTCTTCCACATACTCTGGGAATTCTACAATGTCATTTTTATTAAGGGGACACAAAAATATAAGCATATTGTTTGCCTGCACTCATTGCAAATCGTCTCATTCAAGATACTGCACTCATTCAAACTATGAAAGAGCCAATATATTTTAAGAGGCGATGTCTCATTTTCTCTGTATAATTGTTTAAAAAGCACTAGTTCTAAAAAGCTAAACACAGAATTTCTGATAAATGATTTACTGTGTCTTATAATTTTAAGTAGCTTAGTAAGCATTTATTTTTACTTCCCTAGGAGATTTTAGGGGAAATGGCAATTAATTGGACAAAAACTCAGTCCTCAAAAAGATGAAACAGATGCAGTTGGAACTAAAAAAGAAGATAGAACAAAGCGAGAGGTACTGCTGCCTGATACCTGTCTTACTCAAAACAATGGCTAAGTGTGGGAGCAAAAGGAAAACAGAGGAGCATATCCCATTCTCTCTCTTGTCTCCTGACTGAAGCATCCAGTGTTCTAGCTGGAGGGCAGGGAAGGGGTCGGGAAGAGGGATGAGGCAGGGAGGGAGAGAGAGAGAGAGAGAGAGAGAGAGAGAGAGAGAGAGAGAGAGAGAGAAGAAGAAGAAGAAGAAGAAGAAGAAGAAGAAGAAGAAGAGGAGGAGAAGAGAGAAGAAGGAGGAGGAGGAGGAGGAGGAGGAGGAGGAGAAGGGGAAGAGGAGAAGAAAAAGTAAAGGAAGGAGAGTTTTGAAACAAAAGCAAATCCTTCCAGCTGCGAAGGTTAAGGAACAACAACTATGTGTAGCTCAGGCATTAGTTGAACCCAGAGGCACTCTTAAAGTTGACCTGGTGCCCACCTCTCTTGCGTAGCCTACACCTGCCTTCCCATCCTTCCCATCACGGCACTCAGGGTGCCCGGAGGCTGCCCTGGCCCTGTGGTGCTGGGGAGAGGTGTCCTAGGAGCACACACCATGGGACACCCCCTGCACCAGCTGGTGGCACCAAGGTCAGCACCCAGCAGAGAACATTAGAGGACAGCAGGTGCCAGCCAGGGTGAAAAGTGAGGTGTGGCCACATGGGTGGGGCCAAGAGCATTGACTCAGGGCACTTGCCACGGAGAGCTGCGGTCCCTCCCCACTCCATGTGAATTTTCAAGAATTTATTTCATCAATTGTTTGGGTTGAAATAATTCCACATTTCAACTTAAAATATAAAGAGGATATCTGACATTTAGTAGAATTTTCTCCAAGCCCAGAGACAGAATATTTTCTTAACTAAAAGTTTTATGGTCTAGAGAGAAATTCAATTGAAAGTGTCAATAATTCCAAAACCACAAAGTAAAAAACTCCAAAGAAGACTAAAGGAAATTTTATGATAAAATAATAAGGCTATATTTAAAGATTTTCCAGATAAATATCAGTAATGAGATTCTAAAGTCAGATATACTAGGAAACTGCTTGTGTTTGTATGTGCACAAGATGATTATTCTGCTAAAATTATGCATGCTGAAATAATTAAGAGAAAGCTTTAATTTTACTCTAAAGCAACTGAATGTATTTTCCATTTTTAGAAAGAATTTTGGGAAATAACATTATAGAACTAGTTTATAAATCCACTAACATAATAAGCCAAACTTGGTCAATGAATAAATATTTCAAAGGTATATAAATTTTAATCATATTTAAATTTCATCTTTGACTCTCAACTGTATTCTATCTGGACAAAATATATCATATGCTCACTCACTCTCTCCACGAACAATGCATACAATTGCTTTGAGCTTTATGTTCTGAAATCTCACATAATTCATATTTTACTAGACATTATAATTTACAAGCTTTTGTTAGACTTGACACTATGATTTGGAGACTTATTAAGGTTGATACGTGTATATCCAGGTCATTCAACTATGGTTCAGTGTTTATTCCTACCATTGTAGGAATAAAACTGGTTGTTTATCTGCTCTTCTACTTAAGATGGCCACGACCTGTGTTGTTTCTACTTATACATTTGTCCCTGGAAATTATCCCACTGTTTCTGCAAGTTCATCTGTGATTTCTGAAATGTGTTTGGTTTTATTTGGTAATTTAGCAGGAGGCATTTCCTGTTTCCTGCTGGCACTGTGAAGGTCATACTAAGCCCAGGACTATCTTTACTCGACCTATCTTCGCATGAGGGAGGCAAATAAACTTCTACCTGTAGCATCGGTTATTTGGTGTTTTCTGTGCACATAATCAAAATTAATCCTGTTCTATTTTTGGTCTATTTATGCTGGAGAATAAGAGATAAGAAAAACACATTAATCTTGTCAAAATAACAAAAGGATGACCATCTGCTATAGTTTGAATGTCTGTGTCCCCTCCAAAATGCTTGTTGAAAACTAAATGCCAATGTGATAGTACTAAGAGGTGGAAGTTTTGAGGGTGCTTAAGTCCTGAGGGCTCTGCCCTGGTGAGTGGGATCAATATCGGTGAGATGAACTCAGGATTCCTATCATAAATCAAACAGGACAATACCCAGCTTTGACCAGAACACACCACCCCAAAATATGTCTCTTTGGCATCGAGGTTACTTCAAGAAACCACTCCTCCCATCCCCTCTGCCACGCGAGCACGCAGCCCTCGCCCTCCGCAGGATGCGCCAACCGGACACCCTCTTAGATGCAGGGGCCAGACCCCTCCAGACTCCCAGCCTGTCAGTGCCTTGATGTTGGACTTCCAGCCCCAGAACTGTGAGGAGTACGATCCCGTCCTCCATCAGTCACCGGTCTCAGGCACGTTGTTAAGCAGCAGGAACACATGGACCTCTTTATCAAAGGAAAGCACGCGGAGGGGCTGCAGCGTGGAGAAAGAAGAGTGCCCGCAGGGCAGGGATCGCACTGCCACTGGGACATGCGGCCCAAGAACCTGCAAACAGCTCCAATTACCTCCAAAGTCCTCTTTCTACTTTTTAAAGTTTCTCTGCATCAAGAAACATAATCAAGTAAGAAAGTAAGAAGCAGAAGGAACCAAAATGTGAGAAGGACACGCAGGTTCCTTAGTCGTGTATTCACACCCTAACACAACTCATCCCGAGTCCCCGCCATCCCCAGCTCCTCAAAAAGGAAAAGAAAAAAGAAAAAAGTGTGTGTGTGAGTGTGTGTGTGTGTGTGTATATATGTATGTATATATATATATATATATATATATATATATATATATATATATATTGCGCCATTTGGTTGTGGTCCCAACACTCCTCCATCCTTGCCAATGTCCACTTTAAACATGACACCTGCTTCTTGCACTTGTCGTTACACGTGTTCCCCTCATGTGACACCCAGGGACTCTCCTAATAGGGAAGTCTCCTTGCAGTGACTCAGACTCCAGTCCAAATTCAGCAGAGCTGGGACACGTGCATGGCGAGGCTGCGCTCCACAGAGACGTCCCTGACCAGCCAGCCACTGCAGTGGCCCTAGACAGAGGCATCACCTTACCTGGGCCTCCGGCTGCTGCCGCGTCTTTCCTGCTGCCAGTGTCCAGAACCACAGCCAGCCCCACCGAGTCCGCCGGCAGCATGGAGCCACTGAGGTCCACCCGCGTCAAGCTCTTGGGCTCCCTCTCAGCGCCTCCCGAGGTGGTCCTAGGCTCGGCCCCTCCGGGTGCGTCTGCTTCCTGACCTTTGCTCCTTGGTCTCTGCACAATGTGGACGATGCTCTGCTGTTCCAGGTCGCAGTTCTGTTTGGGAGTGAGGTGGAAACACGGAAGAAAATGGCAAGCGTTAAATGCCAGAGAGTTTAGCCTGTCTCAATTCCAGGGAACTTTAAAGTCTGTTTCTGTGCAGTTTCTACATGAGTAGTCGAAGGGACAGGACAGTCACAGGTGTGACTACTTGACTTAGGCACACTTCCCCTGCCAATGGGGGTTAGGCACTTGTATGTGTTAGACAAGCAACACTGAACTGGGGCCAGAAACGGAAATTCAGGGATGAATGGAACACGGGGACAGAAAACCACAGCAATGTTCAAGGGGACATGAATTTTCAGAGGAAAAATGTACCATTTTATATACATTTGAGCATATATTTGCATAAGCACAGTGCAAATAATATTCTTTAAAAACTGATTTACCCCAGAAGTGATATGTCCTTTTAATAACCACTAGACGGGGACTGTCACGCATCTGCCACCCCCTCGCAGAGCTGATCCTGGCTCTCAGTCCCCCCACCCCAATTCTCTATGGCTTCCAACTACTTCCTGCCATTCCCTCTCACCTGGGGAGCCTCAGGAGAATATCTCAGTGAAGCGCAAGGGTACTGATGGCAGCAACGACTTCCTCCCTCCGTGTCTTCCTCCCGCTCTCTCCTGCCATCACAAAGTCTTCTCAAGAGTGGTGACCTGTCACTCCACTGCACCCCGCCCCACACTCCTGCTTCTGATCCGCCTCCCCCCAGGAGGCCACCAGGAGGCCATGGGCTCTCTGCCCACGCCCACCACTGCCCCTCCCGCCACACTGGCAGGCTTGTTCTCTGCTGTTGCTGCCAGAAGCAATGGCCGCCTGCAGCAACAAAGTCACGGGAATAAGTTCAGAGGCAGACTGGAAACAAACAGGCTCTTTATTCTGCCAGCTTCTCTCTCCGGCTCCAACAACGCCATCCACACTCCTTTAACCACCCCACAAAATGGCGCCCACCGTCTGCAATCTCCCGGGTCAACTCTCGCGAGATCATGTAAATGACACCTACCCGGTCTGCAATGTCCTGGGCCACGTCCAGCAAGAGCATGCAAATGGCGCCAACCCTATCCACAATGTCCCGGGCCAGTCTCGTGAGATCATGGAAGGTGGCAATACTCGAACATCTCCACGGCTCACAGCTAACCGCAATCTTAGTTATCTCCTTAATTAGGGCTCCTACACTCTGCCCCAGCTCCCAAGGTCTCCCAGGTCAGCTCTGCTAAGCAGCGGTCACTGTGCAGCATCCTCTGTCCCCATGTCCACCCTACCTTCCCTGTTTGTCCCACGGCCACCTTCCCCCACCGCACCCAGATTCTGCCCACCCCACACCCTGATTTTCCTCCTGTTTCCCAACAGGGTCAGCCACCACCATGGGCTCCTCCTCCCTAGGCACACCCAGCCAGGTGCCAAGAGCACCCTCAGGGACAGCAGGCCCGTCACATCTTCTCCTCTCCCATTCACCCCTGTCGCCTCCACGTGAGGCCCTCATCATGTCACGGCTTTGTCATTGCGCCCTATGCCTCCACCTCTGCCCCTCCAGATCCTCCCCAAAAGGACCTTTGCTGAATGCTGCGAGCTTCCTGCAGTGTCTGCGTTCACCTGCTCGATAGAACCCCACCCCACCACCTCCAGTGCTTCTGCATCCCGTCCTAGAGCTCCGTCCCAGGTTCTCCTGCTCTGTCCCCTCCGTCACTGTGGAGGGGGGACTGGACCACTCTTCACACCTTCACTCCCTACTGCAACAGCACACATGACAAACCTCTCTGTGACCTTGTACTCAGGTCAGCCTGGCCTCGGCCCATGGGATGGCCGTAGGAAGGACTGGAACAGGGCTTCTCCATGCTTCTGCCCCCTGCCAGGGTCCTGTAAAGAGCCCTCTGGGGGCTTCCAGCCCTGCTGCTCCAGCCCTGCTGCTCCAGCCCCAGAAGTGCACCCAGTGCAGACCCGAGCCAACCACAGAGAGGCCTTGTGGGAAGCAGACCCTTCCAGAAGGACAAGATGGGACGCACACCCCAGAGACCCAGACCCAGAAGAAAGAGGCTCATAACGTGTGGCCCTGAGCTTTCGGGCTGCTCCGAGAACGGAAGTAGGTGCAGTAGAAGCCCTGGCCTGACCTTCCACACCTTCACCCCACACAGCCTGGGGACCTGAGCACAGCACCCCAGGACACACGCGGAGGCCGGGAGCCACAGCAGGCGGAGCAGAGGGAGGATCAGACCTGGCACAGCCTCAGGGCGCTCGAGATTCAGCAACAGCGCCACTCAGGGCCGAGGCTCTCCGCCGTCCTTCCAGACAAAAGTGAAGCCTTTCTCTCTTGTCTAAGTCCCCACGGTCCTCATCTGCCACGCTCCTCCTACTACAGTGCAGGCGTGAGCAGTACACAGCATGTGTGTGTGCATGTGTGTGTGTGTGTGTGTGTGTGTGTGTGTGTGTGTGTGTGTGTGTGCATGTGTGTGTGCATGTGTGTGTGCATGTGTGTGTGTGTGTGTGCGTGTGTGTGTGTGCATGTGTGTGTGCATGTGTGTGTGTGCGTGTGTGTGTGTGCATCCTCCAGCTTGATTTATAAATTCTTGAGAGCCGCACGTGGGTCGCCCTCCCATGGGTTTGTTGACCAGATGCCCTGAAACAGCAAAGGACCGAGGGAAACCAGGGTCAAAGTGGGGACAGGGTGGCCAGGAGCTCCCCGTGTCCAGCGCGCCCTGGGAACCGGGGAATGCAGAAGGAAGGAGTCCAGCGGACTCAGGCCCTAGCACGTTGTCACCTGCTGTGTGACACCTGGCAAATTATCCCCCCACCCCGGGGCGAGCTTCAGTTTCCGTCCTGGACAAGAGCATCTTCAGCTCGGAAGACTCCAAGGAGTTGCGGAAGTGTGCAGAGTGAAGACTCCAACCCCCAAAACGACCATGGCTTGAGTTCGGGAACCTAACCAGGGGCTCCCTTCCTTGTACACCAGGAAGGCCTGAGAACTCCGCTTGTTTGCTCTAATCATTCAGTTTTCTGTATACAAACAAGGTAACACAGGTAGCCACTATCATGTTAATATCCCAGCTTTCTGTGATCTTAAAATTAATTTGAAAAGTCCCTCATGCTCAGAGTCTGTGGTGCACACGAGGAACCTAAGCACATGTTTAGAGGCAGCTGAGATCTGACAAAGACTGTCGCCGCCTGAAGCGATGGCCGCTTGGAGCAACGACACCGCGAGAACGAGTTCAGAGGCAGACTGGAAACGAACAGGCTCTCTCTGGCTCCAAGAACGACTCCTACCCGCAAATCACACTCCTCCAACGACCACAAAATGGCAATCCACAATCCCCAGGGCCAAGTCTCGCGAGATCATGGAAGGTGGTGATGCTTGAACATCTTCATGGCTCACAGCTAACCGCAATCTTAGCTATCTCCCCATTTAGGGCTCCTACAAAAGACAGAAAAGCTCCCTGTCCACTCAAATCCAGATTCCCCTAGTGCTCAGGGTAGCGCTGCAAAGGGGACAGAAAGACCCCAGATGGATTTCAGTAGCCACGGTGACATTTACAGAACATATTTTCCCGTCTCCATCCAGGGTTCTGAGATCTTTAATGGCTTAATTTTTGACTCTTTCACACAAAAACGTTGTTGATCAAGGAAAAGCTCCCTGTGCCAGATGGCTCACTCACAGCCGCCAGCGCAGCTCAATGCCACGTTAACAACGCGCCCCACGGCCTGGAAATGGGATCAAGCTCAGTTGTGTAGCCACTCCAAAGCCCCAAACGATGCTTAGCTCTTACAATACACAGGAAATTCCTCAGGTTCCCTAGGAAAGATTTTGGTGGAAGGACAGGATAGGGCTCCTTTATGGCTTTCAGCTCCTCAGGACAAAACCACATCTGACTGCTTGACTGTGAGATTGCCCGACAGAGAGGAGGCATGCAATGCCACTCCTTCTTCTCTTTGTAGCAATTAATCCAACCAGTAAGGTGGGGACACGCGGTGTGTCACGTACACAGAACAGGCAGGCATTCATCTAGCTACTCGGGGTCTCGTGCTGTCAAGCAGAGCTGCAGACCCCCGGGAATGAGGGTAGTGTCCTGGGCTCTCTCTGACAGGACCTTTGATATGGAGACAGTCCACATTCATAAAATATCTATGGAGGCTTTTTGCCAAATAATGACCAACTCTTATCCAATGGGCCATTATCCAACAATATACTACAAAAAAATTATGTCTGTTTTTTTTTTCCCTCCCCAAAGAAGTCTCTTTGATGGCATGTTGTCAGAATACAAACATTTCACAAAGAATCTGATAATCCAATTAGAATTTTAGAAATAATTAAAACTTGAAAAACTTGACAACATCCTTCAAAAACATTCTTAAAGATTTAAACCCCAGAAAAGTGGATGATGTTACTCTAACAAGAACAATTACTGGGATTGAAAAGTTACCCATACATTTTCAAATACTTAGTGGAGTTATGTAGATCATGTCTAAACCAGTTAGCACTCATATATCGTAACAATGATCATATCAGTAATAAAAGTGAGCTGTACCCAGTGTTTCTGAGGCATGGCTGTCTTCCCATGGTTCCATGAGGGAGTCACGGCTGCCATCTGCTATGATCTGGATTTGTCCTCCCAGATTCAAACGCTGACGCTTAATCATCAATCTGATGGCACCGAGGGGGGCCTTGCAGCAGGTGATTAAGTCATCAGGATGGAGCCTTCACAAATGTGGTCAGCACCTTTGTAAAGGAGGCGCAAGGGAGCTAGCTGTCTGTCCCTTCCCTCCTTTTTGTCCCCTTTGTCCTTCTGTTCTTCTTCCACGTGAGAATCAGCAAGACACCACGCTAGAGCCCCAATGTCAGCACCTTGAACTTGGACTCACCAGTCTTGCAGACTGAGGAATGAAAGTCTGTCCCTGGCAACTGCCCATCCTAAGATATTCATTATAGTCAAAGACATCTGTGAGAGAGTTAGTGAGGGAGGCTGTGAGGCCTGTGCCTAACGTGTGAAGCTGTTTGCACCCTACTTATTGTGGCTGCCATCGCTCATTTCAATTCCTTTCACAGAAGAGGAAGGTGAGTCAAAGGGAAACTAAAAATTGGCTCAGTGTCACCAGCTCCCGGGTGGGAAGCCAGGGTGGGGACCCAGGCTGCCGACTCTCCCTTAGCCTTCTCTAAATCTGCAGAACCAGTGGAGACGCAGGTAGGTAGGCAGAGTAGGATGAGCCTACAGGATCTGTGGCGAGGAGGGGGCCAGAAGCTGCACATGGAAACACCCCAGGTCCACAGGAATGTGCAGGAGAAGGGCCAGAGGCCAGGAAAATGAGGGAGCAGCGAAGACGGGCTCGGGGAGGGGACCACAGGGGGGAAGCACAGCAAGCTTAGGTCAGTTTGATTTCAGGTAGGTAGGGAGGGAGACAGACAGACAGATAGGACCCGTGGCAGTCCAGAGGACCCGGTGAAAACGTGGACCTGGAAGGGACAGTGCAGAGGTGGTTGGAACAAGCCTAGAGAGTCCAAGGTGACTCCAAAGGCAGGAGCAGGATCCAGCTGTCAGTGAGCTCAGCTCCCTGTGAAGTCCCAACGCCCAGGAGGACAGTGCTTGTCCCAGGGTACTCTGTTCTGTGTTCCTCTGTCACCACACAGCAGCGCCTTAGAGAAAAGATACTGCATCTCTCTAGTACTGTATCTGTGGAACCTACTAGAATGACTTGACCGTAACACGCACTCCCTCCGAGGCCTGCGCGACTCCATGGTCCTGCAAAGCACACGGCTATTGTCACAGCCAGTTCAGAGGTGAGAGAACACTCAGAGGGCTCCAGGGACTTGCCCGAGTGGTCCAGGCAGGTGACTGGGAATGCAGGAGCCAGGCCCAGCAGTCTCCTCCCGCTCAGCCCCAGGACTCCCCGCCCTGGCAGGCCTGTTTTGACAAGCCCACTCCTCAGTCTAGACCCATCTGTGCTCTTCTGGGGCCTACTTGGTGGCTTGTCAGTTAGGTCAGGATATCCTCAGCACCATTTTTACTGTCCTCTAAGCCTGTCGAACTGTCTTCCCACACAAGATGCGTACAAGTATTCTGGCAGAAACCTCTCACGCTCTCTATTGTGTACATTGTAAAGTCTCACAAGATCCAATTTGTATTTAAATTTTTAGTGGCACACAATTTTTTTTCCCCAGAATCACATTATGATCAGCCAAGAATTATCAGATAAAAGGTTTCCCACTTTAATAGAATTTAATTTTAAAAATTATTCTGTCACTAAGAGATTCTTTCTTAGGTCATTTTGAAGGAACACTTTTTATGACAACTTTCTTTTTTTGAATATTTATTTTTTAGTTTTAGGTGAACACAATATCTTCATTTTATTTTTATGTGGTGCTGAGGATTGAACCCAGTGCCTCACGTGCACTAAGTGAGCGCGTAGAGCTCTGAGCCACAACCCCCCAGCCCATATTTTCTTTTTCATGATGAACAAATTGCAGCATGTTTTTTTTTCTTGTTGCCTCTGAAAATTACTTCCAATATATTTGTGTAAGGCCATCAGGGTTTTTAATAATGTATTTTCTAAGCCAAGGAAAAACCAAACATTTCTTTAGGAAGTCATTTGAAGGTATTTGTTAACATGATGATTAAGAACCCTTTTGCTGGTTGTTTTTGATAATGGGACATCACGTCTAAGACAAGGAGCCTGGAGAGGCCCAGGATGAGTCAGAGTCACCACCAGGGACTCTGGTCCCACTGGTTCCCCACTGGTTCTTGGTTTCAAACTCCAGTTTCCATGCAGAGTGTTCAGTGACCACTAAATGCCAATTTATATTAATTGGAGGAGAATCAAAACTACTTCTTCAGCCTCATCCTTCATTAAAAAAAAAAAAAAAAGTAGATTTAAACAGATTCTTTGTGATTTAGGCTCTGAATTATGTCCTGTTTCTTGTGACCAGTTTTCATTATAATCAAAGATATTATGCTACATAGAGATACTGAAAGGCCCCCTCTCCAGTTGCCAAAAGCAGGGTGACACAATTACTGGCAAAGGTTGTTAGCCCCACACTAATTAGCCAACGCAGCGCGGAGCCTTGCCACACCATGTTCCTCCCACTACAGACCTGGGACCTCTTCGCTGCTCATTAGGACCTATACCAGGGCCCTGGAGGAGACAACACAGGGCTTTCGCTGCGTGGTAGCTGCCTTGGTACATGATTCATCTGGGAGGAAAGGGGATTGTGCTGCTTGGGGTTTACTTATCCTTGCTTGCCCTTTCCTAAATACAATAGCTATCAGAAAGTCAACACTATACCCATTAAGACCACTAGGTTTTCAACTGTAAACTTTGCAAGAAAAGTCTCCCAACTGTTACTTGTTATTACTAGTTAGGGTAAATATTATCAACCAAAATACCTATGGATCATTTTCAACAAAATTACATCATTTTTAAGCCACTGAACAGGCCTTGTAGACATTCTTTGGCCAGGATGCCCTGCCTCGCCTCCGGCCCAGAGCTGTGGAGTCAGCCGTCTATAGACTAAGACCTCTGAAACTGTGAGCCCCAAAATAAACTCTTCCTCCTCTAAAATTGTTATTGTCGGGTCTTTGGGTCATCACAGTGAAAAAACTGACTAAAACATACGTTGACCCCTGATCCTAAGGTGAGGATATCAGCATGTGGGACCTGTGGGCGGGTGATGGGGTTGGGGGCGATGTCCTCAGGGATGGGATCGATGCCCTCAAAGAAGAGACCCGAGAGCTTCCTGTCTCTCTCCGCTCTCTGCCACGTGGGCATTTGAGAGGAGAACCGCCTGCGCACCGGGAGGCAGGCCCTCAGCAGCCATCAGCTCTGCCGGGGCCTTGATCTCAGACTTCCAGTCCCCAGAGCTGTAAGCAATGAATGTTGTTTGAGCCACCCAGTCTCTGGTGTTCAGCTACAACCCCCTGAACTGAGCAAGACTGCCAGTGCCGGCTGCTGCAGACCCAGAAACGATACAGGTAAGCACAAGGAAAGGAACTGATTGTTCAAGGTGATAATTAGTTGCTTGCTGGCCTAGAATCAAATAAGTTTAATTTTTTAAAAATTTTGGATAACCCATAAGATGCTTATATTTAATCAGCAGAAAACTAAATCAGTTTTGAATTATTGGCTGCCATTAAAAAGACCCTGCCCACCTCCACAAAAAAAGCACCAAAACCTAAAAACTCCCTTTAGGAAAGTATATCCAGTTATATACAAACTATAAGAAAAGAGGAATGTATAAACTCTAAGAGGTGAGAAAAATAGGCAGAGTAACTTAGTTTACTTTGTTTTGCTGTAACAGGATAGCGGAGATGGTAACCTATAAAGAAAACCATTTCTCCCAGTTATGGAGGCTAGGAAGCCCAAGGTCCAGAGGCCTCCATCTAGCAAGGACCTTCTTGCCACATCATCCCATGGCGGAAGGTGGAAGGGAAAGTGAGCGAGCGCAAGACATGGAACCTGCAGCCTCCAGCCCTTTCACATTTTGCATTAATTAACCCATTATTGAGGTGGAGTCCTCATGACCTAAACATTTCCCCCAGGTCCACCCCACAGCACTGTGGTGGCATTGAGGATCCGGTTTCCAACACATGGACGTTGGGAGTCACAGGTAAACCACAGCACAGGGATGACTTGTTCTTAAACATGAATAGTTCCTAAGCCAAGCATATGTCTTCCTGCATCAAGATACTGTTGCCAAGGCCGTCACACCGGCACCTTTCAGCAGATCCCAGGGTGACCTTTCCCCCTTGGCCTCTAGGTGGAGCCTGAGCACCTGCACAGTGCTAGGGTGTGGTGGTGGCTGTGGGAGGGGCAGTATGTAGTCAGGCTCCTCACTGTCAAGGCAGAAACCCGTGCAGACAGGCATTTGTATTCATATTTTTAAACAACCGACAGAGATAAACAGTCTCACTCCTTTGCTGTAAATTTCTTAAGCTCTAGCCTCAGGTTTAAATTTCAGATATAAATACAACACATTGTTGCTTGTGTCAGCTCCTCTTTCATAATCTGGTTGTGTTAGGGCAGCGTGTGCAACAATTCCTTTCCTCTGGATGAATGGAACATGCACCTGCTTCCCTCCCACACCTGTACTCAGTTCTCCTGCCTGAGGGGCCTCCAGGCAGCCAGTGGAAAGGCACAGCCCCTGTGGGAGTCAGGACAAACCCCCAGGCGTAGACATGGGACAGCAAACAAGGATGAATGCTGTTCACTCTGGCTTCAGCTGCTTGTCCTAATTAATTGCTCCCTGTGATATTCACTCAGGAGAAACAATGTGTGAAGGCCACCTCCCGCACCAAGTCCAACCCTAGGAGCCAACAGGCAGGGCCACAGGGACTAGGGCGGGTAACTGAGGCCGACCATCTGTGCGGGTCAATGACCGGGACCACTCAGCTTTGAAGTTTGACTCCAAAATACCTGGTAAACCCTGCCATTGAGGAGAGCATTCTCCTCCATTCACCTGGCAGAACTTGTGAAATGGATTCCCTATGCAGTTGGTGACGGGGCCTTCCCATTGTTATGATATGAATGTTCCCGGGGCACACAGATACTAGAAAAGCTCAAAAAGGCTCATTTGGTCTTCACTAGTGATAAATCAATTGAAGAAATGTACAAAAGTCCACTAGGAGACCCCAGGGGAAGGGCCCCAAAGTGTGGGGCAGCATTCTATGCTTGTAAGGGAAGCTAATGAAAATCCCACAGGACACGTCCGGCCACAGGTTTAGACACAGGGGCCCTCCCTCATCCACAGGGAATCTGTTCAAAGACCCCCGGTGCATGCTTAAAACTGTGGACAGAAATGAACCCCATATTCTACGCAGAGGTCTGCTGAGTGGCAGGCAGGTGGCAGACACAGCTCGACCACCGTCGGAGAGGACTCACAGGTGGCATCATGATGCTGAGGGTGGCATGCAACTTGAAACCTATGGATTATGCCTGGAACTTTCCATTAGTGTTTTCGGGGTGTGGGTGATGGCAGGAAACAGAAAGCATAGCAAGAAAAGCCCAGGCGAGAGACTCCTGGAACACACCCCTCACCCCGGGCCCTGGGTGGGGAGCGAGAAGAGCCCATGTGGAGGGCTTCGTACACAGCTCGGGAGGCCGTGTCAGGCTCGGCCCTCACTCAGGTGACATCAGAGATTCTGAGCATGTGCACACTGAAAGGCAAGCGCTGGCCTCTCTTCCATGTTGTTGTTATTATTATTTTTTTTTTTTTTTTTATTTACAACTAGAGGAAGCATAGTCGGCTGGAGAGCATCTTCTCCAAATTTATGACCATTTCTAACCTTAGAAAGTGACCTTTTAGGGAAACAGTTTTTGCAGATGCAATTAAAGACCTGGAGATGACTCATCCTAGATTTGGGTTGATCCACTTAAATCCAACTGATGTCTTCAATAAAAGGAGGGAGGATGCTGAGAAACGGGGGGGCAGGGTGCATGGGGGTGCAGGACAGGTGAGGACGTAGCTCTGCACCTCTGTGGCTCCAGGAGCTGGAGGAGGGCTGGGAGCCCCTCCTGGAGGCCTCAGAGGGAGCAGGACCCCACCAGCCTCCGGACTTCTGAGGTCTAGCCTCCAGCACCGGGAGCACAGAGCTGGTGTTTAAGCCACCACGTTTACTCTGCGTCACTGTGGCAGCCCTGGGAAGCCAGCAGAGGAGGGAAAGGCACTGGGGCAGAGGGAACAGGTGTGCCAAAGTAGGGCTGGGAAGCCCAAGGGTAGAGAAGAAAAGCTGGACTCCATTACCGCAGGGGTAAAATGCTTTCAGACAGAGTCGAATACAGACGGGCTCCCCGGGAGGGCTTCTGACTTGGCACTCCATGAAGCCAGCTGTTAATAGCACCCCCTTCAGCTATCAAAAGTCTCCCTGTTTGAAAGATAAACCACAGGGTCTCAGTTGCCCAGGCACACAGCATGTGCTCAATAAGTACTTTTGAAGAATTTAGCAAAAAAAAAAAAAAAAAAAATCACAATATCGAGGATACCTAACATATTCTGAGCTGTCCGCACCCGGCTGCTGCTAATGGAGTCTCCTCATTTGGCTCTTCTCAGCCGCAGAGTCGAGCAGGCACTCCATCACAGCTTCATTTTAGTGAGGAGGTTACTGGAGTCCAAGAAGTTAAGTCATCATCAGAGGTCACGACGGCTACTATGCAGCTAAGCCAGACTCACACCTAATATCTGTGAGCTACGGTATTAATAGCTCACAGATCCTGCTCATAAATAGTAACATTTAATCTCACTGATGCAGTTTGAATGTTTGTGTCACCTCCCAAGTCCATGTTAAAACTTAATCCCCCATGCCACAGGATTCAAAGGCCGGGCCTCTAGAAGGCGATTAGGTACGCATGCTCTGACTCAGGAATGAATCAGTGCCTTATATAAGGGCCTCAGGAGGGGAGCTCCACCTCCTGTCCCTCTGCCATGTGGGAATTCAGAGTCTGTCCCCTCCAGAGCATGCAGCAACAAGCCTTCACCCTGGGGCAAGAGTGCAGCGCTCACCAGATACCCACCAGCCAGTGTCTTGACCTTGGACTTCCCAGCCACCAGAACTATGATAAATTTATTTTTGTTCTTGACAAATTACTCAGTCTCAGGCATTTTGTTATAGCAGCACAAATGGACCAAGACACCCACCTAATACTTTCACCAACCTTCTGTCAAGCATTATGTTCAGTGTTTAGCAGAATCACCTAGGGCTCAGGAAGACTACACGAATCAGCCAAGATTGCACGTGGGGTTTCTAAACTCACTCTCTGGTCTTCTATTCATATAAAATCTGCATTTTGAATCAACTCCACTGGTGTTTGTAAAGTGTAGTCAAGTTGGAGATCTGAGGAGAGGACACAGCAGGATGGGCATTTGACCACTGACCTCTCATGGTGGCCTTTCCTTAGCCAGATGAAACACACCACTCTGGGCACAAGGCTGCAGGTCCTCAAGACCCATACCCTCTGCAGCCTCCACTCCAGGCAACCTGACAGGTATGACAGAGATGGTTGTGACTTCCAGAGCAGCGGGGACAGATGAGACACCTAACCACAACCTAAGAGCGGCTCAGTGACACTTTCAATCTAGTCAGCATCAAGGCCGTGAAGGATGGGTTCACTGCTAAGTGGGGAGGGAGAAGATTCTGTCTGCCCTGAGAACTTTCCCCCAGATCATAACTGTAAAGGAAAACGTATCGTACTATGAATGAGAAAGAGAACATGTAGGCATTGTGTGTCAGACGTTGGCACTACCAACATCAAACGTGACATCAATTATATCTTTATAGGACAGGTCTCTGAATTAACACACAAATCACAATACCATCGTATGCCCAAGGGCATGTGGTATTTATAAGCCTTGCCTGTGTTGAGCAGTTCCGTAAATGTATGAAAATGCTTGGAGCAGCACAAAGTCAGTGATAGAAAACAAATTTTAAGCAAAGAACTCATGGGCTGCTTTATTTGCCCTGGTTTTATGATCTAGAACAGCAGCTCTTTTGCAATACAGCAAACTCCAGAGAACAATGGGAAAAGGAGACAAGCACCTCACAAGATGCTTAGTTGGTCCCACTTTCAGGGTGAAAGAATCAAAAAGAAGAGAATGATTTGGCAAACATAAAGAGTTTGTTGATACAAACTGACTTTACTGTGAGAGCTCACTGAGGGGACACTAGGACAGAGAACCTCTTAGAACTGTTTTTCGACATTCAGGCTTAGCTAGAAGAATGCATGAAAGTCTGTGTTAGCGTCTGGATATGAAGTGCTCCCCAGGCTCCAGGTGTTGGAGGCTTCACCCTCAATGCAGCCATGATGGGGGGTGGGCAAAATGGGGGATTTGCCCTCCTCAGTGGATTAATCCACTGAGTGGCTCACATTTGACGGCATTATTGGGAAGTGGTGGAAACTGTAGGTGGGGCCGAGTTCGAGGAAGTAGGGGACATCTTCTCTCCGGCCCCTCCCCCCTACTCTCCTGCTCACTCTCTTTCTGCTTCCCAGCTGCCAGGAAGTGAGCAGCTTCCCTCTGCCACATTCTTCTGCCATGATGTTCTGCCTCACCTCAGTGCAAAGGCAATGGGACCAGCCGACCATGGACTGAAACCTCCGGACTGTTAGCCAGAAGTCTTTCCTCTTCTAACATAGTATCCTCCACTCTTTTGTCACAGCAATGAAAAGCTGACCAACATACTCTGGGGTGAAAATCCATTTCAAATGTGTTGAAAATAATATATGTGGGAAGAAAAAAAAAAACACAGATTAATATCCATATAACAAAGACCAACTGCCACCTCCTGCCTTGAAGCTTGTTTGTACAACACCTCTGTTATTAATCATCTATATATCTTATACATACATTTTCATGCAAACTATGGCATGTTTGCTTTCCATATGGAACATGCTACAGAGCATTTGTTGTCTTTTAATTATTTGCTAAAAGTTCAAAGACTCTGAAGTGCATATATTATGAGATAAAAATTATGAAAGTGATTATAAGAGAACATCAGTTATAATTCTACAACCACAAGCAAATGTAAATGTGATGTTCATTTGCTTGGTTGTGGTCATCTATCATGTCACAGAGAGCTTTTTGTTCCCTGGGGAATAAAACAAATGAGCAAAATATCATTAAAATAACCCAATATGATCACCATTACCCTCTCCCCCACAAAAAGTAGTGTTTTTTTTTTTCTTAATATAGATAAATTAATTCTTAAGTTCAAATATAGATAAATTAATTCTTAAGTTCACATAGAAAAATAAATATGCAAGATTATGTAAAAGCTTTCTGGAAAGAGCAAAGAGAGGGACTGACTATGGAAGACATTAAACGTAACATAAAGCCTCTTTATTAAAACTCTGTGACATTGGAACATGAATAGAAACTTAATTAATGCAACTATGATTCCAAATCAGGATGCAATAAACACAGTTGGCGCTCCACACCTATTGGGTTCTGCCTCCACGGATTCAACCAGTCATGGCTTGAAAACATTTGATTAAAAATTCTGTACTGAACATGGACAGATATTTTTCTTGTCATTATTCCCTCAACAATATGAAATAAGAACTATGTACATAACATTTACACTGTGTTCAGTATGATAAGCAATCCAAAGCTGGCTTAAAGTATATTGGAGATTGTTCATAGCTTCTATGCAAACACTTGGCCATTTTATATGAAGAGGTTGAGCATCATGGATATTAATATCTGCAAGAGTTCTGGCACTCATCCCTCAGAGAACACGAGGGGTGACTGCGTTAAGAAATTTAACTATGCCAAAATATACTATAAGTCTTTCTGTGACAAAACACACCATCAGCAAAGATAAATAACAACCGGGAGAAAATGTTTTCAACTTGGGACAAAGATATATCACTTTTTAAAACTGGGAAAAGAACGCCTAAAAATCTGTAATAAAAAAAAAAATGGATAATGATGAAAAGTTACAAAAAAACATACAAATGAATATTAAAAGATGAAAACGTAACGAGATTAACTTATAGTAAGATGGATGCAGATTGAGCCCAGCTCATGCTCAGGACTCAGACCAACAGCATCTCCAAAGCTCAGCAACGTCCCCTCAACAGCGTGTGCTGCTGTCGGGGGCAACGGAGCAGAGCTGCATGTGAGGGTACCACGCAGGCCCCCCACTCCCTCCAATTCCAGGACCGTATCCTGAAATCG
This sequence comes from Tamias sibiricus, assembly GCA_025594165.1. Lineage (NCBI taxonomy): Eukaryota > Metazoa > Chordata > Mammalia > Rodentia > Sciuridae > Tamias > Tamias sibiricus. The sequence continues at coordinate 145,548,573 of CM046666.1, forward strand.
CCCTCCGCCACCAACATGAAACAACACACGCACAAGGTCGTGCGAGGGGTTCTTTACACTAGCACACGATCAGACACGACCCACGTGTCCTTCCAGAAGCATCAAGTTCTGTGAGCAAAGACACTGAGGGAGACTCTTATCAACTGATACGGAGTGAAAATTTTAAAAGGGAAGAAAAGTAAAAACATAGAATGATACATTGTGTGGTACATCTGTACAAAAAGCAAAGGAAATTACGAATATACACGTGTAGCTTTATTTTGGAAATCCAAACATAGAAAAGATAAGAATTAATGAAAATAGGGGTCTACCAGAGGCTAACATAAAGGGGTAAAGGGAGAGGGGTTAGATCCATGTTTCCCTAAATATGCCTTCGCGCTAGTTGGAGTTTTGAGTCATGTGAATATTTTATGTAATCAAAAATTAAATTAAACAGGAGGACAAAGCAAAGACAAAAGAGGTTTCTCACAATGGCAGAAGGAATAGGCAAGTTGAGAAACACCTTCGTGGTGTTGGATTCCAAATTAAAGAACACAATGTATGTATAAATTTTTTAAAATGCAGCACTTTTCACTAGGAAAAGTTTCAAACGTATTCAAAAGTAGCAGATACTTATTCATCGCTATTTCAACACTGAACTGCTTGGGCTCAACCCCCTCCCTCTCTACATCACTGCCCGATTTCTATAGTACTTTGAAGCAAATCTCATGTGATGTTACTTACTCAATAACTGCGATGGGTATGGACCCCTACCAAATATGGCTCTTTCTTAAAACATACCGTCACAGCCCCGACAACATTACAGTGAGTCTACAATGTCATCAGGTACCACTGTTCATAAAAGCAGCCCTTCTCAAGGTGGCTTGAATTTAGATCCAGTAGTGGACACCAGTGGGGATTAAATGAACTGTGTCTTGTGCCTCTTTTTTTATTTCAATGCTTTTTAAGACATGAGTCACAGACCATTAAAATTCTCCCTTTTAAAGTGTACAATTCAGCCATTTGAGTAGAATTGCAAAGTTATTCAGCCATCACCACTAATTTCAGAATATTTTCTCTTATGTCAGTTTTAATTCTTAAGTTCCCTCTTCATCTCTTTATCTTTGCAATTAATGTTCGAAGAAAAATGGATTAACCCTCACGTAGAGTTTTCTACAACCTGGATTTTGCTGGTTGCATTTGAGAGATTTATTTATCAAGTTTATCCACTATCCTTAATTCCTCGGAGTTCGTGGTTGCATCTAGAGGCGTGGTTAGGGTTAGTTTGGTGTGTTTTGTCAGGAAACTTCGTGGGTGCTGCTCTGTCCTTTCCAGGGGGAAGCACTGGGTCACTGTGGCTGAGTCTAGCTGTGGCTAGACACCTCATTTCATGGGGTTCAAAGGACCTGTCCCCATGTGAAAGCCACTAATTCACTACAGTTGTGAGATAATAATGTTACAATTTTATCATTCCTTTTCCAACTATTAGATGAAATATTTCTATAAAGTGAATTTTCCCTGAACTACTGTTTTGTATAGGAAAGCAGAATGAATGCTCTATTCTTTCCTTTATGTACAAATTTTTTAAATGAGTTGACTCTAGCAATGAAAAAATGCAGTTTTTGAAACCATCATTAAGAAATTACAGATATAAGACTGAGATGTGGCTTAGTGGTAGAGTGCTTGCCAAGCATGTATGAGATCCTGGGTTCAATCCCCAGCACCACCAAACAAACCTCAACTAAGAAATTATAGATAATAGATGTAAACATATTTATGATTTCAATCCATCACAGGTGATTTTTATTGGTCCCCGTCTCCAGTTAACTGGCACTTCCTCGAATGGACTCCTGAGGCTCAGCGAGATACAACGGCCTTCAAGAGCCTCCTTGCTATCCTGCGTGAACAGAGGTTGCAGCTTAGGAATGTTTTAAAATTTTTCTTGTCCTATGTATGGGATTGGCCATCTTGCCAAATAAAAATGGTGTTCTAAAGCCTACCTGGCTGGCAGAAGGACTCATTGCTACCAGCTTTTCCAGCAACCAGAGGTAGGACTGTTGGTCTACCTGATTTTTTTTTTTTTTTTTTTAAGAACAAAATACATCATGAGTTCAATTGGATACTTTCAATGCAAGTTTGACAGTAAAATAGTTTTACATGACTCTCTTCTTTTTTTCTCTTGTTGAGAACTTAAAAATAATATATTATATGTCTCATTGTTTTCACCCTACATTATGTACATGACAATTTCAGAATAAAGATATCAAATTGATTAAAACAAATAGTTTAAGCTTTTTAAAAATTATTGTCATTGTAATTTTTTTTGTCTTAGGATAGATCCCATTAAAATTGCACAAATTATCTTGCTTTTGAATTCTTGAAATAGTGTGGCTATTATTGCAACTGGCACTACATTATATTCACTCATGTCAGTTTGTTTTTAATTCATAGAAAATGTTTTTTAAAATATTTAATTTTGTTTTATAATTATGTAAAATATTTATTAGTTTCTAAGGTCAAGTTTGAAAAACGTGAAATTGTCAGAAAAGTGTTGCTTCTACCTCTGTCTGTCATAGTCTATTTCTACCCCAAAAGCTTCTTTTGTTATTATTTCTCAGAATTCTTTACCTTTTTAACAGGATCTGAACGTGTGTTTGCACATTGGCACATTTAAGCCTTTTTCGTAAATGAATGATAGCGTTTATAGACATTTTTCAACCAGCTTTTCCCCATTGGGTAGATTCCAGCTTTATGACATTAAAACAGAGCTTCCTTGTGAGTATCCTTATGGATGTGGCTTTACTATTTTTCCAGTACATTAATAAGAGCACCTGCTCACTCCAGGGGCCTAGGAGTGATGAGTTCAATGGTGATGAGTCCACAGAACACACAAACCTCAGTTTCTGAACAACATCCCACTAAAATGCACGAGGACTGCTCATGCCAGTTTCAAGCCAAAGAAAGTACAATGTGAGCCAAGAACACCTTTGTGGGTGTTTCTACCAGAAAGCAAGGATGTGCTCTGTTATAAACAGGGTTGTACTAGCCAAGTTTGGGAAATAACAAATATCAAAATAATGATGCTAAAGGATTATAACACACTGAATAAAGAAGGCTCTAAGAACCCCTAAGGATACTCAAAACCAAAGGTGTGGGACGGGAGGAGAAGCTCATCCATACAGAAGAGAAATGTGAGGTCAATATGGGAGGATGAAATGTAAGAAAATTGTAGTTTTGAAACTTTGCATATCATTATTACTTTAGTCCAGGAACTCTAGTAGATTCTACAGCAGTTGAACTGGAGACTTCTGGGCATTGAGATGTTGGCACAGTCTCAAGGCATCTCCCCACAGATTCCTTAACAATATCAGAGAAAAAGGGCTATTTCCCTGATGGGAGAAATTGCAGGTATCCCCGTAGCCAAGTGATCACACTAGCATCACAGTTACAAACTAGTCAGTATTGATGACAACTACGTTAACCTAAATCTGCTAATGAGGAGACGACAAAATAAATCAAGGTTGCAGGATAATTCTGCAAGTTAACTGGTATGACTCTGGTCTGACTCTTCAGAATGTCAGGGTTTTTTAAAATTTTTTTTTTTTTAATTTATTTGTTTTACATGACAGCAAAATGCATTTAGGCACTGTGATATATCATACATAGATGGGATATAATTTCTCATTTTTCTAAGTGTACATGTTGCAGAATCATTGGTCACATAGTCACATATATACATACAGTAATTATATCTGTTTCATTCCACTATCTTTCCCATCCCCCCATCCCCTCCTTCCTTCCCTCTACCTAATCTAAGGTAATGCTATTTTTCCCTGTGTGCACAGCCCCCCCCCCGCCTTATTGTGAATTAGCATCCACATATTAGAGAAAACATTCCACCTTTGGTGTTGTGGGATTGGCTTATTTTGCTTAGCATGATATTCTCCAACTCCAACCATTTACTGGCAAATGCCATAATTTCACCCTTCTTTAAAACTGAGTAATATTCCATTGAGTATATATACCACATTTTCTTTATCCATTCATTTACTGAGGGACACCTAGGTTGGTTCCATAGTCTAGCTATTGTGAATTGAGCTGCTATAAACATTGATGTGGCTGTGTCCCTGTAGTAAACTGTTTTTAAGTCCTTTGGGTATAAACAAAGTAGTGGGATAGCTGCAATAAATCCACTGAAAGAGAAATTACAAAAACTACTCCATTCACAGTAGTCTTAAAAAAAAAAAAAAAAAAAAAAAAAAAAAAAAACACCTGGGAATAAATCTAACAAAAGAAGTGAAAGACCTCTACAATGAAAACTACAGAACACTAAAGAAAGAAATTGAAGAAAACCTCAGAAGACAGAAAGATCTCCCATGCTCCTGGATAGGCAGAATTAATATTGTCAAAATGGCCATACTCCCAAAAATGCTATATAGATTTAATGCAGTTCCTATTAAATCCCAATGACATTCTTCATAGAAATAGAAAAAACAATCATGAAATTTATTTGGAAAAATAAGAGACCCAGAATAGCTAAAGCAATCCTTAGCAAAAAAAGTGAAGCAGGAGGCTTCACAATACCTGACCTTAAACTATACTACAGAGCTATAGTAACAAAAACAGCATGATATTGGCGCCAAAATAGACTTGTAGATCAATGGTCCAGAATAGATGACACAGAGACAAACCCACATAAATACGGTTATCTCATACTAAACAAGAGTGCCAAAAACATTCACTGAATAAAAGATAGCCTATGCAACAAATGGTGCTGGTGGATCAAAGATTTAGGCACTAGAACAGAGACCCTGCGGCTACTAGAAGGAAAAAATTAGCCCAAATATGCACCACGTCAGCCTAGGATCTCACTTCCTTAACAAGACTCCTAAAGCGTAAGAAGTAAAATCAAGAATCAATAAATGGGATGGATTCAAATTAAAAAGCTTCTTTTTAGCAAAGGAAACAATTCATAATGTGAGGAGAGAGCCTACAGATTGGGAGAAAATCTTTACCACATGCACCTCTGATAAGCATTATTCTCTAGGATATATAAAGAACTCAAAAAACTTAACACCAAAAAACCCCCAAATAACCCAACCAATAAATGGGCTTAGGAACTAAACAGACACTTCACAGAAGAAGAAATACAATTGATCAACAAATATATGAAAAAGTGTTCAACATCTCTAGCAATTAGAGAAATGCAAATCAAAACTACTCTAAGATTACATCTTCCGTCTGTCAGAATGGCAATCATCAAGAATACAGGCAATGTGGGGAAAAGGGTACACTCATCCGTTACTGGTGGGACTGCAAATTGGTGCGACCACTATTGAAATCCATTTGTAGCAAAATGAAATGAAACCTCTATCTCTCACCCTGCAGAATGTCAGTTTTTGAAAGGACAAGAAATGGTATGTGTGAGGGGACCATTATAAGCTAAAGCAGACTAAAGACACAGCACTGAACACAGTGAGTATACTTGCTTAAAGTTTGTTATAAATTTTTTTTAAAAAGCACCAATATTATCCAAAATATGCAAAGAACTCTTACAATTCAACAATAAGCAAATGAGCAACCTGATTAAAGATTGTGCCAAAGACCTTAATAGGCAGCTCACCTGAGATATACAGGTGGCAAAAAAGCCCAGGAGATGCTCAACACCACGACACCGGAAACACGAGTCAGAACAATGAGATGCCACTACGCTCCTATTAGAGTGGCCAAGATCCAGAACAGCGGCACCACCAAATGCAGTGGGGACGCAGGCCACCGAGAGCGCAAAGCGGCATAGTCCCTTTGAAAGAGCTGGCAGTTTCTTAGGAACTGTGCACACGGTGACCACACAATCCAGCAGTTGCTCCCCTGGGGATTTACCCAGTGGAGCTGAAGATGTACGGCCACACAAAAACCTGCACACATTGTTCCTAAGAGCTTTGTCTGCAATTGCCGAAATGTACAGCCACGACGCTCTTCCGTAGGTGAAGGACACACACACCATCCAGCATGTGGATTACGATTCAGCACTGAACAGGAACGAGCTGCCACTCAGGACGAGACAGGGAGGAAACTGAAGTGCCTGTGACTGAGCGGGGCAAAGCCAGTCTGGAAAGACTAGGCACTCTGCGACTGTACCTACGTGAGATTCTGGAAAGGCCAAACCCAGGAAGACAGTAAGAAGATTGGTGGCGGCTAGGGATTGGGACACGGGGAGGGATAAGCAGGTGGAGCACAAAGAATTTCTAGGACAGTGAAAATGCTGTGTGACACTATAGTGATGGTAAATGTCACTGGATATATGTCCAAAGCCATAAAATGTGTGAGAATCCTAATGTAAAATATAGACTTTGAGTGATTGCAATGTGTCAAGTTAGGTTCATCTACTGTCCAAAAAAAAATAAAAAATAAAAACATAGTGCCACTCCCATGGGGTGGGCGATGTTGATGATAATGCAGGGAGACACGTGGGGTATTTGGGAAATCCCTGTATCATTCTCTCCATTTTGCTGTGAAACTAAAATTGCTCTAAAATAGTAAAGTCTTTTAAAAATAGTAGCTATAAAGGATAATTTGGGACCAACTGATCAGGGCATTCAAATCTCAAACTTTAAATCTTTAAACATAAAATATTATATTAAAATAAAAGTATGTCTTCATGTTCAGTTACCACATAGAAAGCAGCCACTGAAAACAATAAATATGCTATTTATACGAAAAATTTAGAAGGAAACCACTATGTATTGCATGCTGCCTCACCTTAATGAAGCTATCTAACCTGTTCCTATACTTTTCTAAAGCATGGTCATAACAAATAAAGACAGCAAATGAAAGAAAAATCCAAGTTTTACTTGAAAAAAAAAAAAAAAAACCCAAAATCTTTGCTTTTGAAAATCAGAAATCTACTCTACAGGTATAAATTAACAGATGGTAAATGAAGAATTACATACATAGTATGTTACAAACGGACTGAATGTTAAGCAGCTCATGACAACTTTGAGAAGACCACCCCAGTGAACATGTTGCCCCAAACTAGAAATTCTGCACAATGCCACAACCAACTCGTGCAGTCTAGCATTCGAAAGTCACGCCTGGACCAAGGCAATGTATGAATAATCAAAGTAAAGGGCTGCATTTAAGAATGCCCCACTTTACAATGGAGGCAACAGAAAGAAACCCCTTAAACATTTAACAGCAAGAATTCTGTCCACATCCTGAACTTCAAACAGATATGGACTTACATGTAAGAAAAAAGTAAAATAAATACCCTCACAGATAGTCACCTAAAGCCCCCAAAATACAAACAGTAGGGAGAAAAACTTCTACTAAAATCCATATTAGAAAGTATGCAAGAAGATGTGTGTTATGATGAACTGCCAACAGGTGCAAATGGGTACTTTTTTGAAGACCTTTGGCAGAATTTATCAATATCTTAGATGTACATACAGAAATTCTCATTTAAGTACTCAAAAATATATGCACAAGGATGTCCTTTGCAAAAACCATAAAAAACATGGAAACAATCTCAACCTCACTTATACGGGGCTAGCTGTCATTCATACATTCAGTTGATAAACATCTGTTATGAGTCATTATGATTTCAGATGCTGGAAAAGATGCCAGCAACTTTAAGAATACTTGGTATTATTAGTCCATTTGCCTATCTGTAAAATATTACATATTACATAATATATAAAATGGTCTTTTATACATGCACTAAAATTATTGCATATGCATACCAAATCATGGTCACCTCTGCAGAAGGGGTTAATGTAAGAAAGGGATTTTTAGCTTTTACTTCACATGTTTCTGAAATTTTAAAAAGCATAAGTACTTGTTACTCTTACAATTTTAAAGGACCTGGAAAATGTTTGCAAGTAAAATATTCATTTAATCCCTAATATCCTCCTCTATTTTTTATACAGAAAAGATAATGCCAGAAAATGCTATACTTATCATAACATGGAATTTTTTTCTACTTTCCTGTCAATGTCTGTTGATGATGCTATTCATCTCTTTCACTTTGTCATTGTTAGCTATGACTTCTTTCTGACCTGTATTTTACTCTTTCTGAATACAACCTCTTTTTACACATAGTTGCTTAGGTAAGAACCACTCAATCACCTCTGTTTGAGGAAAAAAATACAGTTGTGTTTTGCAATTTTTATTCTCCTATGCCAAGAAGACTTCCCTTTACCTCAGATTTGTGCCTACTTTTGCAGTGCCTGACATGTTATTTGGGTATATACCTTGAGCAAGTGTGTGCAGGGCCACGTGAACACACAGAATTCTTTGTGCTCCAATACATCTCCTGGCTTCTGAGGCTGGAAGAGAGCTTTGAGGAAATGGTGTGGCTTCAAATTCAGAAGTGTTATCCCTTTTCTCTGATTGTGCTCCTGGGCCTAAGCCACCTTACTTTTTGTAACTATCTCAGCAAAAAAAAAAAAAAAAAAAAAAAAAAAAAACGAGAGAGTGGAAAGTGGAAAATCTCCCACTATTATTTAATATTAAAGGCCACTGCAAATTGTTATGTCATAAAAGAATTATATATTAATTCCTGTTTTGTGTGTTCAATTTATTATCCTTTAAAACTGAGCTCCACACTAGTCTGCTCCGAGATGCAGCTTGCTTTGACCTGAACAGTATTCTAAAATATTCCAACTATAGTGAAGACATACTAGAGGTGTACATCATTTACCAAAAATATACATCTTTAGCCAAAAATAAATGAAGTAAAATCAATAACAAATAATAGCCTTTCATGAACTAGGGGAATGGCTATGGCAGCCTTAGCAAACTAACACACCAAGTTTCTGTTTCTGAAGGCATCAGACCTAAAACTCCAAATGCCCTCCTGTTACTAAAACAAGGACACTGTATTCTCCACCTGCCATCCAACTTTTTATTTTCCAAAAGGACTTTTGTGGTTCTGAAAATAATGACATTGAAATCATAATCTTGGCTGTCATCACAAAAGCACAGAATAATATCAGTGTGGGTCCATTTTATATAAGAATTATGCAACAGTTGGCATAACTGCTCCCTGATTCTATAATAGCACACATTTATCGGGGTTGTTCCATCTACGTGAGAATCCTTGTGGTCCCCAGAGGGCTTCTGGGCATAAACTTAAGTTCTTGGCACCAAGGATGGGCCGAGTTTCCCTCCTCATCACAGATATTCCATCTCCCGTGGCGACACCTGCGCTGCCAATATGGGTTGTCATTCAGAACCACGTCAGAGGAAGACTCGCCGGCCCGCCACTCAGTCCACAGCACTTCCCCAAACTCTGATCACAGACTCTCCTCACTTCATCCAGAGTTTTGAAGGAAACTGATCACCCCTCACAGTGGAGTTGTGAGGGAGGACCTTCACAGCCACTGAAACCAGTGCGTAGGCCAGGCTTGCCCAGGGACAGTGAGGACAGCTCTCGAGAGCGGGGCTGTATTTACTGTACATTGTACATGTTGTTTTTAATCCTCGACAGCTACACTGAGGAATAAGCTTTGGCGGAGACTGTAGCCCCTCGCCACCTGCGACTGGGTTTCAGAGCTTCCCCGGCGTCGAGGGTGGGCCACAGAGGCTACTTCCAGCCAGGCGACTGAGTGGGAGAGTTAGGTCCAACTTTCAGGCTGAAGCAAGTGGACTGAAGTTGCAGCTGAATGCAGACAGACCAAAGGACAACAGTGTGACACGTGGCTCATCAGTAGGCATGTGGATGACACAAGTGTACAGAAAGTCTCAACTGCAAGCTGGGGCTCACCTCATACAGGACCAAAGGCTAAGTGCAGCTGGCCCAGAGACCCAATGACATCACCAGGCCTTTGGACTGGCAGCAAGACCACTGCCAATAGTTAAAAATGACAGCAGATACCACAGCGGAGATTGGCGACTTGAAAGAGGAGGCTTCCTTTCTAACTGAGGCCCTCAATTTATAGAATGTCACATCAGGGGACAGGTTTTATCACATTATTTCCATAATTGTTGAGATCCACTGCCTTTCAAAACTTTCTGATGTTCTTTAAATTTCTGCTGTTGGCTTGTTTTTTGTTCATCTGTAAGCTGTCAGCCTAAAGCCTCCTGTTCCTTTGTGTCACCGGCCACCCCCCTCCTCCTTACTGTGTGTTTGGGATCTTCATATTGCTTACAATTTCAACATTTTAAACCCATTTTCGTACAATATTAGACCCACTGTCATGACATTTGTCATACTGACTTCAGTATAATTTACCATTTGGAATTATCTTAACTCCTAACAAGTACATCAAACTTCTGACATACTTCTCACAGGAACAAACACTGAATTCCTCTGATAGAGAGAAGGGATTTACAGAATGTACCACCCTGTGGTGTGGACAGCTGGCATGACAGCGTCCAGTTCTTCTTTAAGATGGACCATAATAAGGCGTTCATTAGGAAAGTCAGTGCTTAGATAGCAGCAGTGGATTTTGGTTTGTTTTGCAAAAAAAAATCAGGCCAAATAGGCAACTTTTAAACTGATCAAACATTTTATTTATATTAACTTTACAAGAACTCCTTGAAATCAGCCTTATGAATGACAAACCAAGGCTTAAAGAGGTATGTACCTTACCCACAGTGAAGTAACTGGATCTGAAACCAGGTTTGTCTTCTACTAAAATCACTTCTAATCGTTCCTCTTGCCTGAATGCATTAAGCATGAGTGGAAACACCCACTGCAATTAACACATCTAAATCTTGATTCACTCTATAATCAAAGCAGTTACAAAGGCACGGTTTAGTTAAGATGAGCTCTCCAGTGCTTCTAGATGGTCTCAGAAGGCAACTCATCTACTGGGACAGACTTTTGAAACTCTAAGAAATGATGACAGAGCAATTACAAGACACAAAGAACTTTGTGCATGAAAGATTCCAGCCAGGAAGATAGGCCAGGGAGATGGAGAAGCTGAAAAGCTGCCTATGTCACAACAAACTTGGCTCAGGTCAAAACAAAAGTTGCTTGCCTGCTTGAATATAAAATATCAGATGACTGAAACTTCACTGAGTGAGTTTATTAAACAGAGGTGCCTGTTGGATTTTCCACCATTGACCAACTTCTTAATGAGTTAACCATTTTGTAGAAATACAAGTAAATCCAATACAAGGTGTCAGAAGTTCTTCTTTTTTTTTAATATTTATTTATTTGCTTTTAGTGTACACAATGCGTTTTTACGTGGTGCTGAGGATTGAACCCGGGCCGCACACGTGCTAGGCGAGCGCTCTACCCCTGAGCCACAACCCCAGCCTGTTCTTCTTCTTAATAAAATATAAATTCATTGATTTAAAACATTAGACATTTGTCCTATATTAAGTTTGATTGTTCAGGTAATGCCTCTATATCCCAGCATGTTAAATTAAGTGGCAACTACATTTATGACTGGTTCTTCCCCACCACAGTTTTAACACCTCATACGTTTTCCATAGTTACTATGACAATATTAGGGCACTATTAAGACAATAAATTTTCAAATTAATACAGATGTCATTTTCCAAGTGAAAAATTAATTCTTAAAATAAAAGTACTACATTTAAAACATTAATATGATTTCCTCCTTGCGTACTTCCTCAGTTGTTTCAACTGTGTCCTAATACTCCAGGAGAAGGAAACAAAGTATAAACTTTCTGACATAGAAATACTAGGAGGTGCTGGAAGTCTGGGGGCAAAGACATGAAGAACCTTGCACAATAATCACAAAAGGGACCAGGACACTCTAAACATGACCATGAAACGGGACTGTGCCAATCAAATGCTCACTCCTAAAACTTCTGTTGGAAGTAAAGTGGACAGAGTTAAATATAAAATATGTTCTCCCAAGTTAAGAGATGGTGGGATGACCCTCTGAATATGCAGGAAAGGAGGGGAGCCATGAAAGAGTCCCTGCACCTTGCAGAGTAGCAGCAAGAAAGGCAAGAATCTGCTGAGACGGAGGCGCTGGAGACACACATCTGAGAACCCGAGGGTGCAGAGAAGAAATGTGGAGCGCCGCCATCACGAGCTGTGTTAGAGACCCAGGCATGAGAGTCGCAGTGGCGTCCACACACACTGAGCACTGGAATGCAGTGTCAGGTCAGCAGATGGCCACCGTCATGCCCCCCTTAGCCAGTTCTTCAGCATCACCTCCTGTCGTGTCTAGCACCAGTCTGCAAAGGGGATCACCCCAAATAAGCCTCTTAATGTTTTGTCTTGTTGTTTCAGATTTCCATGCTGGATGCAAACAGCACAGCATAAAAGGGGTGGGTGGAGGTGTGCCACCAGGATGACAGCTCTTGCACTCTCTGGCACCAGGCCTGCCCCACCCCCCTCCCCAGCCCCACCCCTCTAACCCCTCAGGGATAGAGTGTCAGAATATCACTAGGGAGCAAAGGTGACCCGCACATTTCTATAGGCCTGATCTCCTGTTTGACAGACAGGTGAGGAAGGCCTGTCGAGTCACAGATGAAAGCTGTTTCTTAAAGTTAGCCAGACAGAGGAATTCCCAGCAAATAGATGAAAACCCTGCTCTAAGAGAGCGCCTTTTCATTTTTACCTTAAAAGGCTTGCCTTTTATGTTTCCGGAGGCTACTCCACGAGAGGCCAACAATCTCCCATGGCAGTTTTTCCATTATAGAATAGGAGGTTTGGCCTTGGGATTCACTAAGGAAATAAAAAACTGGAGATAAACAAGATGTTCTGATATCCAGCAAACTTGATGACTCATTTTGCACTAAGTGAGCAGCCAATTTTATATAAAACTCATTTTATCTTCCCAGTTATTTTGTCATTTGCCAACTGACCCATCTTTCAAAGACATTCAACTACTTGACAGAGCACAAGGACCGAGGACAGTATTTTGAACTATTACCTGATGTCTATTCTTTCTTCTCCACCCCTTTCATGCCCTGCAGCTCTCTGCCTTACAGGCCAGACCCTGAGGCAGAGGCTCATCGCCCCAGGGAAGATAGAGCAGGCACCAGACCCCAGGTGAGCAAAGGGTCAGGTGACTGGATTTCAATCCCGCAGGAGAGGCTGGCAACTCCACCGCAGCCCCAATCAGCCAGCACAGAACTTATTCCACACAATCTTGGAGGTGGGAAGCGTGGAGAATGGCTTAAAGCCTCAGGAAGAGGAAGCTGCTCAGCTTCTCAAAGGTGGATGACTGGAAGACGCAGGATGTGGGTCTAGTCCTCACGACTAGTGAGAAGCAGCACCAGTACCTGGCACCTGCACCAGACCAGTTCCCTGGGTGGGGATGGAGATGGGTGTCGCCGCCTGAAGCGATGGCCGCTTGGAGCAACAAAGCTGCGGGAATAAGTTCAGAGGCAGACTGGAAACAAACAGGCTCTTTATTCTGCCAGCTTCTCTCTCCGGCTCCAACAACACCCCGACACGCCATCCACACTCCTCCAACAACCACAAAATGGCACCGACCCGATCCACAATGTACCGGACCAAGTCTCACAAGACCATGGAAGGTGGTAATGCTTATGGCTCACAGCTAACCGCAATCTTAGCTATCTCCTTAATTAGGGCTCCTGCAGATGGGGAGGGCATGAGGATGTCCTGATGGGAGAGAACAGCCCCGAGATCACCTGACTTCCAACATTTCTTTTGGCAATGCTATAGATGTGGTCACACCAGGGGTATAAGCAGACAATCCTGGACTCCCCTGGGCCCAAGGGGATGCAAGAAATGACCTCATAGAAGAGCAAAGAGAAGATTAAGGACACCGTCTGAGCCCCAGCATCTCCAAAGGGTCTTGGCTGGGAAAATAAGAATCCTTAAACCAGATACCTGGAGATAGTCCTGAGCCTCGAGGGAGGGCAGGTATGCTCAGGGAGGGAACCAGCACCACAAGATCAGGTCTACCAGGCTTAGCTTCAGTGAAGCCTCCAGGAAATTAGCCAATCAATGTATGGATTTTAGAAAATTGTCTAATTTGAGGGCCAAAACAAAATTCAAAAAGTGAAAGAAAATTCATATTTTTTTAAACTAACAAAGTCCAAGTGAAATCTCTGGGAACATCTGCTACTATCCAAGGGTTTCCTGTAACTAGGCAAAAAGTGTCCTTTCCCATCCTGCCTTTGCATTCCCAATCCATCATTCTCATGCATTTTTTTTAAAGGAACAAATGTGAAAGACAAAGTATATCTCCAGACCTCTGAATGACGTGTCCAATTTGCACTTTCAACAGAGAAGAAATTAATGGCAAAGGAAGTCACAAGTTAACTGCTGGAATGAGTAACTCAAAGAGAGCCAGTTAGAATTAATCCTCGTGACTTTATGCGAACTTCATAGCCATACTTAATCGTATATGTCAGTTGCAATCTTCTAGATTGGCTTTGCCAGTCCTGTAGATTTCAAGTACGTTTTTCACATCTTAGTTTCTCCAAAGCAGTTATCCATGCTTGCATTGGCCACTCTCTGCTGGGGAACACATGGGAGCCATAAATAGCTGTGAGTCCTTTTCAATTTTGGCAATTACAACACAGCAACATACCATATGGGCTGATTATGCTTCCTGCTTCATTTATTCCACACTAGTGTCCCCTCTGTCCCCAGTTCTAGCTAAAATCCATGTTCTCACCACTAGTGAGAGTCAAGTCCCAGATTCTGCCAAATATGCTTAGGTCAAGGGTACAAAAGGCAACAGTGGAAATCAGAAGTGGACCTCTAGGCACCACAGTCACATCGCCTGTCCTGTGAGTTTCCACTGCCACCCCAGACACCTGTCCACCTTCCATCCTGTGTTCTGTGCCTCAGAAGGCGACACCTGCAGATCTCCCTTGTCCTCTGGCCCAGTTGTGTTTAGACAAAGGAAGGTGCTCGTGAGAGCTCAGTGGGAGGAGACGGGGAGAGAAAACGTGAGCATCTGACTCGGTGCCCCTCCTCTCTGCGTGGGATGTGAGCTCTGGTCTGACTGGGGCTGCAACCCTCCCAGACACCCCTCTACCACAGACACCCTCTACCATGGCTCTGGGAACAGCTCTGTTCCCCCTTGTCCCCATGTGGCAGTAACAGCTTCTCACTGTGACTGGTTGGTTTTCTTGAAACTGCTCTTCCTAGCCCCTTGTTAATTCCTGAAGGTGCCGGTTCCTTCTGGAACACAAAGTGGCTCACACTGGAACTATGGGATGTTTCCCTGGGTGGCAGGGCCACGTGGGAGGTTTGGAAGGAAGCACCCCCACCCTCAAGCTGACCTCCCCCACGGGGATCAGCAGAGGGCCCCTGAGGACAGGCTTACAATTCTTGGCCTTCAAGTTGAAGGAAGCAGCATCTAGGCGCCAGGCAGGGTGCTGGGGAAGACGGGCGGTGAGCAGCTGTTCCCACGCCCGCCGCGACTGCGCCAGATCTTCCGAGCCCCAGGACAGCAAGCAGATGTGGGAGCTGCACCCCGGGATTTGGAGACTGGGGAGCCTTGCTGCCTGACCACTGCAGGTGCTGCCTGACCAAGGCTCACTGAAGGCCCCAAGGTGGGAACAGTGATGGCTGGACATCACAGGCAGTGGGGGGCTGGCATCAGGCCTGGCAAGGGGCTAGGAAGAGCAGTTTCAAGAAAACCAACCAGTCACGGTGAGAAGCTGTTACTGCCACTGTTCCCACTCTCGCAAGCCCCATGAAGGACCTTCAAGTCCTACTGCACGGGGGAACAGGAGCTGGCCGTGGCGAAAGGCCCACAGCCTAAAGGGGCTCTCACTGTCCTGGCAAGGGGGTGACCGTGGGAGAGGCGCATGGCCGGGTGAATGGGAAGCAGACGTGTAGGCTCTGTCAGAGGACGCTCACCTGTGATGAGATAAGGACAGCAGCACAGGGGACACCCCAGATGGGGCACCTCAGACATCAGGGGACAACACAAGCAGCGGCACTAGCCACAGATGCCACATAGTCCTGTCTGAACTCCAGAGCTGAGACTTCACACCAGAAAAAGGGAGGGAGGGGCAAAAGCTGAGCTGGGGGATAACTGGCCGGGCCTGGCCGCTTATTTTTTTCTTTTTAATATTTATTTATTTGCTTTAGTTGTACACAATGCAATGCATTTATGTTTACGTGGTGCTGAGGATCGAACCCGCGCACGTGTGAGGCGAAGCGCTCTATCACTGAGCCTCAACCCCAGCCCTGGGTCTGGCCACTTTTAAGATTGTGGTTTTTATCATTAGCTGGATGGTAGAAGGATGTGCCAGAAAAATATTCTCTTCTCCCTCTTTGTGAGCAGCGTTTTTTTACACAAAAGCATACTTGTCCTTTTTCGGATTCACCAAAGTGTTCAGAGTCTTGAACTAACAAACTCACTGGAAGACATAAAGCTACATCAATTCGTGCAGATCCGACTTTTACTGTGAAGCTGGCTGTTAGGCACACACACACAAACGTCCCCACGGACACCCGCCAACTGGCCTCCCCCGTCCCCTCCTTCACTTGGTTCTGTGCTGTGTTGGCAGCTCTGGGCTCTCCACTCCCCCGCGAGCTCCAGGCTACTCTGAGGGAGGCCCTCCCACCTGCTGCACAGAATGTTTTGCACGTAGATGTTCAAAAAGCATTTGTAACAAACTAAAAACCTCAACTTCTATGTTAATAATTACGATTTTAAGTACACTAGACCAAAATGTAGTATGCATTCTTTTCTTGGGAAAAAAAAAAAAAAAAGACAAATGAAATCAAACCTCCCATCAATGTTTTCATGCAAAACTTTCCTTTTAGCTTTATTAACAAAAAAGACTCATGGTGTTCTTCCACACAGTCACTGCTGAGCAACATTCAGGTTTGCTTTCTATCCTCTCTGGTCCTTCTTTTTATAATACAGACATTTTCACACACAAAAATGTACTGAACATGAGCACCACCGTTATGCAAGCATGGCAGTAGGCAGTGAATGATTTATGAAATTGTTGGCTCCTGATAATGCAATAGTGTTGCACATACACAATTACTTTCATAAAATTTGGAATGCAAATCTGAAGAGGAATGCCTACTATATTCAATGTGTTTTATCAGTCTTTAAAAAAATAATTTCTCAGCACAGTGGTTTTTCTCCTATTTAAAAAAAAAAAAAACTCCCATTCTATTAGAATCCATCTAACATTGTAAAGATGTCAAAAGCTAGCATATTTTTCAAGACTAACAGAAAAGGATTTTATAATTATCCTTTCCAGTCTTTGAGGCCGTTCAAATATTTTTGAGAGCTCATGCAGCTCTCGAGGGTGAGGATCACACGAGGTGCCCATTCCGACCCTTGGGAGCGCTCTTCAGCTCTCTGCATGGTTGCTTGCCTTCTTTAAATCCTTCACCTGAACATTTTCCAAGTTCTCTACATGCATTTTTAAAGAGCAGAGACCTGGATCAAGTCAAAACCAGAGTAACACCTTTACTCTGTAAAGTGAACTGTGGGCCAGCTTAGTCATGCGTGGAAGAGGCAAAGGCCAGGAAGCAGGACAGAAGGACCAGCTGCCCCGTCGTCTGGCGCTCACCCTGCAGAGCCCAGCAGGCACTGAAGCACAGGGCTCCTTAGCTCCCCTTATTTTTCTTGCAGCTTAATGATAAGCCTGCACTTTATCTTGTGCAACAGCATTCTAACAACCATAACTACCCTAACCCCACCACCTACCCACTGACAGGCCAAAATAAGCACCGGGCAGCCATGGTCCCACCTGGACAGCAGGAGGAAGGAAAGCTGACACAAGCAGGGCAGGTCATCATGGATGTGACCAGGACTCCAGCGCCTTACAATCCTGAGCCAGCCAATAACACACGCATCTGTTACTGCACACTTACTGAAGACCTTTCACTTATGCACATACGTAGCAAAGAAATATAGCCACAGAAAGGCAGAAGCAGGGGCTGCACACGGCATCCCTACTTCACGGTTCTAGGGCTTTGCAGGGGTCATAGGTTTTCCAGAGCTGGTAGCGCCGCCCACTGAAGAGCAAAGACTGGACTCCAGGGCCTCCAACTCCAAGACCACTGACCACTGACCCTGTGGTTCACCAACGGTCACACAGCCTCAGCTCCTAGACCTGCGGGTGCTCCTCACTCGCGGCGCCTCCTCTGGGAACCTGTATTGGGCTCCCATTAGCCAGCGAGAGCTTCCATAGCTCAGGCCGCACACCCGGTGGCTGACCAACAGGTAGGCTTTTTCTCATGGCTCTGGGACTCAAAGTCCCTGTGGTTTGGTTTGTCCTGCGGCCTCTCTCCTTGGTCTTCAGAGGGTGCCCCCTTTTCCTCCCTGTGTCCCCACACAGCCCTTTCTCTATTTTTGTCTTCTCCCACTGTTGCTTCCTCTCCCTAAAAGGACACCAGCCCTATTGGATGGAGGTTCTGGCCAATGATTTCCTTTAACCTTAATCACCCCTTTAAAATCCCAGTGTCCAAATACTATCCCACTAGGGGTTAGTTCCTCGACCCCTGGACTTTGGAGAAACAAGCTCAATTCCTTGAAAAGCATCTTTACTCTCTGAACTGCGGCTGCACCTCTGAAGCGAAGCCTGCCAGGTCCCTCCCCACAGGCTGAGCTCGGGCCTGTGCTGCAGTCACGTTTATTTCTAACTGCCAACTACACATCGTCTTTTGCACGCCTGTCAACCTAGACTCAGCCTCTCCAAACCACGCCCGCTGACTTCTGGCCAACGACACTGTTTTTGCTTGCGTCTTTGCTTTGTCAATGGCTGCATTTGGGTTGGATGGACGGGCTGTTTACCCTTTCCTTCATCCAGTCAGTCAGTCAGCAGGGCATAGAAACTGCCTGTTCAAAGGATGTCTGCATCTGTTCCTGGGGTCCTCCTCCACGCCCGGAATGGAGGCTCCGCAATCCTGCACCTGGAGGAACCCGGCGGCCTCCTATCCTCTGTACCTGGTGTGGAAGGTGGAACACCAAGATGACCACCAGCCTCACCAGCCTTATTTTACCCCCTCCTCTTGAGTGTGGGGGGACCTCTGAATATGCTATGTCACTCTAGTTAGATGATACTACTTGGTATGGGTAACGTCAAGAAAGGACGGACTTAAATCAGGTGGGGCCTGACTACATCCAGTGAACCCTTAAAGGAGATGCAGCTCCTCCTGAAGAAAGAGAGCCGAAACTGAGAGGGATCTGGAAGAAACAGATTCTTCCTTGTAGGCTTCCTCTGTGGAGGGGCTACATGGCCAGGAGACGTCAGCCCCCAGAGGCCAAGGACAGCAAGGAAGCAGGGCCATCAGACAGCTGCACAGAGTCAAATTCAGCCACAGCCACCTGAGCGTGGAGATGAGCCCACGTTCCTGGCAGGAACGCAGGCCTGTCTCACCTGGATTTCAGCCTTGAGAGAGCCTGAACAGAGAGCCGTAGCGTGGGAAGTCATAGCAGGTGCTCTTTGCATAGGTGTGTGGTAGCTTGATACCCAGCAAAAGGAAACTAGCAGCATTTGGTTACCCCATCTAATTCAGATTAATATTTCTTATTCAACTAGTTTATTATGAATCCACTAAAAACTCTTTTTGGTATCTTTTTGCCAATCACATTGAACACAATCATGTTGAGGACTTATGGGTGGGTATCAAATGCCCCTCCAAACACACACACACACACCCACACACACCCACACATGCATTCTAGGGAAAGGAAATAGTTAAGTAGCTTTTGAAAACATAACCGAACTACCCAAACTACATCCAACCAGTTATGCCTATTTTCAAAAGTAATTTAGTTCCATTTATTCTTTGAGGGGTAACAAAACATAATATTTCAATAAAATGTTAACACAGAAAGTTTGGCACCATTAATACTATCTAATGTCAGCTTCTACCACTATGCCTCAATATTCTTATTCCACAATCATTTTGAATCATGTTATTGGAACTCATGCCCAACTTTCAAAGACCTTTGCATTTGACTTCACCTAAGATGGAAAATCTGTTTCCTCCACTTGACAATAGAAAACTCTCACTGTGGTCCGAGAGTCTCTTCCATGACCACGTGCATCCCTGTGACTCCACTTGAGAATCATCACTCATTCTCCTCAGTCCAAATCCCACATTTTCTTCCTCTAACGGAACCTTCTGTCCACTAATGCATTTGTTTAGACAATGTATATCGAGTACCTTCAAGGGGCACTGGGAGTGAAGGGATGCTTTTCCACAGGAAGTCAGCTGAGTGAAATATAATAGAGGCACACGCAGAATACTATGCAGCTGTAAAAAAAAAAACACTGAGCGGGAAAGATCTCAATGAACAACATTAAATGTTATTGTTCAAAACTGATCTCTATTGTTACAAAAGATCTCTTTAACAGTATGAAGACTTTTTGAAAAATAAGAGTACGTGTATAGCTAGCTATCTTTTGCTTAAGAAAAATAAAGAAATAAGAAGATACCTATATATCCTTACAAATGCAAAGTCGGGAAGGATAAATCAAGGTGTTAATTGGCCTTTTGTCACTGTGACCAAAATATGTGACCAAAACAACTTAGAGTAGGAAAAGTTTATTTGAGTTCACAGTCTCAGAGGCTCAGTCCATGGTTGGATACCTCCTTTGTTCCCGGCCCAAGGTTTGGCAGCACATTATGGTAGAAGAATGTGGTGAAGAAAAGCAGCCCAGGACATGGCAGCCAGGAAACGGATAAAGAAAGGGAAAGGGACACAGGAAAGACACCCCCTTCCAGAGCACACCCCCAGTGACCACCTCCTCCAGCCCCGCCCCGCCTGCCTAGTTACCTCGTCATCGTTGCAGTCACACTAGGAGGGACTCAGCAGGTCACAGCTCTCACAGCCCAATCATCCCACCTCTGAATATCTCCGCACGAACAGGAGCTTTGGGGCCACCGCACCTCCAACCACAGCACCCAGAAACATGGCTTTGACTGAACACAGGTGGGGGACAGGTGTGGGGGGATGGGGCGTAACAGAAAGAAATGAATACAGATGGGGCATGGTGGTCCTGCTCTGAAGGCACTTTTAAGTAGATTATGATCTTGAAAATATATAATTATGTTCCACATCAATTCAGTCAGCAAAGATGGGATAGTGGGAAAACCCTGTAACTGAAAGCAGACTGAAACAAGTTCAGTCATACTCCAAATGGATGTCATTACCTCCCTGAAGAGAGAAAAAGAGAAAAAAAAACAAAAAAGAGGTCATTCAAATGATCTGAAAAGCAAACACTGGATTATAATCAGGTTTGTATGGGTCTTTTTCACCTCTTAATGTTTCGGAGCTCTTGGTAGTTAAGTGATCTAAAGTTCTCTTTCACCTGGCCTCTACTCCCTGGGCAGGACCCACAGCCAGGCTAAAGCAGGAAGTTCCCACCCCATTTTACTTACGTCACTTGTTTTCCTAAGCACACAGTACAGGAATAAAGGAGATTTTACTATATTGACCTTTCTCTCTTGCTTGCCCCTTGAACACTTGCCTGGCATAAAATGTTGCCCTTATCTTCACACATCTGCTCGTGGCTATTAGCGAAACTACTGCTCTCACACACACTTATTTGACATCACAAACTTTACAGATAGCTAACAAACGCTTCATGCTTGGCTCAAATACCTGTCTGTAGGTTTTCTCTTTTGATGACCAGCAGAATCTCTCCATGTTTTTGTTATTCCACTGGCTCTTCACACAAAAGGAGAAAGAGGGCTTTAAGGGTAGCTCACAAACAATTCCTAAACATCAGTGCCCGAGGCCATGTAAATAGAGGTGCCCACATACCAGGCCTTGAGCACCAGCTGGGCTTTGTCAAAACTTCAAAAGTTAATGCCTCATGCATCCAGGAAGATGAGGGCAGGGCAACATCTTTAGAGTCCAATTGCCCCAGTCTGCTATACTTTTTCTTAAAATTTCATTTTTTTTCTTTCTTTCTTTCTTTTTTTTTTTTTTTTTTTTTTTTTTTTTGATTTTTGCCTGTTAGCTCTATACAACGCTTCTGTGTCTTTCTCACTGTCTGTTATAACTTCTGGCTTGAATAGAGCATAAACCTCCAGCAAACCTCTGCCTTAATTCCATGTGGTTTTGGTCCATGGGTCCAAAGAAAAATTTCAGCTAGAATTTTGCAAAAACTAAAGAAAAGAAAGCTATAAGCACAGAATACTGTCTTATGAGAAAATAAAATTTTTAAACTTGTTATTTTATTTTACTAATCAACGTTGTCTGCTCTGAGTATTTATGTCTAGATTCTCTGTCACTAGCATTTGGTTGTTGAATAAGTATTATTTCAGAGCATTTTCAATTATCCATCACACAATACACATAGATTAACTGTTATTTCTAAGTGCATTCAAAACCCAACATCCTGACTCCTTTTATATGTACATATACACCCATGCATTTATGTTTGTATCTTTTTATTTCCATATTTCACACTAAAAATTAAAAAAGAAAAAAAAAACAGAAAAAATTAAGTTCCTAAGAACCAATTCTTCTAACACATTTTTAAATTGGGTTATTCCTATTAATTTTTAAGTAGATGGAAAATGACCTTCATAAGTCCCTTTCATAAAAATAAAATATATTCTTATAAAAGTAAAGGCAGAGGCAGGAAAAGGATTCCAACACAGGTTACTTTAATGAATCTTAGTCTGGATGGGTAGAGATGGTTGAGGCCCTCAGTTG
This sequence comes from Tamias sibiricus, assembly GCA_025594165.1. Taxonomy (NCBI): domain Eukaryota; kingdom Metazoa; phylum Chordata; class Mammalia; order Rodentia; family Sciuridae; genus Tamias; species Tamias sibiricus. The sequence continues at coordinate 145,571,120 of CM046666.1, forward strand.
ATTTGCTGGCTTAAGAGGAGGGGTGGTCCTAAGAGGCCTTGGGGCTGGAGGGAGAGCAGCCAGCCCTCGTGGGGAGGTCGGGGCACTTGATGCTAACGGATTGGCTGGTGCTAACCCCTATAGTGCAATTTTCAATTTAAGTAATTACTTTTTGTGTATCTAAATCTTCCCTGGATGTTCGACTGGGAATAGTTTCATTAAATGTTATTCTTTCCACACCATAAATTATTCCCTATACTGTACATCCCCTGTGAATCTCATAAAGGAGTTGTGAAGATTAATCATTTAATTTGTGTGAACTGTATGGAGACTGTATTCTCCTGCTCTTTGAGTAGCTCAATATATGGCCAGCTGCACACAATAGATATATTTTCACAGATTAATTTATTGAACAACTACTCTGTGCCTGGGTCTATGCCAGGTATTATAGGGACAGAGATACATTATTTAGAAATCTCTGATTTCAGAGAATTTATAACCTGAAAAATCATCGAGACAGATCATGATCTCAAATGTCTATAGGTCAACAAAGAAAATTTCAATAAAAAAAAAATTGTATGGCGGGGCACAGTGAGGTGGGGACGCAGCTGCGTGTTCCCCCAGAACCCTGTCCCTCAGCTCCTGCCACCTGCTGCCTCCAGAAATGAGTGACCAGGGGGCCAGATGTGCTACTTCACTCAGCAAGACCAAGACTGGAAATCCAGATGTCTGCGTGTAACTAACCAGTTTCCAAATGCTGGCGCTCAGTTCAAGTTTTTAATTGTTAAAACCATCTGCGCGCCAATCCAAACACACCTCTAGGTGACTTTCAGCAGACACTATGCAAATTCAGGTATGAAACAAAAACCAATCAGATAGTTAAATTCCAAGTTATCTATTAACGGACAATCTGTGCAACAGGGACACACAGGATCAGCGTGAAAGTGGGAGGAGCCACACAAGGAACCTGAGCGACATTTGGAAGGAAAATGCTAAATCAGATTATGGGAAACAAAGAAGAAAAATCTTGAATATGCCAAGAGGTCAAGGCTAACCATGCTGCATTGTGTGGAGATGTCCTAAATGGCGGAGGCACGATCTTACTGAAAACTCTGGAAGGCATTACAAACACGGAAGAAAACACCGAACCATTTTCAAATAAACTCAGTTGTGAGCCACTCACTTTCTTGAGCATTTCTCCATTAGTAGCAATCAGATGATTATGAAAATGAAAATCCTTGTTGTCTTCAGCTTTTAAGATATGAAAAGCTGTTATCGGTAATGCATTAGGAGATCAAGAGGGTTACACAGACAATAACCGAGCCCCGACATTTGCTTTGAGGACACTTTGAAATATTTGTCAAGCTGGTAATTGTGTGCCGATGACATTTAAGAATTAAATGCTCTTTGCAAACTCCCACCTCCTGGAAATGCCTGGCCTGTGCTGACTCCAGTCGAACAAGGAAGGACGCAGACGTTCCCATGCAGACAGGCACATAGCCCTGCCCTCGGTCCCTGCCACCAGCAGGCGGAGGAGGCATCACGCACGTTTCTGTTGTTTGTAGCCCTGCAGGGTCAGGACACATCCTTCAAACCTACTTTTTATTTCCTGATCGATGGAGATGCAGCCACAGTGGAGTGTGAAATAATATTCATGCATTTCTGCTAAGAAAGAAGAGTCAAAAATAGAAGGGGGAAAAAAAGCTTTTTGTGGGAAGAGAGAAATTGGAACGAGATTGGTTGGAATAAAAGATTGATGAAGAGGTATTCAATGCTTGCAGGGGAAAAAATTGGGAAAACAATTGATGTCAGGAAGCTTTAGATAAGACACTCAAAAATTTCATTTTAATATTTATTGCTTGTAGTGAAATTGATCGGTATCTGGCATGATGAGGTCATGAAAGAAGACATCGATGCAGGCAAATTCATTATTTCTGCTCCTGTTCTTTCTATTTTGATATTAGTCTATTTTCCCCCAATAAACTATCCTATTGCCAACCCTCCCCACTGCTGCCACATTTTTGGTAATGTAATTTTCCTGTCATCCTTTATAAAATACGAGGGTACCCATCTGCTGTAGGGGTAGATAAAAATAGCTTCCTGCAGAAGAGAGTGCAGACTTGAGCCAGCTCAACTGAAAGGTAAGTCGGTCCACCACAGACCTTGATCAGACTGTCTTTGTGGTGCCAGGGCAGGCGGGCCTCCTGGGACTTCTTAACTCACAGGCAACAGGCCAGCCGTGGGTGCTAACTGATCCAGAGGTTCACTCAGTCATGTGACAGTATCCTGGGCTTTTACTCTTTTTTGCACATTTATTCAGCCAGGATATTTTAATACACACACAGTAATCTCATTTTGTTGCAATCATGAAAATAAACATTAAAAAAAATCAGAACAAATAGTAACCAGTTAGTTAGACCTTGAAAGACCACCTACTGGGTCAAGTGTCTCAGAGACTGGCATCAGACGTCAGCCTGAATCCTCAGGTGCCCACCAAGTCATGCGAATGATGGGGACGCCAGCTTCCTGGCAGGCTGCTGGGAATCACAGCTCTCTCTCCAGGAGCTATTCCGGAGCCACCACCCCACAGGTCAGGAGCCGCCACATGTGACAGGGTCTCCCTTGACCAGTGCTCAGAGTGTCTAGCTCATGTGAGGCACAGTGGGCAAAATGCTTTTAACTGTTGGTAGCTTGAGATGGTGTGTTTCATTTGATTGAAAAAGTTTTCTCTAAAGAAATCATCATTACTCTGATCACATGATAACCATTACATGATCATTTGGGAAAAAGGCAAATAGACTATTGAAGACTAGCACCAAGGGCCATGGGAAGGAAAGCCTTCTACTCTCCACTAACTAGTAGCAGGCAGTTAACGGGTAGTCACTGCCAGCTACTAAGTCTAAGTTAAAACCACGCTTTGGATGAGGTCTGTCCCCACCGAAACTCCTGGCAAGGTTTGGTCCCTAACATCATGGTGTTGGGAGATGGTGGGACCTTTACAGGGGCTCCACCCTCAAGAAGGCATTCATGCAGCTCCTGAGTGGCCTAGTGATGTAAAAGCAGGCTGCAGTGACACAGCAGAGCGCCTCCCCTTGCTCTCTGGCACATATTTGCTTTTTTTCCACGAGACTCTCACTAGAAGCTGAGCAGATCCTGGCACCAGACTCTTGGATCTCCAGAAGGGTGAGCTAAATAAATTCATTTTTTCTTTTATAAATTACCCAGTCTTAGGTATTCTCTTACAGTAACAGAAAACAGATTAACCCAGTATCTTCTCCAAAAAATGTAAGTTTAAGTCTTTTTCCTAACAACTAAATTTTCTGTAACTTATTTCATTGCATTGGCTTGAAGTACTGTTGATTTATAATGTTCATATTTTTTAAATGTTATGAAAAATAAGATTTGCTTACATGTTTACTGTAGAAGTGAGAAACTGTTAACTGAAAGTTGGGAATGGTGCTTGTTGGGAGGTGCTTTGTTCTGGGCAAATCTTTGACTTCCTAGGACTTCACAGATCTATATCTGGTTAGCTGAAGGTGTCTGAAAAAGCTTATAAAGAATGACTCTGAGAGTCAGGAACATGACTAAAGTATCCCCCTTGTAAAATCCTTTTTACAGATGGAGGCAAAAGTGACTAACAATGCACAATCTCACTTTGTTCAGATAGTTATTACATGCTGCATTCTGGAAATTTCCCAGTGCTTATGGTGAGAGGGTCTAAAGCCCTCCAGGGAGGGAGAGAAGCTCTGTTCCCGCTGCCTGGCACCGAGCACAGCGCCTCACCTACCTCTTCGGCACATTTCCATCCATTTACTTCCTATTTTTTGAGATGATTATTCTTCAAGTTCCTGTTTCTTCTTTCTTCCAATTTCTTCTTCAAATGTTTGCTTCAATTCTTCCCATTGTCTGTTTCCCTTTCATGAATAATTCTCCAAAATCCCCCCAAGTGTCTCTGCTACGTTTCAGAGACCCAAACAACAAAGTGAACAGTAGGCAAAGTATTTGCTAATGCACATGCATGCACACACACATTTACACTCTACGTTTATGTACCAAAATTTGGCTTCAAAAATAGAATAAGGCATATAAATAACCACTTCCACCAGCAGAACAGATCTCGGTCATTCAAGATCGTCTCCAGCAAGGAGAGCAGCCTGCTCCTCCCAGCAGTGCTCCTCAGCAACAGCAGGTGCCATCGCAAGTCTCACCTCTGTTGGACACATCAGCGTGTGGCTCATGGTGAGCCCCAGAGTTCTTGCCACGTGACTTTCCCACGACCAGCTCTTTCCATTAGCCTTGCTGGCCTGAGCTCCTGTCCTGGCTTTTGTTCTTCTGCCCTTGCTCTCTGGGGCCTCATCAAAACAAGCTTCTTCTCATTTCTTCAACCCGTCAAGCGCATTTGGAATCCCAGCCCCAAGCGCCTGGGGACTGTCACTCCTCTGCCTTTATGACAACACCACACAAGTTGAGCGTGTTCTCCAGTCCATCATCCCAGGTGCTGATGAAGATGTTTAATAGGCCTGAGCACGGGGATGACCCCAGTGGTACGCCACCTGTGTCTGCCAAGTTCAGGGCATGCCATCATTAATTACTCCTTAGGAGAAATGCACGGGATGACAGGGGACAGCACACCTCTGACAGTCCCCAACACTGAAACAAGTACCTCATGGGCTTCTCTGGAAGTTCATTTGCATAATAGAGAGCCTTTGAGGACTGGGTAAAAGCCATGGATTCTCTTCCCCATAAAATGTGCACACACACACAAGTTCCACATCTTGCATAACATTTTAGAGGATTCAAGGACTTCCTATCTAACTTCTCTCTCGGAAGCTCCTGGAGGTCTGGAATATTTAGATTCAAAACACTGAATTAAGGCACCATTAAGTATTGTGCATATATACTATCTTCAAAACTAATGTTATATTCAGTAGGTGCCAAAAGGACCCACGGATTTAAGGTACTTTCTGCCATGGGTAATGTCCCACATATACCTTCAAATGATCTTGATTCACTAATACTGTCAGGCAAAAGAAGGAAGTATTCATGTATTTATAAGAAAAGGATGTTTTTTCCTGTTGTGATCAAATAAAAGTTTTAAATTGTGGTAAATTTCACATAAAATAAAACAGTTACCCTCTTAACCGTTCTTTGTGCGTACAGTTCAATAGGGCTGAGAACTACACACTGCCCTGCCACCCATCCAGGACTTCCTACTGCAGAACTGAAACTCCGCCCATCAACAGCTCCTCACTTAGGTTCCCTTGACGCAGACAACCAAGGCTTGACTTCTCATCTCTCTGGATTTGAGGACTCTAGGTTTCCCCGTGTTTGTCTCTTTGTGAATGGCTCATTTCATTTAGCAGGAAAGAACTGAAGGTTCATCCATGTTATAGTATGTGTTGAAATTTAATCCCCTTTTAGCATTGATAATATTCCATCGTATGGATACCAAATTCTGTTTATCCGTTTATCAACTGATGGATACTCAGCTTGCTTCTACCGTGTGCCCTATTGTGTTGCTGTGAACATGAATGTGCAAAAGTATAGTTAACAGATCAATCTCATTGCTTATGTCAAGTCAATTGCATGCAATGTTTTCAAGCTTTAAAACATTTTTATTGTTAACCCAAACTCACCTACAGAAAAGTACTAAAAACTATTCAGTGTAACCACTGCCAAAGTCAAGGAAGGCAAGAGGGCTCTGTGGGGAGCCTACTTTCTAATGCACGACTATTATGTGCCAGATAGTTCTCATACAGAATTTATTTAGGCTGCCAGGTAAGTACTGTTATCTCCAGATTCTAGGTTGAATAAAGGGAATCTTAGAGAACGCTGCACAGTGTCCCATAGCTGGTAAGTGACAGAGCTGGGAAGCTGAAGACCTGCCTCTCTTCATCATACTGCAGCGTGGCTTGGACTACACCAGTGGTGGCCGGCTGCTGCAGCATAATCCATCAATTCATTAAAAATCATCCAGAGGCATAAAGCTGGCTGCTCCCTAGCTAATGGCCACATTATTTATCCTTTGACACTCTTCACCAACTCTGGCCCACTGCCCCATTTTCCCTCTGGAGTGAGTTAAACAGATGCACAACATTTCCTCCACAGGCTCCTGAGCTGCAGAAGGTGAGACTATCCCATGAAGACCCGCTCCAGGAATCCTCCCTCCATTCCCCACTGACCTAGGGCCTCCAGACCGGTTCCGGGTTTGTTCCTCTCACACCTTGCCTTCCTCCTGTGGCCCCGCTAGCTTCCTGGCACACCTTGCAAAGGAAAGTTTTGCCCAGAATTGACATTGCATGTTGATCGGTCACTGGCACTCTCTCCCTTGGTCACCAAGGACTCACCTGGACCTTTTCGTGGTTTCAGACTCCACCTCCTCTGACCACACTTTAGTGAATGCAGGAGGGTTACAGGCAAATTTTCATGTTTTTGCACTGTGCTTCTCATACGGAGCTTGGGATCAAGAAAGCCCCGGATGCTTTTCACATGAGCTACTGCCAACGCCAGTCTCTATGATCCTGTGCAGTCACTCACTGATGAGGACATGTCATTTAAGGAAGACCGATACATAGTGGTGGGCCCGTAAGAGGATGTCACCTAGTGACATGACATCTCAGTTGGTGTATGTGCTGTGACCTTCGCAAAGATGAACTCCCTTGACAATGTGTTTCTAAGAAGGTATCACCAAGGTTAAATACCTGTGACTGTATCTATGTAGCTGTTTCTTTTAACTAGACTCTGCTATCTTCACAGATCTCCAGAGTTTTAAAATTGGTATCTTGGTTCATCAACAGAACTCAAAGATATTTTAAGTAATTTTTGTAGACTTTAAAGGGTAAGATTTTTCTATCTGTTTAAAAAGAATCCTCTCTTCCCTTATATACCCCATTCTCCCTTAAAAACACACAAGCAAATGAAATCTTCATAATTATTTTACCTTCTCCTGGGCTGCTAGTGCTTCTACTTTACAAAATGTAGAACAGTGACTACCAAGAGCAAGTACAAAAAAAAAAAAAAAAAAAATGTGAATAGGAAACATAATGCTTCTTTAACTGAAATTGTATATTTCCTATGAGTTAAATATGGTAATCAATCTGACTGCATTACAATTTTTCAGAACAAGAAACTAGTTCTTAAATTTAAATTTCATTCTAAGTTTAAATTAAGTGGCTTAATTTAACTGGGAACTACCTGAACCATCAACGGGGATATTCCATTTCACTAATTCAATAAACACAGCCAATCGTTCCCCAAGTGTAAAGTGTGGTCTGTAGCAGTGGAGGCCAGCTACAGGTCTCAGACACTCCACGACCAGGCACCTCAAGAACAGGGTTGCCAGATTTGCCAAATAATGATACAAAACGCTTGGTTAAGTTTGAGTTCCAGATTTTTTTAAATCTGTAATTCAAGTTTAACTGGGTGTCCTCTGTTTCCTCTGGCAACCCTTCACAGCAGCCTTGGGCATGGCAATTATTAACAGATATTAATACCAGGTGAATTTCTTCTCTACCAGAATCCATTACTGGCAAACAGGGGAGCCAATATAATGCAACATTCAACTTCTGCAAAATTAGGAGGCAGAAGTCTTTTTTAAAAATAGAAGGGGCATGCTAAGACACCAACTGTTATTTTTCACTCTATTCATTTCTTAAAATCATATGGACAGAAAAAGTTCATTTAGTCTATATCTATATATTTAGAAATTACAATAAACCATGAAAGTATCATCCTTTAAACATTTTTTCAGCATCTGGTTTTGCATCCACACAACAGATCTCACTTTGTGCTGTTGAAAGTTCTTCAGAGCTGAGAGTGGCAGAAGAGGGGGACATGTGACAACAGGGAAAGGGCCAGTGTCAGGGCTGGCCAGGAATTGGCCAGGTTCTAGGTGTCTTGGCAGAAGGAGGATCGAGGACTTGATGATTCTGCACAGCGGGTGGGAGCTGGGAAAAAATCAAGAGGAGCCATGGCCAGGAAAACTGTGCGGGACTTGACACAAAGAAAGGTGGGGAGCAAATCTGGAGACCTGTGGGTGGGTGGCAGTGTTCAAAGTGTAGTGCCACAGCTGGAAGTGTCAGGGACCATCACAATGCTCAGCCAGGCCACCAGGGTGGACTGAGGTGCAGCCGAATCTACAAAGCCACCTCTGACCCTTGTCGCTGCTCCTGCTCAAACCTCTTTAAATCAATGCTTTGTCACCAGGAAGTCCTTCCAGATCTAAGATCATTCCCAGCACAGGTCTGATTAGTAGTCTGTATTCCAGAATTTCACACAAACACTGACTTTCTACAAGCCAAGTCCACGACTTGCCAGCATTGGTCTCCCCTCCGTACATACTCTCCACCCACAAATGGTCAATGCAAATGGTTCTGATGCATATTCATAGCTTCATACTTACTGGCTCTCAAAGCTTTGTGGCTTTTCCTTTTGATTTATGCTGATCAGGCTTGAACTCATTTCCCTTAAACATAAATGCAGCATTAAGCACCAACTGTGAGACATTCAAAAAGTTGAATCAGGGAGGGCAAAAAGAGATGGATGTGACCTCATCCGGAGAGATGAGAGGTACCCACAAGAGAAGTCAGCCCACTCCACCTGTGTTTAGGTGCCTGCTGCATTATGCAGAAGCAGTAAGAATTCAAAGGGCTGATGGCACTTTCAGTGGGGATGGTATAAATATTGTTTAAAAAAAAGTGGAAATTGAGCCTGGATTTAAATGGTTAGGATCCAACTAAAATTCATCATCAGAGCATCTACTAACTCTATGGGGAGACTAGAATTATTCACACACGTGATCTTAATTTTTTAATGTCACTTAAATAAAACATTAAAGCCCATTACTATACCATGAAAGCCTCAATAATGTTTTTAGTTCTTCCTAGGTAATGAGGTGCCCTATGAAAATGCAAGTTCACATTGTGTTTGAGGTCCCTCTACTTTGGAAATCAAGGTGTGTCAGGAACTCTTGGACTCACTGGGTTGAGGAGAACCTCGGGATTCCTCCTACATGTCACTCGAGGTAGCAACCTCCAGTCTCATTGACCTATGATCCAGAGAACAGTGGCTGTGACACAAGATGGCTCCTGGGAAAGGGACAGGGAATGTGATGGACAGACATGTGAACTGGAGGAACTGCTGTGGCTGGCTATGTTCAGGGACTAAACATGGATGCGGGTACTGCTCATGAAGATTCCCTGAGCGTGGTGAAATAGATGACATGAATTCTATAGCTCAACTCCCAGACATACAGCTCAGCCACCGCAGATGCTGTCACATCCTGCACAGCCCTCGCCACCCTCCATCTCCCGAGATGCTCGCCTTCCCAAGTTGCAACTCACGCTACTAAGCAGGACCTTCCCCTTCCTCCCTGGCCCCAGCTGCTGGTCACCACTGCACTATCTTTCGTCTTTATGGATCTGGCTATTCTGGGTCTCTCATGTAAGTGAAATCAGAGAGTCTTTGTCCTTCCATGACTGGCTTACTTCATTTAGCATAATGTTCTCCCATGTTGCCGCCAGGGTCAGAATTCTGTTCCTCTAAAGACTGAATAATGTTCCCGTGTGTGTGTGTGTGTGTGTGTGTGTGTGTGTGTGTGTGAGAGAGAGAGAGAGAGAGAGAGAAAGAGAGAGACCTTTTGTTTATTGTCGCCGCCTGAAGCAATGGCCGCTTGGAGCAGCAAAGCCGCGGGAATAAGTTCAGAGGCAGACTGGAAACAAGCAGGATCTTTATTCTGTCAGTTTCTCTCTCTGACTCTAACAACTCTCATACGTACCACACACCAGCAAACAACCAACAACCAAAATGGCCCCAACCCGCTCCGCACCCGGCCCAAGTCTCTCGAGATCCCGGGCCAAGTCTTGTGAGACTATGGAAGGCGGCAATGTCCAAAACTCCATGGCCCGAAGTCACCCGCAATCAATTGCCATCTCCCCAAACAGGGCTCCTGCAGTTTATTCCCTTATCCATCAATGATATCTGAGTTGTTTCCACACTTTGACTATTGTGAGTAACATCACAGTGAACAGGGGCCTACAGATAGTTCTTCATATCCGCACTTTTGCTTCCTATAGGACACACACCTGTGAGTGAAGTTACTGGGTCCTGGTAACTCTATGCTTAACTTTTAAAGGGGCCGCCATGCTGCCTTCCATAGTGGCCCCGTCACCCTGCACTCTTGCCAGCAATGCACTAGGGTTCTGATGTCCCCCTTCTTCCTCTTGTCACTCATCTCCTGCCTCCATTTTTGTTGGTTTGGTTGGTTGGTTGTTTGGGTTCTTTGGTTTTTGATAACAGTCCTCTAATGAATGAAGTGGCATTTCATAATTTTGCTTTGCATTTCCCTAATGGTTAATGATGTTGACTATCTTTTCGTGGGTTTACTGGTCTGATCATGAAGATTTGAAAGTTAAATTTTGTAGGGCAGAGTCCAGACATCAGTGGTGGATTGACACACAAAGTTCAGAATTACCGTCACTGAAAACGACAACGACTGAGGCCATGTTGAAATGGATCCTCCAGTCTTGGTTGTGCTGGTTTATCCAAGATGACCCATCCAGCTGAACCTAAATCCCTGCCCCGCAAAGTCAAGAGCAAAGCAAAGTACTTCTATGTTTTAGGTTTTGAGGTGGTTACTTATGCCTCAAGAGGTAATCGAATCCCTCAACATTTTCCCCTGATAAGAGCTTACTGTGTGCTAGGCACATGGAAAATGCCTCATTATCCCATTACAGTGTCAGTGCAAATCAAGAAGGAGAACACGCCTCCCCCGATGATACCAGGCTTGGGATGGCTAAACAATGGGCTCCTGAGTCCAGGTCACATCACTGGCACACTGACATTTTCCTAATGTGAATTACAGTAAATTAATGCAAACAATTACATGATATGATATTGTAAATACACAATTCACCCTTATTATCATGCTTATTTTTCAACTAATTTAAACACTCAGCATTTAGGTAGTCAGTTATGGTGGGTAGGTTTTTTCCAATTTCTGATTGTTTTTAATAGCACAAGAATAGAGTTCATTTATCCATAAAATATCATAAGCTAGTTTATTATTCATCCCACAATTTCATTTTATTTTAGCCTTACAAATTTTATGATTTCCTCAAATAACTATGAGAAATGAATACATTATCACATGTTTATCCCATATCCTGTAAGTGCTGGCCTTTTGAAAAAGTGGGACCCGACACGTCTGGAACTGAAAGGGGAAGAATGATTTTGTTAGTCCAAATACTCTACCACTCTCTAGCTGTGAAACTTTTTTGTGTGTTGCTCAGTCTCTTTGATGGTTTATTTCCTAATTTGTAAAGTAGATATTGTTGTGGGAATTAAATGAGTTAACCCATATGAAGGCCCTGTCACAATGCCTGATATATCACAGGTGTTCAAGAAATACCAACTTTGCCATTACATTTTTTACAGTTCTATTACAAGAAACAAGTCTCTATTCATTTCAGTCCAAATGTACTAAAAATCTCAAAATACTTTAAATCACTAAAGAGCATGTCCCAATGCTCCCAAAAGGAATTTCACTGAGGAAAAAATTACACTATTGTATTTACTAGTCACATGGGTCAATAGAGTCTTCATCTCATTTATATGAAAAACAGTGACTATTTAGAAAGATTTATTCCATGACATGTGACAAGGCTTATTTGGGGTACCATAAGGGATAATGGTACATGGGACCAAATTTCTTCATTTATGAAAAATTATGACCATTCTGTCTCACATTATAAAACATGTATCTTGTTTTGAGTTAAGAAATATGAACTATCATCATAAAAGGCAAAAGGAAGTAAACAAAGGCCACATTTCTACTACATTAATGAACATAATTAAAATAAACATGACATAGTAGCAGTTCTCAAAGAAATTAAGTATATATATATATATATATATATATATCCTATGAGCAAACAATCCTATTGTTAAAAATATATCACAAAATTGATTGACAGCATACAGAACCACATGTATATAGATAATATTTCAGACAAAGGTATAAAGGCGATTCCTTGGATAAATAAAATAGACTTCTCAATAAATGGTGCTGGGACAATTGGACATTTATATGCAAACAAATTTTAAAAAGCTTTGATGTACACCACTACTATATGCAAAACTTAATCCCAAATTAATCTTGATCTTAATATATAAACAATAAAACACGTAAAATAAAATATAGCACAAATTTTTGTAACCTTTGGATAGGTATCTATTTCTGAAGATATGACATTAAAAGTATCATCCATAAAAATATAAATGCTTATTTCATTTAATAGAAAATTAAAACTTACTCTCTTTGAAAGATAGTTTTAAGAGAATGAAAAGTCAAAGTATACTGGGAGAAAATACTTGTAAGTATGTATCTGATAAATACTTTGTATTTATAATACAAAAAAAGCTTTGAAATATACAATAAAAAATACAGGCACATGGGGCTGGGATGTAGCTTAGTCGTGGAAGGCTTGCCTAGCATGCAAAAGGCCTTGGGTTTGATCCCTAGCCCTGCAAAATAAACAGCATATAGACCCATTAAAATGGATGCAAGATTTCAGAAGATATTTCACCAAAGAAGATATTATGTAGAAAATATAGACAATAACAGATGTGCAACAGCATTAGAGATTGAAAAACACAAATTAGAACCATAACACATCACTACACACAAGATTAGAATAGTTGAAAATAAAAAAGACTAATCATAACAGGATAGGATGCTGCTAAGGTGAATTGATCTACATAACCACTTGGGGCAAGAGTTTAGTGTTTCATTAAAAGGCTCAGTGTAAACCTGTCAAATGACTCAGCCATTCATCTCCTAGGTATTATCCAAGAGAAATGAGAGCATAATCTGAAATATTAAGAAACTAATAATACATATCTAAGTAGCGACAAGTAAAAGAAGAAATAAAGATATTATTAAATAATACTTTTAAAAGAATGACAATGAAGACACAGCATACCAAAATTTGTGGGATGCAGCTAAAACTATATAAAAAGGAAATTTTGTGGGACTAAACATCTATTCACAAAAGAGTTCCAAATCAATGACCTGAAGTTCTACACTAAGGAACTAGAAAATAAAGAACAAATATAAAGCAAAATAAGTGGTAATAAAGGGGGAAAAATTGTGGGCTTGTGATGTGGCTCAGTGCTGTAATACTTGCCTAGAATTTGCTAAGTCCCTGGGTTCAATCCCCAGGACCACAATTTTTTTTTTTTAAAGGAAAAACATAGAAGAAAAATTGATGGGTAAGAAAATAAAATAGAGAAAAGTCCATTAAACCAGAACTTTTATTCTTTGAATATAATCAATAAAATGTCTACAGTCTTATCAGACTCATAAGGAAATCAAGAGAGAAGACACAAATCACCAACATCGGGAACAAGAGACTCCACTACAGATTGTACAGATATTCTACAGAAATATAATGAGAAAATATTGTTTACAAACTTATTTCCGTCAGTTCAGCAACTTCAATAAAATGGAAAAAGTTCCTATAAATATAAAAATAAAGCAAAACCCTAACTGTAAAGCAAGGGGGAAAAAAGTTTAATGGCTTCATGCTTATTAAAGAAATTATTTTGTAAAATACACAAAGAAAACTCAGTGAATTTGATCAAACATTTAAGGAAGAGACTGTATTAGTTCTATCTAAATGTTTGAAAAAATTGAAAAACAAGGCAGTATTTCTTAACTCTTTTTCTCAGCATACTCTGATACAAATCAAGACAAAGATACTATTAAAAAAAAAAAAAACAGGAAGAAGCTGAAAGTGAGTATCTCTTAAGAACACAGAAGCAAAAATTCTCAATTCAATTTTAGCTAATAGGATCCAACATATCTCAAAAATAAATAAATAACCACGACTAAATGGGGTTAACACCAGGAATGCAAATTTGATTTAGTCTTAGAAAATCAAATATATTTTACCACTTTAGTTATGAGAAACAATCACCTTACTAGATTTAAAATAAAAGCAATTGACAAAATTCAATATTCACTCCTTGTAAAATCCCACAGCAATTAGGAATAACAGAGAATTTATCCCAATAAAGAGCGTCTGTGGAAAACTGCAGCTAACATCACTTAGGGTGAAAGATGGATGCCTCCCGAGATCAAGCCCTTGCTCAGCCTCCCCACTTCTACCCAACAGTATACTGGGGGGGTGACGGCAGCACATAAGGGATGGGAAAGGCATTGAGGTTGAAAAGAAATAAAATCGCTTTTGTTCCCAAGTGATAAGACTGCTACCACAGAAGCTGTCATAGAATCCCAAAGATCACTAGAACTAATAAGTAGACTTAGCAAGAATCTGGGTCAAAGGCAATAGAAAAGTATCCAAAACCAAAATAACAAACAAGCAAAAATTCTATTTTACAATAGAATAAACATATAGAATATCCAAGAATACATTTCACAAGCACTCGGAGATAACTATATTGAAAAATACAAAAGGTTTCTAGATTAAAGAAAGGTCTAAATAAATGGAGTAATAGACCATGTTCTACAACATTAAGATGCAAATACGCTAAAATGTCAGCACTCCCCAAAGTAATCTATTTATAGATTCCCAAGCAAAATCCCAGGATTTTGACGCGATAATTAACTCTCAGATTCACATGAAAATGTAGAGGACTAAGAATAGAGAAAACAACTTCAAAAATGTAGAATGAAGTTTGAGGACTAACACTAAAGACCTCAAGTCTCACAATATAGTCTTGACAAGATAGACAAGTATGTCAGTTAAACACAATGAGTATGAGCTCACTCATAGATGGGCAATGGATTTCCTAACCAAGGATCAAAATCATTACAATAGCTAAAGAATTATCTTTTTTTCTTTAACAAATGGTGCTAGAATAATTGAATATTCTTTATAAAAGTGAATTCTGACCTGTATCTTATACATCTTGCACCACATAACCACATGACTTAACTGAAAATAGAGAACCTAAAATTAAGGGAAAAAAAGATGAAAACATAGGAAAAACTTACGATCTTGGCTTGGACAAAAAAATTCTTAGATAAACAATCAGAATCAGGTTCCATAAAAGGATAAATGCATAATTTAGAGTTCATCAAAATGAAAATTTTGTCTTTGAAAACACAGTTAAGGTAGGAAAAAGGGAGTCAAATACTGAGAGAGTATCTTTGCAAAGCATATATTTGGTATGTGATACATTCTTGTATCAAGGATATATAAAGAACTCTCAAAACATAGTAACAAAACTAACAATCCAAGTAATACTAATGCTTCACCAAAGAAGATAAATGTGTAGCCTGGTATGGTGGCCCAGGCCTGTAATCCCAGAAACTCAGGAGGCTAAAGCAGGAGGATCACAAGTTTGAGGTCAGTCTGGGCAATGTATTGAGACCCTCTGCTACTTAGTGAGGCACTGTCTCAAAATAAAAAATAAAAATGACTATGAATGTAGCTCAGTAATAAAGGGCCTGCAGGTTCAACCTCTAGTACTCAAAGTACTCAGAAAACAAAAAACGGATAGGCTACAAACCTCCTAAACCTGAAAAGACTAATCGTGCCAAATATTGGTGAAGATGTGGAGCAGTGGAACTCTCACACAGGGCTTTGGGAAGGAAACTGATAATCCCATTGGAAAAGAGTCTGGCCGTTTCTTAAATCTAAACATAACACCAACCATATGATCAATGTAATCCACACTTTGGAACAGAAGCAAATGTCCGCTCAACAACTTGCACGTGAATATTCATAGCGATTCCATTTGCAATAGCATAATAGCCAAAAGCAGATGAAAAAGAGGTAAAGGGGTGAGCCGCTGAAGGCGGAACCCCACGACGGAACACCACTCAGCTGTAAAAACAAGCAGACGGGTCACACGAGTCAGTCCCAGATAAGCACGTTCAATAAAACTAGCCAGTCTCACAGATATATCCTGTCTGACTCCATTGATGAACATTCTAGAAAGAGCAAGCTCAGCTAGAAGGACAAAGCCGGTGAGCGGTTGCCTGGGGGTGAGGAGAGGAGCAGGGTGGGAGGAGAGAGGACTCACGGGGGCACCAGGAACCCGGGGCTGGGCTGTGCTGTGTGAGCAAGGTGGTTTTCTGGAGGTACCCGTGCTAACACGTACTGACGTGCACATTCCAGAGATGGTCACTTTACTATCTTCTACTATACCTTGACAAAGCCACAGAAAGAAGAAGCCAGATTATTTTTAGGGCTAAGACACATGTAGTCATAAATGGACTGACGAGTAGGTGCCAGAAATCTTGAACCATCAGCAGTGGCCTGGGGGGAACACTGGTGCTGGGTTCCTTATTCTGCTTTATGACTTACATACACACAACAAACTTGGCATATAGTGAAAGTACTGATCCTCATATACAATTAAGATGGCCTCTTACTGTGGACATGTGCACACGTATATGTACCGTCTGTGCTGTATGTGTAGGCATGTGTGTTTAGGGAGGGGAGCTTAAATCTGGGATAAAAGGGGAATAATAAATCAGGAAAAGCTCCTCACAAAAACCAATCACAATAGTGTGTCCTGAACCAGTAATTTTGATTAATCAGTTCTTTGCATGTGATGTGAACAAAACAATATCTCTACTGGTTTTCAAATCCACTGAGTAATTTCCTAATCATTTAGTTTAAAAAACAATATTAGCATGCAAATCTAAGCAGATCTGGGATTTTTTAATCTGGAAAAAAAATATCCATAAATAAGTAAGAATTAACATGATTTTAAAACTAAGTGATTGATTTCAGAAGGAAACGTATTCAACACCTTCATTACTGACAGCTGAGAAACGGGTCGGCCAGAACACTCCTGCCACAGGTCCTGGAAAAGTTTAGCCCCTTAGCTTAGACTCGTGGAACATAAAGAGACCCAGATGACAGCTGCTCCTCCCTGGCACTCTATTGGCTGTTCAGCGCATGTTATTGATTCTGGGTTCTGGGATACAGGGTCACTGAAGACTTTCTCAATTAAGAGCTCTCGGCTATTGACTATCTTCATTTCCCCTGTGCCTCTTTTCTTAGTCTCGGGTAAAAGTGAAAAACTTCTGTACCATTTTTCAACTCATCTCAAGGGAAATGGCCTCAATATACTATAAAAATGTCAATGGCTGGCAAGTGACCTAATCTCAAAGGGTCAGGTGCCTGTAGCCAACCTCTGGATTCTACGTTCCCAGGGTCAAGCAAAGCCCCTCCCAGGGCTGGATTCCAAGACCTAGTCAGTAAAGCCACCCAGGACTGAAGGAAGTGCCTGGTGACACCACAGCCAGCCAACAGCACAGCCCTGGGGCCTCCTTGAAAGGTCAGCCTGAAAACACAGGCCAAAACACTCCTCTGACTTTGACCTTCACATTCCCTCCAGACAGACGCACGTTCCTTACTAGGTATTCTAAAAGTACGTGAGGCTATTTTGGAGAAGCCAATCTAGATATTGAGGCTAATTTGTTTTATAAATTATTTTGAGTATTATTCCATGCCCTTCGGCCTTTCAGAATTGGCTCCATGACATTTTTCGAGATTGTCTTCTTTAGATAAAGAATTATATGTAAAACAATAAACCCAACTTAAACTGCATACAGTTTCAATCAGTTGAAAACCTTATTCTCAGAAACTCTAAACCTCCAGGAATGTCTTCAAGAATCCACGATGAAAACAATGCATTCACATGTTCACATATAAATTAGTGAGGCCCACTGGTGACAGCACAGGGGACAGTTGTCCAGAGCTTGATGAAATGTAATCCACTGCATTGGAGGCCAGGCACAGAACACCCATGTTCCTTTATTCAGATGAACAATGTGTAAAACCCAACCACAGACTCGCATTCTAACCCCGTGAATGAAGGCCATAGGCAGGCTGCGTCATTTGGCCAGTGGTATTGATTAAATTATGCAAAAAAGGGCAAAAACGCATGGACGTGATAGACGATAAGTGAAATATCATGCATGCATCACAACATAGAAAGAATTTCTAAAGGAAAAAAATGTTCAAATGTTCCCAGGGATTATGAGTCGGATAAAATTAAGTCCTGCCATATTCTTATGTAATGTTTGTGTGCTACATTTATCTAAGGGCTTATCCTAAAGCAATATGCTTCTGCTCCTACCACTTGCCTGAGGATGGAAAAATATCAATGGATTTAGAAGTTTTAAACCTCTTTAATATTTGCATGATATTAGATGTGCTATAATCACATGTAAAACTACCTCACAGAGAGCTTTTGAGAACTGTTTTTGCCTGAGGTCTCTGGTACTAATACTTCAAGAGATTAGAAACATCTTACTTAAAAAGGGCTTTTTTTTTTTTTTTTTTTTTTTTTGCCTATAGAAATCAAACAAGCCTAGAAACACTGAGGCAGAAAAGGAGATGGTATGAGTCAGTGATAGTGCCCTTAATTGCCCAAGGTTCGTATCATAGATTAAAAACCAATCTCAGAAATGAAAAGGCAACGTGGCCAAATATTTGTCACAACACTAATTTACTGAATGCACAGAGGAAATCACATTAGCATGGATGTAAGTAGTTTTCTCTGCAGTGCTCAATGATTGGATTTACTGAGTAGCTTGGGTTTCATGAAGACAGCGGCTGACGGTCAATGTCATCCCAAGTAAGGGGTGGTGGTTAATCAGCACAGGACTGCATGCTCTCTGCACTGCCCATGATGGTTTTACAGTGAGAGTTTCCTCTTCCTCTGCCCCAGTACCATAGATTTTTTTTCTTGCATTCCCCTTGGGTATTCTAGTTTTACTCTGCTATAAATAATCTCTCCATAGTTAAAGCATTCTATTATTTTATGACCTAATGGACCACAGGATTTAAATTATAGTCATCTAACATGAAACACTGCCCTTCCATTCTAACCTTTATATGCCTTGTTTCCTGTGTCTTTTTTCCTCTGAAAATGGGAAATTAGGGCCATTTATATGCTGAATATTGATCAGAAGAGAAAAATATATGAGGTATGAGTTATATTCTGACTACAGTGATTTTCCATTCATTCAGTATTACTTATCACATCAATCACTTAATCCTGCAGCATAAGTTCTTTTTTCCTTTATGATGAAAAGGGTTTTTTTCTGAAAAGAGGAATGAGTAATCTGATTTTCTTCAGAGCTCACAAAATCTCAGAAAGATTTACCGAAAACTCATTGCTTAAAATTGGTAGGGCTTTGATAAAGGTTTCCTTTATGGTTTTAATGTTGGGTTTAGTTATCTCGGAGTGTGTCTAACATGAATGGGAACTTTGTTTTAGAGATGGGACAGCTCTGACTTTTTATGTCAAATAAAAGCTGATGATCACCAAGGTCACATCTTCTTTCTGACTGACAGACAGGCCAAAAGAATATGAAGAAGAAGAGTGATGGGCCCAGTTCTGCCCCAGACCTTCTCAGTGGGCTGGAAGCGGCTTGGGTGCTTTTAGATGCCACAGTCTCTGGGGTAGACACTGCTGCTTCAGCGGGCAGGGCCCAGATGCTAAACACTTGCAGTGCCCCAGAAAAATCCCCTGTGAAAAGGAACTTGTCCTTTAAACAGCACACTAGCACCTGTGACAGAGTCTGGTGGGCTCATGGGCGTGGTCCCCTCCGCCTTTCCCTCAGGACATTCAAAAGCCTTTCCTGAGCAACTACCACGGCTAGGCCTGGAGAAACCTGGGTGAATGAAAACCAGCTCCTTCCTTCCAAGGCCTCCCTCTCTGCGGGGAGAGAGAACTGGTGAACACAGGACTTTGCAGACAGTCTGTAAGCCAGCAGAGGGAACAAAGGAATAAAGGGACAAAAGCCACCAGCTTTTCTTGGAAATGGAACAGAGCCTGGGGAAGGCTTTGCAGGAGAGGTGGCCCGTAAGCCAGGCTTGAGGGATCAGGAGAAAGAGCCCGAGGGGGAGGAGGGCTGAGGGACTGGCAGTGGAGGGCAGCTATGTGCCCAGACATGAAGAAGAGGGGTGGAAATGGCACCCTGGAGTGTGGGGTGCCTGGTCCGCTGCCCCCTCCAGGGCCGGGGTTCTCCTCCCGTTCATTATTCTCCCTCTTTATCTATACCCAGTCACATTGCCTGTAGGCGGTGGAACCAAGAAGCCATACAGGTCTGGGTCCAAAAAGCCCATGTTTGGTAGAATGCTGCTCCCTGCTTGATGTTTTGAGTGAGTGTGTAGACGCACACAGTTGCATATGTGTGTGACATCTGGATTAACTCCTTCTTTGGGGTCAGAGTAACTAGATGATGACACAGACACAGCCCATCCAAAACCGCAGCTCTCTTAAAGGGAGCAGGGGAGTAAAAGGGAGGCTGGGCAGGATGGTGCCGTGTGGCCTTGGGGTGGACCCACATAGGAGCTGCAGGGTGGCAGCTGTGGTCCCAGCACACACGCACACACACACACACACACACACACACACACACACACACACACACAAAGAGCTGCAACCTCTTTCCCCAAATCGTTCCATAGGGACATCATCTTTTGGGATCACAGGATCCTCAGGAGAGAAATCAAGAATGTCTAGCAACAGTACAGACCAACCCCGGCCTCCCAGGCACCAGCCCTGGCCTTGGTGATACTTTCTACCTGCCAAGATGACTTTAAATATTTATATTGAATTATTCTTTCCATAAATTATATTTTTATTTAGTGTTGTTATTTTTGAGGAGCTATATAAAGGGGAGCTAAGGACAAATTTCTGCTCCAAGCCCCTCTCCATACAAGAAAGAACTCTAGAGTAAAAATCTCTAAAATTGAAAGGGATTCAAAGGAAATATGAAAAACTCCATGATGTTCTACATGTCATCTATTTTTGTCAGAATGAAATAAATCCCATGAAACAGTTTAAAGGAAATTTAAGTATCTAAGAATCTATGTCAAGTTAGCCAAAATAAGGGAGGTAAACTCATCCAATGAGGATGAGAGAAAACAAAAGTGGAAAATCCTTGGGGTCACCTTGAGCAACCCTCTTTGGGGAGTTCCCTCTAGGGCACCCAGGCAGGTGGACACCCAATCCCCTTCTGACCTTCCAACGACAGGGACCTTACCATTTTAGGAGAAAGTCCAACCTGCCACTCAGTAGCTCAAGCGCTTAGAATGGTCCCTTTAGCAAAGGGACCTACTTCCCTAGAGCTTCCACCTAAGGAAACCTACCTCTCTAGAGTGACCCAAGTTCTGTCCTCTGGCTCAAAGAACAAATTGGACCGTCTAGAAATGATGCCCTTTGCCATACATATATTTTTTTAACCAGGGATTGAACACAGGGCACTTAACCATTGAGCCAAAATCCCAGGCCCCCTTTTTTTGTATTTTATTTAGAGATAGGGCCTTGCTAAGTTACTGAGGCTGGCTTTGAACTCGTGATCCTCCTGCCTCAGCCTCCCTGAACCATTGGGGTTGCAGGCACGCACTACTGCGCCCGGCCCCTTTGCCACATTCTAGGCGTTCACCATGAGCCTTTGGTGCTTCTCCTTTCCAGCCTTTCCATGCTCCCCATGGGATATGGGGTCTGCCTGGGTCTTACCCTGGGTGCTGTCTTTGGAACTGGTGCAGTGTGATGAAGTCCTCTGAAATCACAGCCCAGACCTGCACTGGCAGTGGCTTGGGGACCTCCTTCCCCACAACCACACGTTCTGTACATACGCAACGGTTGCCTTCTGCCTTTCACTTGTGTAATAGCTTTTCCTGAGACAAAGCACACGGCTTCACTTTGGTCACGGCTGAGTATCCCCCTGGTTTTGGCCCATAACTCTACCATGCAGGTTTGCCTGAATTCAGAACCAGGGTCTGTCTGTGTATCCAACGGTCTTCCAGGCTCAGAGTCAAGCCTGTCAATTCTGTGTTCCCATAAAGCAGATGGAAAAAGTGTGACGCGAATCCCCGACCGGGCAGCACTGTGACGTGCGCTGGGAGACCCTGTTTCAGCTGTGCCGTGGTCTAGGGAAGCTGTTCTGGAAGCTATCCACCCACCAACCCCTGCTCTGTGGTTCTGTGAAAGACGATACAGAGAGCAAGTGCAGGCGACATGCCATCTCTCCCCAGACACTCGCCCACTCTGCGCAAGGACTGTCCTGTGGAGGGTCCGAGGGCTTACCAAAAGGACACGGCCAGGTGGGGGGAGGTGCTGGCTCCAACACAGACCCGCTGACCTCAGGTCCAGAGCCCCCACTCATTCACAAACACCTCAAGAGAAGAAAAACCACCATTAACATTCACAGTCGTCGCATCAGCACCAATGTCATTACTAGACCACAGCCCAGCCTTCCCAGGTCCTCACCGCCCTCTGTGTACCTAGGGCTCCTTTAACAGCCTGCCGGGAACTGGAGCCAAATCTACCAGTTGACAGTTTGTGAAAACAGGAACATTCGTGCATTTGTAGCCTCCCTCCCCAACAGCTGGGTGTCGAGGATGACAGATGCCACATCCCTTCCATGACCCTTGGGACTGTGATGTAAACAGCCCACATTTAGAAACTTGGGCCCTTGGGGGACAGGACAGCTTGTGGAAGGAACAGGTAGGCCCTGAGGACAGGTTGGAATCACCATCCCTGGGCACCAGGGCCGCATCTTAAATCTCCTTCTTCTCATTTCTCCACCTATAAAGTGGGATTAATAATGTCAGTATATCATAGGTATTATGGTTTGAGAGGCAATTAGGTCCTTAAGATGGAAGATTCTTTTCCCAAGGGAGTGTGTGCTTGCTCTGTGTGACTAAGTGGGAGCTGAGGGGGCTGGCTGGTGCTGAGTGATCCTTCCCCGGGCTCCTCTCTCTGTCCTCCACTCCTACACACAGTTCCTCCATGTGAGACAATCCACCTGTGTGAACCTCCCAGTTTCCACATCTGTAAGCTAAATAAGCCTTAGTTTTAGAAAGTGTCCAGCCTCAGGTATTTTGTTATAGCAACACAAAATGGACTAAAAGTAGGTTGATTTTGAAAAATAAATGGGACAATACTTGCAAAACACTTAACCTAGTTAAGTTCTAGTTCCCAGAGTACTACAGACACTCAAAATCAGCCATCACCTCAGTGATTCCTTCACTCTCTCCTTACTTCTAAGTTTTCATTACCTCTGAAATTATTTTCTTCAATGTAATTATTTATTCTTTTAGCTATAACACAAACAAAATAAATAGGTGTTTTGTTTTGTTTTTTTTTCTAACTATCCATTAAAATTTCACACTGATCCTAAGCTGTGGGCCTAACTTTCTTTATAGTTTTCAGAAAACTGTTCAGGACCACGGCGTCCACCCACCCAATAGTTCATGCTGTCGGCAACAGAGGCTGCAGCTTATTCTTGCTTCTGCTCTAGGAAATGTTTTCATCACATCCCATAGTTCTCCACGCTTGTCCCTGGTTACTTGCCAGTTCTCTCAACATTTGTCTTCCGTTCCAAAATGAAAACACAGGGGCTGGGGAGAGCTCAGGGCTGGAGCACTTGCCTAGCATGCACAAGGCCCTGGTTCCATCCCTAGCACCACAAAAAGGAAAAAAAATCAGAATGTAAACTCAGTGGGAAATCCCTAAATTGGTTTTGCTAGGTAGCTCCTCACTTCCTCTAGAAGCTTAAATCGAAATCCTGCCCAGGGACTGTGCTCTGCCTGTCCTGGGCATGCGGGGTCCGTTTCCTTGACTCGTGGAGTGTGTCTGACAGCCACGGCCCTTCCTTCGTTGCCGACTGGGACCTCCACCCTGACCGAGTTTCTGATCTGACGTGGAACTCAGTCTGGATAATCGGGCCCCTCGCAGTTACTTCCCCTTTCTAAGAAGATATGAATAACCAATTAAGCCCCAAACTAACTATTTCAGTGGGAAATGCACAGCCATTGCTCACCCCATAAATAATGACTGAGCTCCTACAACATCCTCTGTGCAGCCTCATGACCCCCGTGAGCAGTGGTCACCCCCAGCCTTGCCACCTCGTGCGTCTGCAGTCTCATCTCTAAAGGCCACAGATGCTTGTCGAGCCCAGGCAGGATTAACCCAGACATGTGCTTTCTTTGGCTAAAGTATTGCAATAAAAAATAAGCCACTAATTCAAAATACAGGAATTTCTCATAAAACTCCAAATTGTCAATGTCCCTTGAAAAACTGGAAGAGCTAGCCACTCTGCACCTGTGTCACCATGGGCAAAAATTGTCAAGAGACAAGTAGGTGCTGCTCCGTCAGACAGGCCTTACTTCCTCTGTAAAGGAGACGACTTCTGCAGGAGCAGTGAGGCCCAGGCTTCCGGGTTCAGGGCACTCGACAGGCCTGCTCCACCCACACCCGCCACAGCCCTGGAGGCACGGGGTCTGTACCTCTGTCCTGCAGCACTGCCACCACAGGCTACCCTAGAGGACTCCTGTGCAGGATCCCCACCTTTGTAAAAGTGCGCTATCATCTAAACCCTCGCCCCCGCTGGCCCACGTGGCTCTTTGTGAACAATGGGAAAAGGCACCCTGATTCCTCTTTACACCCCCTGCTGGAAAGCTCTTGTGGAATGCTGATATTTTAGATCATGATACATGTCACTTTATGCTAAAAGTCATCATGATAAATAACATATCAAACCTGCCCAGTGCACCGTGAACCGTGCCCCTTCCCACGTGATGCTGGTAAGCACAGCCCAGGGGGTGCGACCATCCCTGTGGCCCTGACGCATACCGTCCCCCTCACAGCACCAAGGACAGCCGCACCAAGACCCCGGTGCCTCTGAGAGGCTTTTCCCATTGGCGTTTGTCTCCAAGTGCTCCACCCTGGGTAGGGGTCCACGGCTGCCATGGCAGTCAGCTGTGGCGTCCCCACCAACCTCCCCTCGGTCAACCTGAGACAACACTGAGGGAGCCTCTTCCTCTCTGTCGAAGGAAGTACGAAGCCCTGAGACTATGCTCTTGTCTTCTTTCTTTTCCCAGTTTTAGGTGGAAAAAGCGAATGGTATGTTTGGTAGGAAACAAAGACAACTTACTCTCCCCCCCTAAACTTCCCTTTCTCTACTAGACTCTTCTCAGAAAAACTAAAGCACATGAAATGGCACATTTTAGAAATAGTTATGAAAAATGAACTTATTAAACTACGAGTGTCGGTGGTGGGGACGGAGGACTGCTCCCATTCTTCTCCAGGAAGGGCGGATCCTTCCAACATTTCCATTCTTCTGTGCCATGTATGATGCACCAAGCCATGCGTGTTTGTCATCAGGGTCATGGATAAAACAAGTCATGCAGCAAGTCCCCCCCCACCCCCCGGGATCTGCCGGGTCCAGGCTCTTGCCACCCTGCTGGGCTTCCCATGAGCAGCAAGAGCTCAGGGTTGTGGGGGCACAGACCGTGGTGCCCAGGAAAAGGTAGGCAGAAATCACGGACACTCATCTTTTAGAAGGGTCCATGAAAGCAGTTCAGTTTCTCTGAAGGTCAAGTGGATGAAGAAAATTGAGAAAGCCTGGGATCTAGACTTGCTACAAGCCCCCAGTGGGTGAGAGACCCCAGGTTCCCTGCAGATGGGCTCTCCCTGTGAGCCAAGGCCCTGCAGACACCGCTCCCCAGAGGTCCCAGGAGAGCAGATGATCCTTACTCTACACAGCTCACTAATCTGCCCCCTCTTCTGAACACAGACAAGGCCCAGTACAAGCAGCACACATGGTGGGAAATCCTAAATTGTTAGCGGAATGAAGAACAGAACATACATGTTGATTTAGGATATAAAAAATATGTGAACCACTATTTTAATCCTCACAAGAACACCTGCATGATTAAAATACTTTCTCCCTCTACTCCCATACATCAATAGTGTGCAGACTTTGGGATTTCACAGGAAAATAGAATATTTTTTAAAAAAAGAAGAACAATCCACAAATGGAGCTCCCACCCTGGTATCACCAGCTTTTATCTTTTCCAAGTAGATATTTTTAAAAATCTCCATTTCATTTTTTTTTTTTAAATGATGCTATACCAACAAAGGAGAAAATGCCCAATCAGGGAGATTAAATCCTCTAAAACAAGACCACCTTTTAAACTGAATAAACAGCCTTCAACAATTCCATCACACTGTTTTTACAGTATTTACATTTACCGCTCAGTGACCGGGATAGGCCCTCTGCCCTGGCCCTGCAGCACCCCTGACGCGTCCTCAGGTGGATAAGCTCCCAACTGGGAAAGCCATGCACAGTACAGCAAGGGTGACCAACTGCCCCAGGAGCCAAGGGGGCACCTGGGAATGGAAATTGGAGTGCCCCAACTGGAAAAGTCCCAAGTAAACACGGACGACTTGGTCCCAAGAAAGAACAGCTAGATTCAGGCAGTGACAGCGATGCTTCCGCACGTTGGCGCTCTCAGCAGCCTGAGGAGGACTGCCTCGTGCAGGAGTGCTCCTCGTCCCCAGGAGCCACTGTAGCAAGGGCCATGACGCAATGGAGTGGGGTCTCCAGAGCTGAAACACCTAGGCAGAGCCAGGAGTACAGACACATCCAAAAGAAGTAAAGAAGTTCCAAACCCGTTTGTGGTTTCTTTTACTACCTAAGTAGGTGACTGAGTGTTTTCATAAAGCTCAACAGAAAGTACATATCCAAACTTTTTAAAGTATAAAATGTTCATATTACTCTATCTTCAACATTTTTTTTTTTTTAAACTAGAAATCTGTCTGCACGCTCTCAATGCCAATTTTGGTATATGTTCTGGCTGCAAGCATCTCCTCTCTCTGGACGCCTCAGGGGAATGTTTGGGTAATGGAGAGAACTGTATCCAAACAGTCTCCACAATCTTAAAAGTTAAAGCCACCCATCTGCTGCAGTTGACGGTGCCAACTGCCGAGGACTGAACTGATAAAGATTCACACCCTCGTGCTGATTCTCTGCAGGGTGGAGGAATGAAAAGTGTGTGTCAAAAACCTGAAGATGATTGACATCTGCCAACTCATCAGCACCGTCTCTTACACTTAATTTCGATTGACGGGCTGGGATTGCACGTGGAATGGGCAACAGGTGCATCATGTTGCCCAACTAGCTCTCCACAAAGGTAAGAGGTAAATCTGCTGCACCTCAGAATACATTCAACAAGGTCCACCACACTCCAGCAAGTCTAAGAAAGGGCAGGGGTGCTTGGCACATTTCCCAGAGATGTTAACTCCCTAAGGGGAGGGTCTGGCTCTAGCCATCTCTAAAGATCCTGGTGGCCCAGCGGGCTCTGAAGGTCATTTTTCCATCTCGGTGCTGGAAGAACTTGTCCACACTGGGAAAGAGAGGCTCCAGGGTTCTCTGGCTGTCACACTGAGATTGCTGAGGACCATGCTAGAGGTTTCCACATAGGAGAGCAACTCTCTAGTCCCATGCCTATTGATTCCATGATTGTTTCTTAGAGCACATGGCACCTTTTAGCATTACTCCTATTTATCTCATTAGTGCAAATGTTTAATTAGTAAATTCCTGTCTCTAAAAGGGAAATATTGACTTGAAAGCAACTACTTTCAGCCATAAGATCATAAACACAACCTGGCAAACTATTTAGTATAAACTGACCTAATTAGGCAGGGTCTTTCAAATATCCAACCAAATGTTTCCATTATAGAACACCACCCAAAATACCAGTTAGAAAGTTACCTCTCTCCTCACATGCCCATGGCATGTGAAATAGTTTTAATGTTTGCACAATGTTTAAAAGGGTTCATCTGTAACTGAATGGGTAACCAGATGACTCCTCATTTCTTTCTGAGTTCAACACATTTGGGTCAATTCCTTAGATAAATGCACTTACTTATAAAAACGTGCTATTAATGCTGCTACATTAGCACATAATGAATAATCCAAGGTATTTTCAGACTTAATCGGCTTTGGGTAAATTGGGAGGGATTTGAGAACAGACAGAGGGCTGATGGCTCTGCAGCTCTGTCCAACGCTCAGAGTGTGCAGCGCCTGCCGCGGAGCCTCCCGGTCTCGCTGGCAGCTGCAGCATCCGCGGGACCTGATCCATCGTCATTACTCCTTGGCCCCACACTGGCTGTCAGGCCGCGTGGGCTAAGAACAGGAATTAATAACTTGGCAGCCAGCTATAGAGGAAAAAGACACAGGAGCCTACCAGAAAGCAGGGAAAATGAGCCGAATCAACACAAGAGTGCATTAAGGAGATTTAAGTTGAAGGACACAGAACTATGGAACGTTTTCAGGAAATGTGTGTCACCTTTTTAGGACAAAGTAACAAACCACTGCTAACCAGAAAGCGGCCATACAGAAATTCCTTATTAGCGTATCACAGTATACATTTATATTTCTTTCCAATGTGCTTTTAAATATGTTTTTAAAGTTTGGAGAGAATGAATCTACAAATAACTTTTAAAGCAAGATTGGAGCATGCAGAGGCGCTGTTGTAAATAACGACATACTAGGACAATGACCTGGGAGACAGAAAGGAGAATAGGAATTCATCCCTGACTTCAAGGTTCTTATAGGCTGCAGGCAAGACAGATACACACTCAGCATCACAAGGAGACGCTAAGGCTAATGGGGAAATCTCAAAAGAAGTGGTCTCTGGGTTTTGTGATTTCATATTTCATGCGAGCCAAGAAAATCAGAAGAACTCTCTAATTCTGCATTTTTGTTCAAATTACTCATATTTCCCCTATTTCAATTTGAATATAAAACTTAATAGGATTCTCTCTTGGTAAGTATTTATTCAATCCTATTCTAACATGTAAATCATTCTCCTAGGAACTGGTTAGGTAAGTTAACTTGTTAAAGGTCTTTGAATAAAAAGATATAGTCAAGCCAAAATGAAATTCTTCCTGAATACAAATGTCTAGGATTTTCCCTGTAGGAAGTTAGCAGATATCTGATAGAATTCTGCCTCTAAAAAGGACAATACAATTTAACTGTGAAATTCTGCACTGTAAAAATAGTTGTAAAAAAAAAATCTGTTTTCATTTCCACCATTGAAAACCAAGTGTTATTCTAAATCTAGGTGGTAAGTGAATTTACACTGTGGAGGTATTTTTCTTAATAAAGTATTTCTTTGTGTTTCGCTAATTGGTATACTGGTTCTTCAAGAGCTGTTATGTAAATATGCATATCCAAGTTTGAATGACTGCTAAGCCCTTTTTTGTGAGTAATTAATTCAGCCTTCTTCTTTAGTTCCGCATCAACCCATTTGGTACAAAGTAGCAAAGGGAAAGAATATTTCAAATTGTCCAACTGTTACCGAACATAGTCATCTTCAGTATTCTTGAGTGGTTGGTTCTAGGACCAAAATCCACAAATTCTTATCCCTTTATATCAGGTGATACAATATCTGCATCTAACTTTCAATCATCCTCCCGTACCTTGAATCATCTCTAGGTTACTTACAATACTTAATACAATGTATATGCTATACCATTAGTTGACATAATGTATTATTTAAGAAATAATGACAAGAAAAAATAGTCTGTCCATATTCAGCACTGACATATTTTTTAAAAATATTTATTTATTTGCTTTTAGTTGTACACAATGTGTTTATTTTTACATGGTGCTGAGGATCGAACCTGGGCCATGCATGTGCTAGGCGAGCGCTCTACCGCTGAGCCACAATACCAGCCCCACTGACATATATTTTTTATATATATATTTTTGATTTGTAATTGGTTGGATCTGCAGGTGCAGAACCCATAATTATGGAGGACAAACATGATACAAAGTTTCTATAGTAAGTTCACGCTCATCTAAAAAATGAACTTTAAAGGTTTCTTTAAAATTTTACTCTAACGTAATTGTAATTTTTCCAGGGATAAGTGAAAAATGTGGATAATACTTTTAAAAACACAAAATAAAACAAAAATCCTCTGTTGAACAAGATCCTGAATGAGCTATTGATCTGTGAATTAGCTGGAGGCGCAGAGGGATGTAGTTTACATACATTATCTCATATGATCTTCTCAATAACTTAATGAGGTGCTCTTCTGATGCATATTTTATGGCTGAAAAAGACCAGTACTTAAAGAAGTGCAGCCCCCAGCTAGTAAGTAGTAGGCCTAGGTTTCTGATTCCTTGATTAATTAAGAGGCTGAACAAATAATTAAGCATCTACTATCTGCCAAGCAGTGTGCAAGAGAGAGGAAGAGGTTCACAGACTCATTCAGTGACTCGAATAGATTCAAACTACCATTGTGCTGTGCTTTTTGATGATACCATTTGCTGCATGACACAGAAACTAAATTGATTGCACTTGTTATCAAATCCAGTAATGGTGATGACTTTTTAAGTGTTATTAATGGTTACCTTTTGCTTCTAATTCCCTAAAGAATATATTTATTGATTACAGAAATCTCTAGTTTTATTTTCTAAGCAAACATAAAATGTGATAGTATGAAGCATAGTTCAGTTTTTTTATTTCATGGGATGTTATTCATAGGTTTCTGTTTTGACAATGGTAGAGTATATACCACCAGAAAAGCAAAACTCTGCAAGTTGTTTGGCCTAAATCATTAGTATCAGGAATATGGCCTATAAAGTTAAAATGAAGTCAATCTTTTAAGGGTAAGGACAAGATCTAGGAATGGGGCTCAGTGGTAGAGCTTTCCTGGCAAGTGTAAGGCCCCAGGTTCAACAATCAGTACCATGAACAAAACATAAACGAACACACAAACACACAAACAAACAAACAAAAACCACCATCACCAAAACACATTGTAGTTCATCTATAATATAAAGGGACTTTTAAAACAAGTATTCCAGCATACAGTGGCATATGCCAGTAATACGAGCAGTTCAGGAAGCTGAAGCAGGAGGATTGCTAGTTCAAGATCAGCCTTAGCAACTTAGCAAGACCCTGTTACACAAAATAAATAAATAAATAAAGGGCTGGGGGAAGTAGCTCAGTGGTTAAGCACCCCTGGATTCCATCCCCTACTACAAAAACAAAAATAAAAACAGCAAGTATCCAACAAAGCTAAGGTTTATAACAACCAACCATTGGGAATAACTTGGGGTTGAAAAGTAGAGGAATTTTTTTTTTACAGAAACAGTAAGAAAAACTTTCACAGTGTCTGCAGTGCTAAATATACATGTCTCATCAGCAGAAGTGCCTACTCTTGTTTATTGATACATCTTCTTCTTGCTAATACATACACTTTCTTTCTGATATCCTCATGAAAAACAAGTCAATAGTTAATAAATTAAATCACTTGGAAAGAAGATTATGACCTGGTTTTGAAATCATGGTCAAATGGTAACTGCTTTCCACCAAGGCCGGCGTCTCCAGGTGCCTCACGTCCTGGGCCCCTTTCTGTCCTTGCTCCTTCACTCTGAGGAGGCCACTGGTCTGTCTATAAACTGAAGTGGAGCTGTCTGTCGCATTTTGTAACTGGTTTGGTATCACAACAGCTTCCCCCTCTCTAGGCCTCTCCTGGAAACAGGAAAACTGCCTTGTTATCATGGTGTCCAGATACAGTAATTTTAAAAAAGGTTACTGTTGCAATAACAAGAGTAAGAAGTATGGTGACACTAGTGTGTCATCTGTAGCACTAGTGGTGGGCCAGGTCAAGCGTACTGAAATCTAGAACTGAATGAGCATTTTTAAAGATGCCTTACATATGATCAAATAGCACCTAACTTTCTGGACATGAACTTAGTATAATGCATGAACTAATCATTTCTGTGCATTCATTCCTGGAAGATACTGTATGTGTGTGTGCATATGTGTAGGAGAAAAAGGAGAGGAGAGGACAGGGATTTTAGAATAATAATGTTGTAACACATGCAAAATGTAGAAAGTTGATATTTGGGGACACCTAAATGATGTCTAGAGAAGCTGCAACATTAATATAAAGTTTCTGCTGCTAAAACCAACATATCCAAAAATATTAATTATGAAATATATCCAAGGAAAAGCACTGCAGTTTTGACCATAAACCAGACAAAGGAAAGCCATATTACAAAACCTGGTCCAGGGTCACTCCTGTTCTGGCACCTTTATAACAATTACGACCCAGAGCCAGCTCAGCCATCTGCTCTCGTCTCACAAATGGAATAACCGTCTAGGAGGAAGGCTTGTTTGGAGGCGCCATGCCCACGTGCATCCAGTCCACAAACTGCCATGCATAACTGTGCTTCAGCATAACACCAAGCAGAACTTGGGTTTTTTGGAAGAGCATATTGCACAGCATTTTCTGGAAATGCTCCCAATATTAGATACATGTCACATTTGCATAGAAACATATGGTCTTCAATGTGCAGTCTCAAATCGTCTGCAGAGACTTTGCAATCAGAGGTTCCCTGCTTTACCTTCCTTTTATGAGTCAATTTTCACTTAGCAAACTATCACACTGTGGTGATTTGGAGGCATTATTTTAATTCCTAATGTAAATTTATTTTCAACAGATGTGGTTCTGAATATATCACATTAGATGAACAATATAAAAGCATACGACTATCTTATTAGTTATTAGCTGAAATCATGCCAACGGGTGCTGTGTTTTGGATGTTAGAGCAAATGAGCCAAGCCAAGCTCCAAACCTTAGCTGGCCTCCACGCCTGTGTGGGGAGACCGTGGCCCTTCCTTCCCTGAGAGTCCAGAGGAGAGCTGCCTCTCTTTGACACCCCCTCCTGCCCCAGATGCGGGGCGTGTTCCACCCTGTCCTTGCAGCCGCCCCACTCCCAGGAACTCTGGTTCTGAAAAGGTGAAGGACAGCGTCCAAGGCCCTGTCCCAGGGAAGCGAGTTACTCTGTCCCCTCCGCTCCCCTCCTGTCTGGGCTGCGGGGAACCGAAGTGCCCCAAGTTCACGCAGAAGTAGAAGCAGCGCACGCGTTTGGTTGGGCTTGAGCCATGGGGAGGGGAGGCAAGGATTTTTCTGGGCCTCAATTAATGCCCTCGTGGCAATCGGGCCTCACAGGTACCTCGAGCAGATTGTTCTGCTAAAATTTCAAGCAGAACCACAACAGGAGAAGAGAAAGGAAATATTTTCTTAAGACGAAACTGCAGTTTGAGAAAAAGCCCAGGGGCCCTTCAGAAGCTGCCCTCCTGCTGCTCTCTCAGCCCGGAGCTTCTGGAAGTCTGGCCTTCCATGCCAGCCTCTGAGAGGTGAGGCCCAGCGCGGATGACTCAGACCACCACAACTCCCTCCTTTCCTGTCCTCTGCTGAGAAAACAGATAAATCATTGCCTTCTCTGTCTAGCAGCAAAACCCGTCATCTCAAGAATCACAGCAGATGTTGGTACACACAGAAAGCTGCCCAGGTGGGTCTGACCGGAGAGGTTCACTCAGAGCAGAGGAATTAAGGAACCACAATGGAGCTGCGTGGGAGGAAGCAGAGCCCATAGCCACACCGTGCGCCCTTTCCAAGCGAGCCATAATGAGCGCGTCAGCTTGCTGATTGCAGATTGTGGTGCTGAGCGTGTTCTGCCACGGTTAACAAAAGGACTGATTGCTCATAATTCAAGGTATAGCTTTCCATTTGCAGAGATT
Organism: Tamias sibiricus; assembly: GCA_025594165.1. Lineage (NCBI taxonomy): Eukaryota > Metazoa > Chordata > Mammalia > Rodentia > Sciuridae > Tamias > Tamias sibiricus. The sequence continues at coordinate 145,604,491 of CM046666.1, forward strand.
TTATTTAACCTCTAGCAATAGTTTGGTCAGGCTATTCACACAGGCCTTATAAATCTTTTGTTGGATTATTCCAAAGTTCAATATATTTTTGGTGCATGAAATTTTAAATGGTGATATGGAAAAAATCATTTTCTGTCTGTTGTTAGCATATAGAAATACAATTGATTTCTGTATGTTGCATTTTTACCCAGTAAAGTTACAAATTTTGTTATGAATTTGTGACTTATCTTTATACTCCACCGCTGAATGACAACAGATTGTTTTTTCCTTTCCAATCATGATGCCTTTCATTCTTTTTCTAGCCTTATTATACTTCATTGGATTGGCCAAATTGGACATCATTGTCTTTTCTCTCAATCTTAAAAGGACCTTTGAGCATTTTGCATTGTGTGGAGAGTAAGCTGAGCCCTTCTAAGTTACTCCCTGATGATTCACAGACTAGCAGTTTTCAGGCTGTGCCTAGTTCTGAGTTTCTCTGTTCTATGCAGCAGTAGTTTACCCTACGTTACCTCATTTTGAGCACAAGTGCTAAGGGGGAATGGCTCTACACCTTGTTTGTACAAGTAAGCAACTATCTGAACAGCACAAACTGACACATTAGCTGTGCTGATAAGAACGACCACCTGTGAAGTTCAGGATTCAATCAGGAGCACACGGATGCACAGTGTGTCCACCCTGTATCAGAAAAACCAGGCTCGGGAGCTCATCAAACCCATCAGACGACCTGTGTCAGTCTGCTTTTCTTTGCTGCAACCAAAATACACGACAAGAACAACTTAAAGGAGGAAAGATCCATTTGCCTCACGGTGTCAGAGGATCCAATTCATGGTTGGCTAGCTCCACTCCTTTGGGTCTGGTGGGAGGCAGAGCATCATGGCAGAAGGGTGTAGTGGAGGAACACTGCCCGACTTATGGCATCCAGGAAGCAGGAAGACAGACAGGAAGGGGCCAGGCACTCATATAGCACCCACGGCCACACCTCCAGTGACATACTTCCTCCATCCATGCCCCACCTGCCTGTAGTTCTTACCACCTCCCAATAAACCCAAATTATCCATCCATCAGTTGATTCTTCGACTGGTGAGGACAGAGCCCTCAGGAGCCATCATTCCACCTCTGAACACTGTGGCACTGCCTAATGCAGGAGTTCTGGGGACACATTCCAGATCTAATACCATCGAATGAAGTGACCTCCTCACCTGAGACGCATGAAAGGAGGAGTACCCAAGACTGGTGACAGCAGTGCACACCAAACTGTCATCCAGATCATCTGGTGAACCTGTAAGGAGGTCACAGGTGTCTGTCCTCCTGACTCTCTGCTCCTGGGCTTCATTCAGATCAGCTGGATTTCCCAGCTTGCTGTGACCCCATTCAAAACTCCCCCCATCAGACCCAAGCCTCCATGCTCTGAGATCTATGGCCCTGAACAAATCTTTTGGTGGTCTGCATCTTATCTGACCACCTGCAATGATGTTTCTGCATTTGTATCTGCTCTGCCTTTGCCTTAGCACAACACCCTATAACCCTGTGGCCACCTTAACCCTTTCTTAGCCTCACTGTAACCTATACACATCATTGTGTGCAAGATGGCATGTGACCTGAGTGTTACAGATAGTAGGAATTAAGATTGGGATTATAAAACCTGTGAATGCCTGGGTTATGACCATCCGGTGGCCCTCAGTACTTGGTGGATCATACCTGATGGAAGTGGCATGGATGTGAATTTGTTCTTACTCAAGAAGTCCTCGTGAGTGGAGACATACAAACATGTTTGGTCTGTGTTAATGGTATAGGTTGCTCACAACGCGTATTTGTTACAGTATTTTTAACAAATCACTTTTTATTAGATTAAGACAATTTCCTTCTATTAATAGTTTGGTAAATTCTTAACAATGAGTGCATGCTGAATTTTATTAAATACTTTTTTCATCATCTTGGGGTAATTATTTTTTTCTCTTAATGCAGTAAATACACAATTGATTATCTCATGTTAATACAAGAAAATGTATCTGGAATAAGCCCTACACATGTGTATACACATACACATGTGTGTGTGTGTGCGCACACACACACACACACACACACACACTCCTAAATTTGCTTTTCAATTATTTTATTTAAGATTTTTACATCTATGGTCATAAACAAAGTTGACCTACAATGTTTTCTGTATAAACCTTATTAAGTTTAGCAATTTAGAAAGTCAAAGTACTAATTGGTATGCAACATTTTTTCAGTATTGATGGAAAATGTACTCTTTTTTTTTTTTTTTTTTTTTGGTACCGGGGATTGAACTCAGCGGCACTAGACCACTGGGCCACATCCCCAGCCCTTTTTTGTATTTTATTAGAGACAGGGTCTCACTGAGTTGTTAAGTGCCTCGCCATTGCTGAGGCTGGCTTTGAACTCGCGATCCTCCTGACTCAGCCTCCCAAAGTGCTGGGATTACGAAAATGTACTCTTTTGAGGGTGATTTGGACAGAAATTATTTGCCTTAGAGTTTTTGGTAGAGATCACAAGTGCCTGTAACACTAAGTCTGATGTTTCCTTGTGGGAATGTATCTAATTATTTAATGGAGTAATCAAAAATGACTGAGTCAATTATTTTGATGTTATTTTTTATTAACTAAGTTGTATATTTTTGTTTCAAATTTACTGCATTAGTTATAATTTAATATCATTTTGCTTTCTAAATCATCTTAAGTATTCTTTTTTATTCCTGATAGTGTATATTTGTGCCTTTTTTGGTATTGTCTTGTGAGACTTTCACTCATTTTCTTATTCTTTTAAAGAGCCAGCCATTACTTTTATTAATCCTATTATTTTGTCTTTTCTCCTGGTTCATTACTACCTGATTTTTTTAAATTTCTTTCTCTCTTTTCTCTGGGTTCATTCTGTTGTTTTTTGTTTTTGTTGTGTTTGGTTTTGTTTGATATCTTATGTTGGATGCTTAGATTTTTTTTTTCAGTGTCTGTTCTTTTTTAATTAAAAAAAAAATACTTAAGGCTATAAATTTGCTTTGAAGGACCACTTATAGCCATACACCTGAAAAGATCTGGTTTTAATGTGTAGGACATTTTTCCTTTGTCATTCCACTCTCATTACTTTCTAATTCCCTTTCTGATTTCTTCTTTGATCCAGTAGTTATTTAGAAGTGATTCTTAATTTCCAAATGTAGGGTTGACCTAGTTATTACACCATTATTGATTTCTAACTTAGTTTTGTTGTAGTGAGAGTACTGTGATAAGAAATTAGTCTTGACTTTGTGAATCCTACTTTATGGTTCAAATGTGACAAATTTTTATAAACATTTTATGTCCATTTAAAACAAAGAGAGGGAAACTGTAGGCAGATGGTTAGAGGAATAGGTCACTGGGAGCATGCTCTTGGGGACAGTATCTTGTTCGGCCTCACTCCACCTTTGCCACCTCAGCCACCTCCTCCTCTGCCTCCTCCTCCTCCCTCTTCTCCTCTCTCTCTCTCTCTCTCTCTCTCTCTCTCTCTCTCTCTCTCTCTCTCTCTCTCCTTCTTAGTTGTCATGAGCTTCTTGTTTCCTCTGCCAGGCTCTTTTGCAGTGATTTTCTGCCTTACCTCAGGCCCAAAATCATGGAGCCCATCGACAGTGAACTGAAACCTCTGAAACCATGAACAAGATATGCTTTTAAAAATCTAGCTGTAGAAGGCAGTGAAGAAGACAAATCACAAACTGGTGTGAATAGAGCCAGCAAAGGAGGTCTCATTTATGGGGACTACCTGCATTTGGAAAAATTTTTGAATGCACAAGAACTTCAAAGTGAAATTAAAGGAAATAAAATCCATGATGAACATCTTTGTATCATAACTCATCAAGCTTATGAACTCTGGTTTAAGCAAATCCTTTGGGAATTAGATTTTGTTTGAGAGACCTTTCAGAATGGCCACGTGAGGGATGAAAGGAACATGCTCAAGGTGGTGACCCGGATGCACCAAGTGGTGGTCGTCCTCAAGCTCCTGGCCCAGCAGTTTTCTGTCCTGGAAACAATGACTGCCTTGGACTTCAATGACTTCAGAGAGCACTTATCTCCAGCATCAGGCTTCCAGAGTTTCCAGTTCCGACTCTTAGAAAACAAGAGTGGTGTTCTTCAGAGCATGAGGAGTCCCTTACAATAGAAGACATTACCGTGATATCTTCAAAGGAGAAGACAACGAACTGCTGCTTAAGTCTGAGCAGGAGAAAACACTTCTGCAGCTAGTGGAGGCATGGCTGGAAAGAACATCTGGTTTAGAGCCACTTGGATTTAACTTCTGGGGAAAGTTTGAAAAAAATATCATCAAAGGCCTAGAAGAGGAATTCAGGCTAATGAAGAGTCTGAAGAAATAGAGGAGCAGTTGGCTGAATTTCAGAAACAGAAAGAGGTGTTACTGTCCTTATTTGATGAGAAGCGTCATGAACATCTCCTTAGTAAAGGTGAAGGACGACTGTCATACAAAGCTCTCCAGGGAGCACTGACGACATATTTTTACAGGGAAGAGCCTAGATTCCAGGTTCCTCTTCAGCTGCTGACTTTCCTTATGGACATAGGCATCCTCATGACCAAATGGAGATATGACCATGTGCACGTGGTGCACGGAATGCTGGGCAGTAAAGCTGGCACTAGAGGTTCCTTGGACTATCAGTACCTGCGCTCAACTGTGAGTGACAGGTACAAGGTCTTTGTGGATTTATTTAACCTTTCAACATATCTGGTTCCCCGACACTGGATACCAAAGATGAACCCAATCATTCATAAATTCCTTTACACAGCTGAATACTGCAATAGCTCTTACTTCAGCAGTGATGAATCAGATTAAAGTCACCTGAAATATCATTGAAGAATTTTATCAATCTATTTTTTATGTTCTAAATTTTCATGAAGCACAGAGTCTTAATGTAATATTTTGGTATATAAAGTTTTGCACCATGGTGTTTTGATTCAATTCTGGAAAAAAAAATTCTATTACTTCATGTTTGTGATGATATGATTAACCAATAAAATGAGAAATAATTGGGTTAAATCGTAAAAAAAATAAAAATAAAACAAAGAGAATGTATTATTTGTGTCAAAATAACATTTATCAATTTACGTCAAATATACTATTATGTGTCAAGGATAACAACTGTTACTTGTATTGCTTACTGTTTCTCTATAGTGCCCTTTCATTTTACTGAAAATATAAAGAAGGACCTATTTCTCCTTTCAACTAGGGATTTCAGCCCATTAACATTTTTTTTGACAATCATCTGACTTGAAACAATGTTTTCCCAGACAGTGGCTATCAAGCACTGAAGACCAGTGAGCCCTAAGACACAGGAGAATATGGGGGAGTCATAAAAGTGGCCAGCGTACTGCCCCGAGAGTGTCCGGGTTGGAGCGCGGGGGTTGGGAATCCAGGCGAAGGCTGAAGGTGCCTCCACTGAGCAGGTGGAGCCTGAGTTGAGGGACACAGGCATCTAGATCTCCGAGGGGAACGTAGCGTGGAGAGGTGCCGGGGTGGGGAGCTGGGGCGCCCCTCCAGTGCTCATCAGAGCATGGGCTGCTGGCTTCTGCAGGTGACCTCACTGTTGGAGGCCTAAAAGTAGCCACCTGACCGGATTTTGAGGCAGCAGTGCCCAGTGCCTGGGGCCAGGAGTAGTGCCCATCCCACCGATGAGGCTGGCACACTCCCTGGGTCACAGGGCACTGGCGCGGACATGGGGAGGGCCCTGCCTCTGTAGAGAGGACAGCGAGCACCAGATGGAGCCCAATGACCAAGACCCTGAGCTGGAGGGAACCCGCTGCTCCTGAGCAACTTCTCTGTGTCAAAGGACAAAGCTCAAAGAGAGTCACAGAAGGACAAGACCATCTCCGGCTCTGGGCAAGGTGTGAGTCAGAGTATCCGCCATTCAACAAAAACTACCAGGCATTCAAAAAATCAGGATAAGAAACCGTAATGAGGAGGGAATCAGAGCGGTATAGACTGAGCTGGCGAAGGCACAGGCAGACGCCGAGACAGTGCCCCAGTGTCCTCCCTGCGCTCAGGCAGGTGAGACAAAGAAAGATGTTCCTAAAAGCCAAACTTCTTGGGTCAAAAACTACAATTTATGAGATAAAAATAGACACCAAAAAGAATTAATGGCAGAAGACAGGGTTAAGAGATACATGAAAATAGCAATAGAAATTCTCAAAAATAAAAGTCAAAGATAAAACAGAAAAATTTAATGTATATGTACATATATGTTTGTACATATACATATTTAATTAAAACAAACTGCAGGTAAACAGAAAAAGAGAACAAAGACAGCATTACCTAGAGGAAAATTTATAACAGCAAATGCCTATGTTAGAAAAGATCTCAAGTCAGTGATGTTTTTCACAATAAGAAACTAAAAAAAAAAGAAGAAAAATTAAACCTAAGCTACATAGCTCATAGCACTAACCAGTGATAGATAAAGTGGACAGGCAAGACTTTCCTGTATCAGATAATAAATATTTAGTCTTTGTGCATTTCATATGGTCTCTGATACATGTTGTTTTTCTTAATTTTTTAAATGATTCTTTAAGAGTATAAAAAATTGAGCCAGGCACAGTGGCCCATGTCTGTAGTGCCACCTACTCAGGATGCTAAGGTGGAACCATCACTAGAGTTCACAGTTGGAGACTAGTGTGGGCAACAGGGTGAGACCCCCACCTCAAATATGTGTGAGTGTGCGTGTGTGTGAGAAAGTGTATATCAGTAGGTGTGCGAGACTGTGTGTTAGCGTGTGAGAGGGTATGTGAGTGTATGTATGTGAGCAAGCACATGTGTGAATGGGTGTGTGTGAAAGTGTTGAGTGTGTGTGTGCTTATTCTCAAATATATAACCTTTAAAAAAAATAGGACCAGATTTGTTCTATAGCCTGTAATGTGCCCAATACTGATAGAAAAAAATAGAAAAAGAATGAATAAAAATCAAAGAAATCAAAAGCTGATTCTCTGAGAAAGAGCAGTAAAACAGACAAAACTCTAGCCAGAGAGAGAAAACACAGATTACAATATCAGTAATTAGAGGTGACATCATTACAGATTGTGCAGATATTTAAAAGACAATAAAAGCATATTATGGATAACATATCAATAAATTTGGCAACTTGGAAGAATAGACAAATTCTTTGCAAAACACAATCAGTTATGAAGACAGAAATAACCTGAATAGGCTCATTGAAAAGACTGAATTTATGAAAACCTTCCAGTGAATCTTACCAAACACTTAGGAGAAAAATAGTATGTATCTATACACATTGTTGCAGAAAATTGAAAAGCAGTGGCTGCTTCCCAGCTCGCTCAATGAAGCCATCAGTGCCATGGTACCCAACCAGATGAGGTTTGCAAGAAAGGAAATGTGTTCCTCGCTAACACAGACACAAAATATTAATAAATTTAGCAAGTGAAATTCAGCAATATATAAAATGGGTAATACATCACCACTGAGTAGAATTTATCCTAGTAAGGCAAGGTTATGTTACATTTTTGAAAATCACTCTCTGTATTCACCATATTAACAAAATGAAAGAAAAATGGTGTATTAATAGACATTAAAAAAAAGGCATTTGGCAAAAATCAACCAACTACTTCGGACAAAAATGCTCAGCACACTGGGGGTGGGCCTCCTCTACCTGATCAAGAACAGGGATGTCTGCAGCTGAGGCCACTCTGAGGGCTGGGAAGGCCTCCCCGGCAGCAGCACGTGACCCACCAGCTTTACTCTCTCCAGTCAAAGTGGCACTGGTGGTGTCAGTCAAGGCATAAGCCAAAATAAAGAAAGAAAAGACACCCACGTTGAGGGGAAATATAGAAAAACCATCTTCATTTATAGTTTTTATGGAGAAAGTCCTGTAGAATTCATATTTAAAGCTATTAAAATGGGTGATTTTAGCAAGGATGGAAGATAATAAGCTCAACATATGAAATTAGTTGTTATTTCTATATACATTCAACAAACAGATGGCAATTGAAATTATAAAAATATCATTTTCCTTGTCATTCAAAATACAAACTATCTAGGAAAAAATATGACAAAAATGTAGAGAAGACTGGGCATTGAGAACCAAAAAGAGAAAATAAAGAAGGCTCAAGTAAATGAAAAGAGAGATTGTGGTTAGGGGTTAGAAGACAGAGAATTGCCAAAATGTCAGTTATCTCCAGGTTGATCTACAGACTCATTGCAGTCTTAATCAAAAACCAAGCAGGACCTGCCTATTCAGTTTAGGAACCGACAAAAAGTGATTCTAAAATTCATAGCAATACAAATGACCTAGAATATCCAAAACAAAGTTAGAGAACTATTTCCAGGTTTTCAGGAGGGATCAGGCTACAGCAATGTGAAGAGTGCTTTATTAGTGCAAAGATAGACGTGTAGATCAATAGGACACAAGAGTCCAGGGACTGAGGCAGCATGTGGACAACTGACATAGACAAAGGGGCAGAGGCTATTCAGGGGAGAGGACAATGGCTAGTCCTTCCAAGATCTCATGCTGCAGCAGACAATCAGTATGGCTGGGGTGTGGAGTGGTGATAGAATGCTTGTCTGGCACACACAAGGCCCTTGGTTTGCTCCACATCACCATATACACACATACAAACACAAATGCACACTAATACACAATTGAATATAATCCTAAACATAAAACCTAAAATTATATAACTTCTTAAAGAAAACCAAATAACCCCTTTATAATCTTGGGCTAATCTTTTCTTTCTTTATGTTGGCTTATGCCTTGACTGACACCTCCAGTGCCACTTTGGGTCACAGGCTGCTGCTGGGGAGGCCTTCCCACAACCACAAAATAGAAAACCTATAAATTAGCTACATTACATTTTACATCTTCTGCTTCTTTAAACACATCTTTAATATATAGAAAAGACAAAACACAAACTTAGAGAAAACATTTGCAAATTAAATGTCTGATAAAGTACATATGCCTCATGTATACACAGTATATATATATAAAGGGCCTGAACAGTCACTGCAGCGAAGAAGACATATAGATGGAAAGAAGAAGAAGAAGAAAAAGAAGAAGAAGGAGAAGGAGAAAGAAGAAGAAGGAGGAGGAGGGGGGGGGAGGAGGAGGAGGAGGAGGAGGAGGAGAAGAAATGTCCAGGAACATTATCTACTGGGAAAATGCAAACAGAAGACCACAATGAGATCCCATTACACACCAGTCAAAATGGCTAAAATTAAAACAGATAATCATACCAAAATAAAGCTGTTTAAAATGACATTTCTATGGGATTTTTTCTGTTCTTCTCCTCCTCCCCCCTTATCTTCCCTCAACCATGATTATTGCCAGGTAGAAAAATCCACTGGTGGAAAGTCAGGTGATTTCCTAAATTATGCAAAGGACCAAAGGCAATGCTTTATTTTAAAAAATTGTTATACAATGTTTATCGTATTGATGTGGACATCTGCATCAACAAATTGCTCATAGTCTCTGTTTCTTTTTTTTTTTAAGTTGCTTAAAAGCCAATTTTTAGTAAACTAAATTCTGCCATTGTCTCCATCATCTCTGTGCTGGGAGAGACTGCTCACGTTTCATTTCTGGTTTTTCAACATGATGTGACTCAAGTGAGCAACTCACTAGCATGGTCCATTGGCCATAATACCACAGCAGGTGGCCAGTCTGCAATGAGCTGACCACTTAACACCATGTCTTTAAATGACTAAATCCTAGAGCAGTACTGTTCACGGCAGGCTCAGGGTCTGACTTCAAATTTAGTTGCTAAAAATGCTACAGCAATATCCAGAGGACTTTGGCATATCCTTAAGATCATATAAGTGCTTTGGCCTTATGGAAGAACTATTAAAAGTATCTTAAACATAAATTTTTTTCAGGCCTAGAAAAAGCCATAACAATTACTACATTTACTAGGTTTTTCTGTTGTGGGAGAAAAACAAAGGCGAAAATCAAGGCAGGTTTTTCACCACCTTTAAACTACACTTAACATTAAATGACAAAGCTAGATCCCCAAAGCTGTTTTGAGATCCCTCCTGCTAACACTGGAGTGTCACTTGTTCTAAACACACCCCACTGGGTCAGACAGAACGAAGGAGAGATGGCAGCAGGTGACACAGCGCTCAGTAATCATGGCCACAGGGTTCAAAAGTATTTGAGACGACATGGACTTTATGCACAGCAGCATGGGAAGGGCCCCTGGAAACACGGCACCCTGTGAGTTCCTGTGGATGGTAATCTCTGGAAAACTGCACCAAGCTTTGGGTGGTCAACGGAGCAGAAAGGACAGATCACAGAAAGCAGCCAAGGCAAACAAACCAGGTCACAGCAAGCACTGCCTCTGCTTACCCCTAAAACAGAAAGGACAGTTTTCTGTCTTAACACCCTCATCTGTAGCCTGCTGGAGAGCTAATGAGGTGTCTTAATTCAAGCTGATATTTTAGCAGAAGTAATCTACAAAGGCAAAAGCCTAGTGGGGTCCGATGCATACTGGCTCCTGGTGCCATCTTGCTCCAGTCATGGTCACACTGGTGGGGACGTGGGCAACAGAGAAGCAGTGAAAGCAGGTTAAAGCAACAGAGTCAGATTACTGTAAAAATCATTTTCATCTCATGAATGTCTAATTAGTCCCTTTTCCATTGCTTTTCTAAAATTAGTGCTTGCTTCATAATAGAAACATCAAGAGAGGACACAGGGGGTAGTATAATTCTAGCAATTAGGAGCTAGCCTCCTCATTTCCTACGTTTGATTTCAGGTCTTAAAAGTATATACATTTTCCCCAATTTAAATGGCACCATAATGGCATAATTTAAACTTTAAGTAGATAAGACAAATAGACAGGGACTAAACGCAGCATGCTTAATTTGAATCTAAAATGTTTTTCTTTTTTTCCCCCTTACAGAATGAACAAAGTTGAACTTGCTCCATAATATAAAATGCTTCATTTTGTTTTTGTTTTTGTTTCTTATACTTAAGTCCACTGTAAATGCTTTCAAAAGCTATTCCTAGGTGGAGGTGCTAGACCAAAACCACAGATTTTTCAACCTGATAACATGGCAGGTTAATTGAGTCCGCTTCCCGTATCTAGCAATTTCTGGTTTTACTTTTGTTCCTTAAAACAATAACAGTCACACCATTAGAGTTGACCCTGAACAACCTAGAGCAATGATGGACACTTGACAGAAAATACAGAAATAATCACTGGATCTAATTTTTAAAGTTTTCTCCTGAATAAGCACAATCATCACAAAAATTACTACAAGCACTATAAAAGATGAAATTGAATGCTTAGCATTTCAACAGTTATTCTTCCAAATACTTTTTCACAGAAAGTACTGAATTTTTTTAAAAAACAATATAAAGGTAAAGCAAAACAGAGAATCCAATGGAGACATGAATAACCCACAATCTACACTAATTAACTTTTGGAGCAATTAACTGTACTTTATCTTGTATAAAGTTCCTGGAATTGGAAAGTAGAATTATATAAGAGAAAGAGCACAGGGAATAGAATCAGCTGAAATCCCACAGCCCACTGGATCTTGAGCATTTACTATTAAAGCTTTCGTTTCCTTGTCTGTGAAGTTAGGATGATAATACTTCCATATGAATGTGATGTGTGTCTACAGAGATACACCACATATTAGCTAGCAAGAAATGTAGAGTCTATAATATAAAGCCTGCTGGAAGTAGGGACACATTGTGTACTTACTGCCTCAGCACGCAATTCTCATGGACTTTTACAACTTTGTGGTTTTATTATTTTATCATTATAAGTTCCACAAGTTCCATTGATTATCTGAGCATAATAAATCAGTTTCATTTATAAATGGATCTATTTGTCTAGATTTTCATTTTTCACAGCATAAAACCTTTACTCTGCTGTGTTACATATAACGGCGTTATTCTCTGGACCAAAGACAGCAGCATTTCCAGGTAAAAAAGAAGTTATTAATGATAGAAAAGAAACTCAGCAAGTTATCTTTCACACATCCATTTATAGAATAGAAAGGGGAAAGTCCTCTTACCATTCGCTCATGAATACCCACGTAACAGCTAGTTGCAACTTTTATGATGACACTGTCAGAATAAGGTTGCATAACAGATAAGGTACAGTGGTGCATGCCTTTAATCCCAGCAGCACAGGAGGCTGAAGCAGGAGGATCGAGAGTTCAAAGCCTGCCTCAGCAACTTAGCCAGGTCCTAAGCAATTGAGTGAGACCCTTTCTCTAAATAAAATACCAAAAAGGACTGGGGATGCGGGTTAGTAGTTAAGTGTCCCCGAGTTTAGTCCCTTGACACCCTGATAGAAAAAAAAAAAAAAAAAAAAAGGTTGCACGTTGGTGCACTATCTTGATGAACAGGACTAAAATCATTTATACTTATCCTGAATAATGAAGGAAGAGATTGGAGCTTCTTCTAACTCTGAGTGAGTGGTATTGTAGATTCCAAACTCTGTTTTGCCTGCAACCTCAAAATGTGCCTTATAAAATATGCATCCTATGAAATATCTATAAAAATGGGAGTGAACTTCCAACTTTCATTAGCAAGCTGAAAAGACCAGAGTACATATACTCAAATGCCTAAGACAGCCAACTACATTTCCAAAGAATCTAGCATGAAGTTATTGTGTAATTCTACTCACAAAAAATACACATTTTCTAGTTCCTTCTACTCTTTGTAAACAGGGTGATTTCCCTCTTGACCATGCCTCCTGGCCTCAGGTGTCTTACTCTTGTTTTGTCTTGACCAAGCCCAACAACCACCAGAGTCTTTAATTGGATAGTATGATGTATCAGCTTTTCTATTTTTAACTTAAGCTAAAAAAATTACAAGTTCAATTATGCAGTTATCCTTATTTAGGACGTTTAAAATCTCAAATGATATTTTAACTTTTAGATTTTTTTTTTTTTTTTTTTTGGTGCTTGGGGATTAAGCCCATATGTCTCAGTGCATTATGTTTCTCCTTCTGGTAAAGGGAATAATGCCATTTTATTCTGTATTGAATTCTGAATAAACTTTAATATGTTCTCTTCCTGCCAATATCATTTCATCATTGCTTTTTGTTGTTGTTAATTTAAATCAGTGTCTAGATGATAGGCATAAGCCATAAACCAAGATGGAGATATATTCTTCATCTGTCTCTCAAACTAAAATTTTTCCCTGACTTAAGTGGTATCATGTAAGAAGTCAACATAATTTAGCAATCTCGATTTTATTTACACATAAATAAAATGACACACAGATTCTGTCTCTAATCTGACATTCCCTATTTGGAATTTTTAATATTAAATATATATTCAGTTAAAAAAAAGATAAGACTTGAACAAAATGAACACAAACAATTTACTTTTACTTGGCCAATTCAAAAATAAAAACCGATATTCTCAGTCCTTAAGTCAAAGGTATATACATCAACTAAGTATCATAAGTGATCATTCATTTATTCAATCACTGTATTAAAATCTCTCATTAATTGGAATTATGTGAGATTCTGTGGGATACTAGAAATTTCTACTGGGTGGAATAGCTCTTTAAAAATGCTTATTATATTTCTCCGCTTTCATAGAATTAGAGAATTCTCTATAGGTTCATGTCATATTGAAAAACAATAGATAAATTCAGACTTAAGATTCAATTACAAGTGTTTGAAAGTATGTTTTGGGCTAGACATCTAAAATGTTCCACATTTTCTATTTAATTAAGAGACTTCTTTTTTTAAAGAGCAAGACATGAGAACTATAATTTAAATTTATAACACCATTTCTTTTCTTTCCTTTTTTTTTTTTTGGTACCAGGGATTGAACTCAGAGGCACTCAACTACTGAGCCACATCCCCAGCCCTATTTTGTATTTTTATTTAGAGACAGGGTCTCACTGAGTTGCTGAGGCTGGCTTTGAACTTGCGATCTTCCTGTCTCAGCCTCCCAAGCCGCTGGGATTACAGGCGTGCACCACCGCATGCCCGGCCTATAACACCATATCTAATCCACATATGTTCCAATTCTTTTGTTTTTTTATGTTATATGTATTTCTGAGAGGAGTTGGAAAATACCTAAAACAACATTTTTCTTCCCTAATGTCTTTCACAATAAAATTGTTTCTCACAGTAACTTCTGAAACCAACAACCATTTACCTAACTGCAGCTATGGTATCAAGGAGAAAAATCAAATTTTTCAGCATTTACAAGAGGGAAGAATAAGTGAGAGGGTGGGTTGGAGAAGGAGAAGGAAATTACTGAGCATGAAGTAAATATTTTCTTTTGAGCAAAATTAAAATAAAACAACATAAACAATTTTGAAAAATGATAACATCTATTTTCGGTATCCTGAGTGATACAGAAGGAAACCAAATCATGGAAATCTCTTATTAGGCAGAATTTGTTTATAAGGCCAAGGATCAACTAGGTTTACTTTACTTGATCTATTTGATGAATTCCAAAATATAAATTATAAACAAGAAAAACAAATCTAAGAAAAAGAAACGAGAGTCCCGCACACAGTGCCAGTAGATCAGTCTGTAGACTGCACCCTGCGTCAGGGGTACCTGTGATGTGCTGGGTAAGGATCGTCCTTCTACTTTCCTATCAGCCAGGGTTCTCTAGAAGTCTCTTAATGCCATCAAGTTGACAATCCAAATAAACCATCACAATTTTAGAGCAAAGGTGTTCAAAGACAATGACAAAAGCACCACATGAACTTTCTTCTCTCAGATCACATGTAGAATTCCATAGTTTCTGAAAACCCTTCTATGGTCATTACTGCTGGGCAGGCTTAATGAGAACAAAAATCTGAGCAGACTTCTTACCAAAGAAGACGTACAGAAGGCGAGCAAGCATGTTAAAGATGCTCGATGTTCTACGTCATTATGGAACTGAAATTTAAAACAAAATAAGATCCCGTTGCTTACCTGTTAGAATAGCTAAAATTCAAAACCCTGGTACCAAATGCTGGGGAGGATATGGAACAAACTGGTGAGAATGCGGGCTGGGGTTGTGGCTCAGTGGCAGAGAACTTGCCTAGCATGTGCGAGGCCCTGGGTTCGATCCTCAGCACCACAGCACCACGTAAAAATAAATAAAATATAGGTATTGTGTCCAACTACAACTAAAAAATAAATAAATATAAAAAGGAAAGTTGAGAATGCAACATGGGAGAGGAACTTTGAAAGACAACCGGCAGCTTCCTCCAGAGCTGAAGACGGATTGACCTTACGATCCAGCAAGCACGCTACTGTTTGCTCAGATGAGTTGAAAACTTAGGTAAAATCTGCATGTGAATATTTATAGAAGCTTTATTCATAACTGGCAAAACTTGGGAACAGTCAAGATGTCCTCAATCCCCCAGCAGAATGCACCAACCCGGGCACCCCTCAACAGGATATTGAGCATCAATAAAAGGAAACAAGCTATCAGCTCACAAAAAGACAAAGAGGAAGCTCCAATGCCTATCACCAAGTGAGAAAGACCTCTGAAGGCCTTCAGAATGCACGATTCTAAGTATTTGGAATTGGCAAAACTATAGAGGCAGTGAGGTCAGTGGTTGCCAGGGGCTTAGGGGAGGGAGGGAGAGATGAGCAAGCAGAGAGCAGGGGTCTTTCAGGCAGTGAAGCTACCCTGTGATGCTTCAATCATACATACGTCATTGTGCATTTTTCAGAACCCAAAGAAGGTACAACAAAGAGAGTGACACCTAACGTGAATTATGGACTTTAGTTGATAGTAATGCATCAATGTTGCTACAATTATAACAAACACAATACAAAAATGCAAGCTATTAATAATAGGGGAATTTGGTAGTGGATAATAATGGGAATTCTTTTTTTTTGGGGGGGGGGACAGTGCTGGGGATTGAACAACCCAGGGCCTTGTGCATGTAAGGCAAGCACTCTACCAACTGAGCTATATCTCCAGCCCCAGTAATGGGAATTCTATTCTGTGTAATTTTTCTGTAAACCTAGAACTGCTCTGAAAAGTAAAGTCTATTTATTTTTTAAAAGTTTGGAAAAACATTCTAAATCTTTATTTTTCATTTGTTATACTAAAAGTCATCTGGCATTATACTTCCTATTCTTACAGGCTCTCAATGTATTTTCACAAACTGATTCAACATGGTTGGGATTTCACAATATGAAAGACTTAGAATTACTTGCAGGCTTCAAGTTTCTCTGTCTCCTACTTTTAATAAAAATACTTGAAATTAGAACCGTCTGAGCTATGAATTTTTAAGTGCCACAAATTTACATTTTTGTGTTGGTAAAGAGGCCTATTTGGGTTCTTTACCTTTAAACCAACTACACATTCATGATAAAAGCACAGTTCACTATTTTTAAATGCTCTGGCTCATACAGCTAAATATTACTGAAGCTCCCGAGTGGATGCCGTTTGGCTCTCTAAATCTAAAGGGTGTGCTGGACTGTAACGTACCTGCTCCCCTCATGTTCGCTCTGTCTGAACCACTGCAGATCATTTTCTCCAAAGCATTTATCACTATCAGAAATCACCTTGATTACGTATTTGTGTACTTCTTGTCTAAATCATCTCTCCTCACTTCCCCACCCCAGTTACCCAACACAGATACATACACATATGTAGAAACTATATAACAGAAGAACAGTATCAGGCAAACAGGTATTACTCAGTAAATATCTGTCAAGCGATTGATCAAATAGATGAATTTACCTAGGTTTCATTTACCAAAGACCCCCCCAAATCTGGTATAATCACACTATTCCTTTTAATTCTACAATCTTATAACATTTTTTACCTAAGTTAGTATTAGGTGGGACTATTTTGAGCCCCAGCTGACCAGTTCATTGTATAAAGCTGGAAAAGGAGGCCAACCAATGCTCTGTCACTTTGCCTGGAGTCTTACTGAGGGGGCCACAGGAGAACACAATCACCTGACCTCCAACCCAGGGTCTTCTTACTTCAAGTCCTTCCTGCTAGTGAAGTCACCTCGGTGTTTTCTCAAAGCATGATAAAACCACAAGTTCAGTATCTCCATCTTTTCTTTGTTACAAGTAAACCATTTAAATTAAAACTGCAGTGTAAGTGACCCCACTTCCTGCCTTTGACATACCTAAAGCTGTTTACTGAAACATATCAAGGTTCATCTCTCAGTTTTCAATAGGTGAACAACAGTCAAACAGGCTTAAGAAGACTAGTACTTGGGTGATAAGTATTTGCTTATTGATGGAATTAGAAAAATCCTACAGTAAAAATACATGTTTAAGGGTTTGGTAAGCTTGGTTCACTATGGAACCTTCTTTACATAGAACCCACTGATATCCTACAGAGCAAATATACCATAGAACATGTTTTCATTTGAGAATCTTTCATAACTGTTCTAAAAATATCTCACCAAGAGTTATTCTTCAAAATGTTTTCTAAACTCTTATTTCCAGTCCTCCTATGTCATAAAGCATTGTATAATTCTCCATATTCTATTTATTAAATTTTCACTTATTAAAACATAGCCAAGCATACTGTACATACCTGGTTCCTGGCACAAAAAAAGGTAGGAAATAAAAAATGTGTTCCTCCCTCTCTCTGTTCCACTTTAAAAAGAAAACAAAAGAAACAAACAAAAAGTGCTCTTTCAGTGCAACTTGTGGTCAGTTTATTTTTTCATTATATTCTATTTCAAGCCAGAGCGCTCATTTCTGCAGCTTTTCAGGAAGGTGTTCTCAAACAAGGCCTCCTTTTCCTGTGGATCCTTCACTTGCACAAGGCTTCATTTACATATACTTTGCATTTATTCAGGTCCCTTTGACAATAAGTGCCAAGAAAAATAATAAATTTTCAAGGAGAGAGGACTTCCTCTGGGAAGAATTTTCACATCTATGTAGTTATTTCTGGTATTTCCTACAAAATATCTGGCCACTTTTTTCTTATTTCTTTTTCTACAAACCCTAAAAAGAACATGTAGGAGAAGTCATTTGTTCTTTTAGAAATCCTGTATCCAAGCACCAGGCAAACCACAAATCTTTCACAGAGGTCAAGAGGCTGAAGGAAACCACCGCCCATAGAAAGACGGTCCAGCTCTTGCTGTTCACTGTCCTTGCTGTCCTCCTGCATGCCAGGGACCAAAGCATAGCTTCAGGTCTCTGCTTAAAGTACATGGGCAACTCTGGCTTTGCTGGATATAATGATTAGAAACCAAAAAAGAAAAAAGAACTAGATTTGAAAGACAGCATAGATAAATAATGAGTTTTCCAATTAATTTTGTTGACACTTTGAGCCTTAGTGAAAATTAGAATGGGGAAAAAAAAAGTCCCAGCATTCCTGAAATGCCTTTCATCTTAAGTGAAATTTTCTCATCAGAATTCCAGCGCCTTTTGATGCTAGCTACAAAACAAAACAGTCCATCTTCTTGGCTGGGAAGAAGCGTCCAGAAGGAAACTCATAACTTGTGAACATCATCAAACAGATATGGTTACATTTTGTTTCACAGGTTGGCCCTGGGTTTGGAACAGCTGATTGGGGCTGGTGGGTGGAGGAAATATTCTGTGGACTGAATTGTACCTACCCCACCCCCAGATTTTACTGGTTGGGGCCTCAATGCCCAAAGCGATAGTATTAGAAGAGGTGACCTTGGGGAGGAGTAATAATGGTTAGATGAGGTCGGGGGGTGGGCCCTCATGATGGGATTATCAGCTTTAAAAGAAGAGGAAAAGAAAGACTGAGTTCTCTTGCCCTCTCTCCCATGTGAGCACATGGCCAGAGGCATCTATCCACAGCCTGGAAGAGAGCCCTTACTAGGAACAGAATTGGCCAGCACCCTGGCCTTGAACTTCCCAGCCTCCACAACTGTCTGAAGTAAAGGTCTGGTGTTTAACTATCCAGTCTACAATACTATTTTTTTTTTTAATTGAAGCCCAAGCAAGCCAGGACAGACAGAAAGATAAAAGATGGGGAGACATTTTCTCCCTTGTCTTCTTAATTAAGTATTCCTTCTTGTGAAATACCACATTTGTCTTTGCAGCAGTGATACAACCAAGTTAGGTTTGATATTCCATTCCATTCAAACTAAGGTTAAGTGTTTGTTTCTGGTTAAGTGTTCACTTCCTGGTTTGTTTTTGGTTGTTGTCTTGTTTTAGTACTGAAATGAACTCAGGGTACTTTACCTGATCTTATCCCCAGCCCTTTTAATTTTAGAGACAGGAACTCACTAAATCGCTAAGGCTGGCCTTGAACTTGCCATCCTCCTGCCTCAGACTTGTAAAGCACTGAAATTACAGGCATGTACCACTGAGTCCATCAAGTTTTTCCACTAACAAACGAGAAAAGTTATGGTACTAATGTTCACGTACTTCCATTCTCATGGGCAATCATAGCCTGTTAAAAAATTAAACCTCAAAAGCATGAAATACACCATTCCAGGGAAACAACCAAACACCCACTATCAAAGAAGCATCAGCTTAGCTAGTCAAGGCTAGCAGCTACAATTCCTCCCCAATAAGAAGTCAACATTTATATGAATTGTGAAAAAGAGGGACCATGCAGCTCTCTCCAATGAATCATTCTTTTTCTATATGGTATGTGATAAATGCTTAAAAGTAAGAGATTCAAAAACATTTTCCAAATAAATCTTGCAATGTTCCAAAGAGAAGCATCAAAAGGATATTCATTTATAAAATTATGATTCAGTCGATAAATTATAAAGCCTCAAAGAACATGCTGTTACTTGTCAATTTATAAGTCTACTTAACAGGTCTAAATTAAATTTGCAAAATATCACATCATCTCAAGAATGCTTTTTTCCTTCATTTTCCCCTACCACATAAAACATATCTTTTTAAAAGTTCTATTCTATGAATGTTAAAATTTAGCTGCGTGGAACATATAAAACATATTTCTATAATTCAGATATTATAATTCTTATTTACTCATTCTTAAGAAAGTAATAGAATAGCTTTGAGATATTTGGGTAGAGGAGTTTAACAAACAGAAATAAATGTCATTTAAAATGATTGCAATATAATCCTATTTGAATTAAAATTGAATAAAATTAAAATCAAGTTCTACCCAAAATTATACAGTTTTCTCAATTTTACTTTTCTTCCTTTCGTGATAGAAGAAAATTCTTTCAGATAATTTGGATTAATTTGGAAGCGGTTGTACATATTAAGAAATAACAGCACAAAGAGGCAGATTTGTATCCAATTTCCTGCTCTTATTGACCTTCCCATTCCTGTTCAGGGTGGCCAGGGTGTGCCAAGGAGCCACCTCCAATCCAGAGGAAATACAGGTGTATGAAAAGCTTTCTTTCTGTATAGTCAGGACTTCAGAAGCTGGTCTCAATCCTTTAGGCCCCGCCCACACTCTCACCCCAGCAGAGCCCAGCAGAGCCCATTCAACGTACACCATGGGGAAGCTAGACCCCACTGCTGAAAATCCTTTTATGCTTTTAAAATTCAATTTGGTTTCTATGTTGAAGCTGAAATTCTGATTTACAACTAACCTCATTTATACATGAAAAACTATTTTTCTGTATAAATGTATATCTTCAAGGCGACTAGCTGTATTTTAATTTATCTCCACTTAGCAGTTATTGCGTATGAATATTTGGAAACCCTATTTATGTGTCCATACTTAGTCACAGTAAATTAGAATTCCAAACGTGAAAGCACAGCAATATGACAACAGAACAGCTTCTCTCATTTCTACAATACTTTTCCCAAAATGCTTTTTGTTCTTTTTTAGAAATAAGTAAAGGCAACATCATTGTTCACGGTTATGCCTGGACTTTATTGAAACAAAA
Organism: Tamias sibiricus; assembly: GCA_025594165.1. NCBI lineage: Eukaryota > Metazoa > Chordata > Mammalia > Rodentia > Sciuridae > Tamias > Tamias sibiricus. Next base: position 145,625,243 of record CM046666.1, read on the forward strand.
ACAAAAACAAAAAGAAAGAACTTTAAAAAGATCACTTAAATGCATTTGTAAATCTGCATGCACACATGAGCCTGATCCTACATGGTTACATCTCATGATGTACGATCACCCACTGTCAGAAAGAATACTCCTTGGGCCTCCCCTGTACACACCTTGCTGGCTGTGCCAAGATGATAAGGTCTGTCCACTTGAGACCCAGGCCATTTCTCAAGATGGCTTCTGCAGCTGGTACCATTAGGGGATAAGGCAATGTCTCGCCCCAGACAAAAAGCAGGCTAATTTGCTGCCTGTTGAACAACCAGCTGAGCACTTCTCAGCCCTGATGCACAGCCACACTCTGAGCAGCTTCCACCTGGGCTCATCACCTCGCTTCCAGGGCACCTGGGTGCAAGAGGGGTAGAGGCGAGCATGCTGTTGCTCAGCAACTGTACATTGTAATAAAGTGCTTTGCCTTTGGCCCAAGACCTTGTGTCTCCTGCCGGCATGCTGAAACAGCAGCAGGCTGACTTATGGGTTTGCAAGCAGGGTAAAATCAAATCCCAGATTTGACAAAACGATCTATGCAGATACAAATAACTGGTTGCATGTATGAATATGTAACAACAAATCCCACCATCATAATTATAATGCACCAATAAAATTTTTAAAAAATACAATTGGTACTGGGTGTATCCAAAAAACAATCATGATGAACATTTTGCTAAAGTGTTGCTCTTTAAACAATACTAGAATAATCATCTCTACTGTTTGCATTCTTGACCTTTTAATTGTAGTATTTTTTAATCAATTTTTTTGTGATATGCCATAGGTTTCATAATATAGAAACCTGTCTCTTCCCATTCCACAGTGATGTTCAAACAGAAGAAATTCCAAACCTTTCTTCCTTGTGACTACAAATCAGGAATAAAACGTTCCCAAATATTAAAAAAAGTATCGACTTTGGCAAGTGGGAGACCAGAAGAAAAGGCACTTCAAACATCAAAGGTGGCTCTCAAAATACTCTTTCAAATGAAGAAAGCCTCCCTCTCAGGGCCTTATCTTGAAAGCTCACATTGGTTGCAGAGCAACCTTTAAAGGATTACCTTAACATGCAAGGAACTGAGCCCTCTCTGATGTGTTCTGAAATTCACACCAAAACATGGCTGCAAGACTGGCATTGCTGGGGAATGTGAAGGGATAAGGAAGAGACAAGAAAGGCTTAAATCCCCCAAATGAGGCAGAGTTCAGATAGAAAGACATTTGTGGGAAAACAGGCATACAGTTCGATGGTAGCTGGTTGTCGATTTGCAGAGTGGAAACTAATACTTCCATGCAGTAGGTGGTCAAGCAGGGCTTAGGGAACTATAAGCCTTCATGCATTTTTTAGCATATGAGTCTCTTTTCTTGGTCAGTATGTGGAATAGGATTTTTTTTTTTTCTTTTTTCTTTTTGTATAAAAACTGTGTCTATGTCCTGGTTTTCTAAATGTGGTTGGCCCTTTGTATCCACAGGTTCCATATCCATAGATTAAGCAACAATGGAATGAAAATCTTTGGGGGAAAAAAAAAGTTGTGTCTGTACTGAATATATACAGACCATTTTTCTTGTCAGGATCCCCTAAACAATATGGTATGACAACTATTTACATAGCTTGCACACTGTGTTGGATATTATAAGTAATCTAGAGATAATTTAAGGTGGAAGTGTAATGGTGCTATGCATACAGGACACCATGTCATGTAAGAGAATGGAGAATCTCTGGGGTTTGGCATCGTGGGGGGTTCTGGAACCAAACCCCTGAGAACACTGAGTGATGATTATGTATCTTCCTAAGTGTTTTTTTAATAGTCATGATTGTTTTTAGTTTTGTATATTTTATCAATAATAAAATAAAGGCCTGTTCATATTTTTAAAATGAACACAAAGTATATAAAGTAAAAAGGCCAAAAGTCCCATTTCGGGACTTCTCAATTCTATCCCAGCTTTACCTACCATCACTCATATAGACCTCTGTCTGTACAGGCCTTAGTCTACATGAGAATGTGTGCATTTTGACACTGTGTTTTAAGTGATGAACATTATTTTCATTGTTCTGCCAAGAATTCTTTCACTTAATAAAATAATTTGTGCTGGTTTTTGTCAGTAAATATAGAGCGTCCTTCCTACTTTTTATACATCTAAAAGCACCTTACAAGATGACTGCATTTCAATAATTAATTTAAGCTTTCTCTTAAGATGAGTGTTGAATATTTTCCCCTAATTTTTCACTGTTTCAAAACAAGATGCTGCACCTGAACTTCAAGTTCTTTGCTGCAGCCCTGGGCTCTATGTGATTTAGTGTCCACCTTTCCTGCAGAATTTTTTATGCTGACTTTTGTCCCTCTGCCCTTCCTTCTGTTCCCAGTCTGTGCTCTCCTCCCTGTGGAGTGGAATCCAAGAGCTTGGTGCGGGCTCTTCTGCTCTCTCACCTTTCTGCTCAAAGGTCACATCCTTGCGGTCCTGTAGAGCTCCTGAAGCAGAACTTCATTTACCGTTGGCCATTGGCTATTGCATTTTCTGAGTTTATTTCCTTCATAGCACTCATCACTCTCTGAAATTACCTTGTTCCTGGATTTGTTTACATGTTTACCATTTCCCCATAACATAAAGGAGACTGTAAGTTGATGTTCTCTAAGGCGTCAGTGTTTGCAAGGTAGTAGGCTCTGGGTGTGTGACAGCTGAGACAACAGGTCCTCGAAACATCCTTGGACTAGGATTGCGGCACATTTACCCAGGTATTTCCAGAAGGAAGATGCCTGGAAGTAAAATAACTGTCCAAAAAGTTGTACACACTAAATTTTGACAGGTACTTTCCAAAGGTACTCTAAAATAGTTTTAATAGCAATTTCTATTCCCGAACCAACACTGTAGGAATGGCTCTTTCCCTCTAAATGCACAGTTCATATCTAATGCCAGTCTAATAGACTTTTTAAATTTTAAGTTAAAAATTACCTTGATCATAAGAATCTTTTTTTTCTGTGTTTATTTGAGTTGTGTTTCATCTATGAATTCACCATCTGTGAAAATCTTTCTTTTTTAATCTGGGGTTATGAAAATAATTTTTTTTTCTTTTGTTATTTCAGAAGATGAGAGGGTTTTGTGTTGGCTTGTTTATATCTTAAATCAAATTCGTGAATATTATTGTTTCTGTTATAATAAAGAAGGACTGTTATTATTTAAAAATGTATCAGCTGTTTTTTTTTCTTATTAAAAAATAGTCATGGTAGACATTTTAGACGATTCCAAGCACAGCAAAGAAAATATAAAGCACCCTCACAGATTCAATGGTTACATCTGTGGGGTTTCTTTCCACTGCTTTCTATAAATACATGTTTACAGAAATGCTTGTTCATTCATACAACACAAACTTTTTGCAGAGGGTATGTTAACTTATACCATGAACATTTCTTTGGTTAATCAATTTTGAAAATATGATTTTAAATGATGGTGTAACATTTTAAAATATAAGTGTATCTTCATTTGTATGAATGTATTTTCATAGTCTATGCTGTTTAGCAGTTAATTCCTAGTTCTACTGTTAAAGAAAACTCTTACAAAAACTCTTATGAAATCTCCAGGACTGTCATGAGTTGCCTTCCCACGACAGATCCCTAAATGTGTACTCACTGAGAAGAGAACCATTCCATCTATTATCCCACGACTCTTCTCAGCCTTCACAGACAGGTTGTCCTACTTTCTCTGTTAAGGTCATCCATGTACCAGATATGCTAAGTATTTCATAAGAGTGGATTGAATACAGGGAACCAATTATAAGGTGTTGGAAGAGCAAAAGGCAAAAAGAAAAGAGAATGAGGTGCGATTACATCACTGCAAACTGTAGGAGACATCTACTGCTCCCAGGGCTGAAGGAACTGAGGGAGACCTAAGCTTTATCAGACCCTCTGAATGCAAAGATGGTGCTGGGGATGGGGAGGACCCCCAAGGGTGGGCTGCCTGACTACTGAGAAACCACCCAGGGCTTGCCACACCACGGGCAGACACTTCCAGAAGCTGGAGGAGGTAGAGGGAGAACAGGAAAGAGATTGATTCTCCTGGCCTTCCTGCAGATCTGTAGGAGAACGTCACAGGAACCGGCTGGTAAGGGCATCTGGGAAGTGTAGTCTGCTGCCTCGCAAGCCCCGCATGCAGAGCAGAGAGCAGCAGGAGCAGCAGGCAGGCAGGGCAGAGGAAAAGCAGGGGAAGGCTCTCACAAGGAAGAGCGCTGCAGCAACTTGGGGAGCAAGCCAGTACCGGGGTGTGGGGTATACTGGACTTCTTAGATTCCAAACTACTTTTTTTTTTTTTTTTTTTAAATAGAGCAATTAACAGGAGAGTTAAGGACATTATTGAATCTAAGTGATGACACTGGAAGATCACTTGATATTTGTTCCACGTGGTTACTTAACACTGGGAAGTTCTGTTGCTCTCCGAACTTAGAATTGTGGCTATTTCCTGAAACACAATTACTTTAAGGACAGTGAACATCAAAGAGCTACTTTATTTTACTGTCTTCTCTCTGTGACTCTCCTGGGACTGTTGCAACTCACATGAATCCCAGAGGCAAGGCAGAGAGTCTCACCTTTCCCACTCATACCTGGGCAAGCACCTATGCCAGACACCACTGTCTCCCCTAAGCTCCAGCCAACAGAAACCCGCCTTTCTTCTTGGGCCTTTCTTCTTCGGGGACCGCTGCATGGACACCAGCACCCTCACCCCAGCCACATTTTGTGGATTTTTTTTCTATTCCTTCATTTTCATAAGAACTTAAGCCTCCATGAGAATAAATTTGCTGGTTATAAAGGAGACTTGCAGTAGGTCAGATAAACCTGTAATGATCTTACCTCACATTTAAGTTCAGCTTCAAAATTAACTTTAAAACATGTAGAAAACATAACAAAACAGAAAACTTTTAACATTAAGATTTTGTGTGGCTCTACTTATATTTACTTGGCAAATCCTATTTAATTATGGCCACGGCCAAGAGAATGCAAGTGAAGCTGTGCCACTCCCAACAAAGAACGTTCTGGTTACATGAAATATCGTTCCATTCAAGCAAATCTTTGGGGTGGTCAAAATTATTTGGTGTCTTACACTTACCCATAAACATCAGGCATGGCTCTTATACTATTTATTGCCTTTTAAAAATATTTGGATCATTAGCCCATTTATGTGGGCAATAAAATCATACAAATTATGTGTTTTATATACATACACATGCATATATATGTACATATATACATATACCACTTATGCAGTTCAGCATATGGTAAAGTCAATTAAATCAAGGGTTTTATTTATTCACAGAGAAAAAAAAATGGTAAATTTATATGTTTCAATAAGACCAACAACCTACTGTACATGCCATGTAACTGTATTTCATACCCACACCCCCACACACACCGAGGGAGAGATCCAACAAGGACTTGGTGATTCAGGCAAACTCCCTCTTCCACAGTAACTGAGAAGCCCTCTTCTCCAAAGCCTGTGAATACTTTGCATAGAAAGCACTGACGATGGCGGACCTTGGGACACTGATCTAAGTGAACCTGGAGGTGGCCCACCTCAGGGCTTGTTGCTGGGTAAGCGTCAACAGCCTTGGTATTTCAGTCAACTGCTGTTGGCACTGTTTACTAAGGTGGCAGTCTCCTACCAGGTGGCCTCATACTGCAGTCATAAAGAGTAAACATACTAGGGCGTCTCTATCTTAATCAAATGACCACCTTCACTTTTTGAGTTGTTAATATTGAAACATGAATTTCTTTCCCATTCAGAAGGCTTTTCTCTTCACATAAACAGCACATTTCACCAGAATCGGAACGTTTCCTGTTCAGTTCTTTCCCTCTGACGCGATCTTTATCTCCTGACTGGATGCCTTATTCTCCTGTGCTTGGCTTCTTCCTGCTGTCAGCGAGGACCCCTGTGACATTGAGTTCACCTGGTGTGTTGTTTGGACATTGCCTTCCCAGGAGATGTAGCTTGTTGACCTTTTCAAATTCAAGGCTTTGGTTTTTTTTTTTTCTTCTTCTTTTTTTTTTTTTTTAATATAGCAAGATGGAAAAAAATTGGCAGAGCATCTTAATATAAATCTAACTAAAGGCAAATGTTAAGGATACTAGGCTAAGAAACAAAAGAATTCTTCAAAAACATCCACCCTTGTCTCATTATTTTATCTGATTGAGGTCTAGAGACAATTCAAGTCCCATAAATTATATTTTACTACCAAATAAAAGGTGCTGCTAGGTTCTATTTATCCATTAAGGTAGCAACGTGAGTTAGCATTACTTAATTGGGGAGGCAGGTGAATTTATGTAGATTTCGTGGAGAAAGAAGCTTATAAAATGAATGCTGACTCCATAGCCAAAGTGAAATTCATGTTTACACATTCCACACAATACTTATCTGCCTAACTTCTCACAAACAGCATAAATGACATAATTACAGCAACTAATTGGGTTATCAGCACCTCCACGGTGCAGCCTACATGTCCTGGCCTACCAGTGGGAGCTCTGTGGGTTCTTAGTGGTTCTCGGAGCATCCTGGAGGACTTCTTGTTTGTGGAAAGACAGGCCGGTGAGTGAGATGGAAAAGCCAGCAGCTTGGCTCGTGGGCATCACTGAACAAAAGGTCTGAGCATGAGCCATGTTGCTGGGAGCCCGGGAGCCTGACAGGGGCTCTGTCCATGGGCTCCTCTTAAAGGATGTGATTGCTTTTGGTTCCCTGGCCATCACTAGTTAATAGACATCCTGACCCAGGTCAGGGCCAGATCAAGACAGAAGGCCACCCTGGGAAGGTGAGTCATTTTGTGCTGAGGGCAGGTTAATAATTTGGTGTGCTTTCAACCCATTTGTTCAACATTTGCTCCTAGGAGAGGTGGAATACCTCCTCATGACAGAGAAGAAGGGACCTCGCTAAGAGCTCCTGTATTATTTCAAGCAGTTCAGCTCTGGGCCCTGACCCAAATGCTCATTTAACAAACCAAACCCCTGCAGGTAATGGGAACAATCCTCTTTAGAAAGCAGCTTAGTGACCAGGTGTTGCTCATCATGAGCATCCCTTGGTGACTCATAGCCTACCGCATGAAGCTTTGTGAATTTTGACAGCCAAAAATATTCAGGACTCTTCCTAAGAATTATTAGAGCTGATGTTGGGATCCAAATAGTGGGGTTTCATGCCAAGCTCCCCATCTTACTAATGTGCTGACCTTAAATACAAGTTACTTAGCTTCTTGGGCCTCAGTTTCCTCATGTGTAAGCATGAGAATAAAAATATTATCTGCCCACGAGGTTGCTGAGAGGAGCAGAGGAGACAACGTGATGATAGTGCTGTCTGTCCTGCAGTAATCATGGAATAAAACCTCAGCTGCTCTTCTATACAGCCCATCCACAACTGCGCTCTGCACACCACTCAGTGCCCTAACCTTTATTTTTTATCTGCCATCACCTGTTTCCACATCAGTGCTACCAACAAGCAAGGAAATTTTGCTTTAGCGTGTGGTTCAAGTTCCTTCCCTTCTCTTGAAATCCATCCCATCCCCTTCCTCAAACATGGTGGCACTCTAGGCTCTGGATGCTCCCCGTTTTAGCATCAATGAGCTTGATGTGGATTCATGAGAAGGGCGTGGCTCATGTTGGTGGCTTATTTTGCTCCAGCACCTCATGACAGGACTCTAATTGTACTGCACAAAGTGCTTCAAGAAGACCAGTTGCTGTCAGGTCCCTTCCTCCCAGCTCCCCAGAAGCCTAGAAAATGCTGGAAGATAGCCATTCCTCTGGCCATCCTCCTAAGGACATGCTGGCTTCCTTAATTTGTTGTCTCCTTTTCATCCATCAGTATACTGACCCTGCACAGCTATGAAAGAAAATTAGGGTGACAGATTTCACATCTTTTTGTGGACAGTGAAAATCTTTGGCTAAAGATTTGGCTGAAGTTGGTGCCAAGTGTCTGGGACTCTGTGAGCAGTTCATTATTTCTTAATTGTCTATTTGCATGCAAGCTCAAGCCCAGAGGCATCAGTAAACATCCCAGAAACTTGTCCCTGTAGACCCGGGCACTCTCATTTATTGAGAGCCCACTGTGTTCCATTCATTGTGTGAGATTCATTGCATATGCTACACATTTCATCCTCACACAGCTCTGTGCGGCAGATATTATTATCTCCATTTTATGAGAACAAAAATCACCTTCAAAGAGGCTTAAAAAGGGGAATTTGAAATCTGGTCCAGCTGAATTTTTCTTCACACTGTTCTAGAGAATCATTTTCAAAGAAGCAAGAAATCTGAGCTGAGAACAAGATTATGTTAAACTAAAGATTCTTCAGATTTGCTTATTTTGTTTATTTGGCCTCAAGCTAGGGGAAGAGCAGGCAGGGTCTGGACAAACATCATGCATCATTATTGCAAGATTTTTTTTTTTTTTTTTTCAGATTGATTCCCTTGCCTGCTACTAGACATAATTGATAGATAGCTTTGAGGGATTCAGTCAGGGGGAAGCACATTTGCCCACCAACAGCTAATGAGACTTGAATAACTACAGTTGGATATTTTGAAAACTAAAGATTTAAATGGTTAAAGCATGTGTAGGTAGTGTTGAAGTGGCTACTTTAATTGAGCTTTTGATTATAATTGAATTTCATCACAAGCTTACTTTTATGAAAAAATTGGCTGGCTAAAGATGAATTTAATACTTTAAAAAGTTTATAACTTAAGCTGGGCTTGGTGGCGCACGCCTGTAATCCCAGCACTTGGGAGGCTGAGGCAGGAGGATCAAGAGTTCAAAGCCAGCCTCAGCAATGGCGAGGCACTAAGCAACTCAGTGAGACCCTAATAAAATACAAAAAAGGGCTGGGGGTGTGGACCAGTGGTTCAGTGCCCCTGAGTTCAATCCCCGGTACCAAAAAAAAAAAAAAAAAAAAAAAAAAAAAAAGTTTATAACTCACTGGTCAATAAGTTTCTTTTGTGTTTGTTGAGTAAATAAACTATAATTCTTAAGACTATTCACTTCCTTATTATCTGCTAATACACAATACTTCTCTGATTTGTTCTTATTTGATGACACTGACCTTCCTGAAACATTAACCAAAATCCCAAGTGTTTTCTTTTCCACTGTTGGGAATTTATTTTTTTTAATGTGAGAATTCCAGAAATTGAAAAATAATAGGTTTTTTTTTAGTGCATTAAGAAGTCTCAATGGGGTTTTGGGGAAAAAACAAGATTATGAGACTCTGAAGACAGACTTCCTAAGAAGCTGCCTTTATAGGACCTGCATACCGAGCTTCAGTGCCCTTGTCCCAGGTCTTTCATTCCTGGTGACAGCGGAGGAGAACAAGTTTAGCATGATCCTGAGTCCGAGCCACACCCTCACAGCCACAGAGCCTCCAGGGTGAGCAGCAAGGAGGGCAGCAGGAGCTGAAGCACGCTCACTGTTCAAGTGAAGAGTAGTTCACACTGGCCGCGGGAGGAGGACAGCAAGGGGGAAATCCACACACCAACTTCCACCAAGGTTTGTCCATTGTTCTGTGTATTGGGCACCTGCAGAAAAGCCATGGCAGGGCGTAGTGAGCCTGTTCCATACGCTGCATGGACTTACGTACTTGATTCCCTAATAAGTAGCTGCATGTGTGAAAAACGTCTGCAGGTTGCCCAGGCCAGCAGCACACAGATGACCTGGTTCAAACCCTGTACCCTCCGGAGGCTGGCACACACATTCTTGTGAAGGGAACAAAAGGCAAGAAATAGAGGGCTCAGGAGCTACAACAGGGTTCGGGAATACTTCAGTACAAGACTCTGGTAAGCTGCGGACCCTCTGCACACACACGCGACACACACTGACGTGTAACAAGCACACACACATAAATGTGCTCTTCGTAGAATTTTGGGTGTCAGTGCATCAGCCACAAGATAAACATTCCCAGTCTGTCCCCTGCATGGCTGGAGTTTGCCCTGACTCTTCACAACTCTAAGTGTGTGTCATTGGCCCTGGAAAGCTTCCTGCTCCCCCAGCCCCTCCCAGGAGGGACACAGCTTCCTCCTCAAATCGGCGTTTTACTACCTCGCACACACCATCCTGTCTTCTCCCTGGTGGTCCTTGTCCTGTCCCACTCATTTCTCCATTCCTAATGCTGACCAGGGCTCTAGGCAGGTGCTGAGGGGAGTGATGGCTATATGGACTTGCCTCTTAAAAAACGTAGGCATCCCGCTTGTGTTAACAAATGAATTTTGTTTTTCTTGAATACTGGGCCTACCGTAGCACATGCTGAATTCTGCCACAAAAGAAATCAAAATAAATATTCACAAGGAAGAAAGTGAGGGCAGCAGACGGTGCCGCGCCACTCACTTCACACGCTTCTGGACAGATTGGCCACGTGATCCCTCCACCTTCATGCCCCACACCCCCCAGCAAGGCTACATACATGCCGCCACTTGCTGAAGATGACCCAGCTCACCTTTCCACATGGATGAGACCAAGTCATCCGTGAGGACCCCCAACCCCATCAGGGCCCGCCACATAGGGAGGGTGGCAGCCACCAGGCTCCTCTGTAGGAAAGAATGGATGTTAAATATTTAAACCCACGACAGCAAAGCAGTAAGGAAACAGAGAGAGGGCAGGGGGCGAGTCCCTGAGGAGAGAGCAGAATGGGAAGAAAAAGTCACAGAGGCAGGGAAGCCTTATCTCAGGAGAGACAGGGACAATCCGAGTCCCAGAAACCAGTGCAGCTGCAGGTGCATCCATCACAGTGAAACTGGCCATCCTGGTGCAAACGCCCCCAGAAGCGCAGCAGGGACGCTCTCACTCCTCCTCGTCCCCATGCATCCACACAATTGCCAACACCCTCTAACATAACAAAAAATTATTATTATTGTTACTTATTTTTGGTACCTGGAATTGACCCAGGGGTGCGTAACTACTGAGCCACATCCCCAGCCCTTTTTTGTATTTTTTATTTAGAGACAGGGTCGCACTGACTTGCTAGGGGCCTGGATAAGTTGCTGAGGCTGGCCTTGAACTCCTGATCCTCCTGCCTCAGCTTCCTGAGCTACTGGGATACAAAAAATTACTTGTTCCTTGTAACTTAGTTTAACTGACACTCAAATCCAAATCTGCACAATAGTAGCCTAGGTAGGCATTCTTAATCTGTGGGGAACACAGAAAGTACCTCCAGGTTATAGATAAGTAGGAGTGACTGGACTGTCATTAAGAAGGAGCTGGTCCTCCAGAGGACTGGCTAGCAAGTCCACAGTGTACAACAATCCTGGCTTCTCCTGGGAAGCAGGTATTTTTGCTCCTCCCACAAGGGCCCTGCCATGGCTCCCTAGGTGCAGGTGCAATCTAGATCCAACTCTCCAGGAGAGAGCATCCATTGGGTACAAGGTGTCACATTGGACAGAGTCCTTGCACCAGCACACAACCAGGTACAGGGCCAGTCCACAAAGGGACCACCCACAAAGGGACCATCCCGTGCTGTGGTCAAGGAAAGAGAGGCATGGCCAGCTGCTCATCGGGAACGTCACAGAAGGAGCTGTCACTCTCCAGGCTCCCGTCATATCAGAATGTCCATGTCGGTAAACTAGATGGCGGTATTAGGAAGACCAGGGAATGAGGAAGAGGTTACCGACCAGAAGTTTCTTAAATCTCCATATGCATTTGAGTTGGCCTTCGGAGCTTCACGTTCTCTGGCTATTAATATACTGCAGACTATGAATGATTAAGCCAATACAGGATTTCCAGTTAAGCCAGATGGGCTCTTGGGCAAGAGGGAGAAAAGGAAATGAAGCATTGTGTGTTTGGAAAATGTAAATGAGAACCCCTCCAGGGCAGAGGGGGGCGATCATCCACCCTCTTTGCTAAGACCCATTGCCTCCTCACGTGCACCCTGGGCACTTCCGGTGGAGCCCCTCCCACATCATGGAATCAAGCAGAACTTATGAAGGTAAGGCAGAAGGAAGAAACAGACCGTCAGCTGTAGTAGGGTCCCCCCCCCCCCTTTTTTTTCTACTTATTGGATAAAAGGAGAGACACAGACATTTGAAGAGAAAAAAGGCAAGTGCGGACATGCACCGGCAGTCTGTTTTACAGCCCATCTGGGCTACTAGACTCGTTTCTCTGGCTCTTGTTCTTCCTGGGTTCCAGATCAGTCTTAGTCAAGATCACCAGAGGAGGTGGCAAAACAATTATCAAAGAGATGCTGCATGTGAATTAGTACTAACCAGCAAGTGGGCAGCTGAATGTGCTTTCAAAGAGTCGGCCCGGAAGAGCCCACACACCTACAGCCCACGGATGGGATGGTTACCTGCACCGAGAATGAACAGATAGGCAAGACCCATCTCCCATTACTATTAAGCCAGTTTATTCACACTTTATTATTCAAGCTCTCATCCGCTATAATTTGTCCTGTATTGTCAGGATAATAAGACTGCTGAGGGTAATTAGTTATCAGGTGCCCACGTACGGTAGGATTCCAAGGGTCTCTGTTCTGCCAGGCTTGCTTATGAATTGAGAAATAAGCTCGAATTATGAGAAGACTCAGTACACACTGAGTGAAAGGGTGTGTAGCTGCCCCACACCAAATCATGGCTACTCCAGAATCCCAAACTGTCTATAGCCCAAACCTACAGGAGCCTCTGAGAGGGCTTCTGGGGTCACTCTTAAGATCGTTTCTCAAAAATGCCCCGAAAATCAAACACGACAGGAGCCCCCGCCCTGAGCTGCCCCTACAGGGCACAGGGTGTTTCTCCTTTCGTGGAAGGGGCAGCAAGTCTGTGTGACAAAGTCATGATGGGACCCACATTTCAAGTACCTGCAAACAACTGGCAGGGCACTCATTTGAACAACTTAAATAAACCACCGCTCCTTATTCTCAAATCACCTCTTCCCTTCTTACAAATTTTAAGCCAAGGAGAGAATTTCCCTCATATTTCTCCCAGAGATCTAACTGCATTTGGCCTTAATTTTGCTTGAATGCCTGGTGTTTTAAAAATGCTAAATTTGGGTGCCACTCGCTGGGTGAGCCCTGGGGAGCTGGCTGCCACTATTTATGAAGGTCTCATTGCTGTGTGAACCAGAAAATCCCATTTCTTACACGGTTCCCACAGGCTGTGAGTGGTGGGCCCCTCCATCCATCCCCCTTTGGAAAGGCCCAGATCTGGGGATTGCAAGCTTGCTTGTACCGGAGCAATTACACTCTCCACTTTCTGTGTGCTTTGAGATTAGAGGGAAAGAGAAAGAAACTTGGCACCATTTCTCTTTCTCTTCCCCTCAAGGCTAAATAAATTCTAGCTCAACTATCTTATTTACTTCAAGTCCCTAAATAAATTTCTCATTCCCTAGACTAATCCCCATAACTCTGTCTCCAAAAGCAGTCCAACCCCTCCGCCCTCCCCACCCTGGCCGGCCCTGAGTGCCTGTCCCTGCAGATGCCCACGGGGAGCTTGTGAAGCTGCAGGTCCCCTGAGGGCTCTGCCATCTGACTCCCGCAGGGCTCTCAGTGCCTCCTGGGGAGGTCACAGGCACCTTCCATTAGAATTGTCACAGGATACAGTATGAGCACATAATGGATTTCAAGACATTTTAAAAAATGCTGGGTAAAGGAAATGGAGGATTTGGGCTCACTTCAATAACCTCATAGGGATCTGCTTTTATTTCAGAAAAATTTCTTCCGAAGTGGTCAGACCTGCAGATTAACATGCCCCGGCAAAGGAGTTTAATTCTGAAGTGAGCTTGTTGTTCCAATTCGAAGGAGACAACGTCTGGAAGCTTTAATTTAAACAGAAGCCCTTTAGGACTCACTTGTGCATGCAGCTGTCAAAACAATTCAATATCTGGAGATAAATAGAGTATAAGATACCCACCAGTAATATTGCACTGGAATGCAACATCTTTTAAAATTATGTTGCCATATTCTGCACTTTCTCAGGCACCCTCAATTTTAATATTTCACCTAATAAATATGTAATTTGGCATTTTGTGTAAGAAACAGGGAATTAAATGCTTATGTGCTTTATTAAGGCAAGTAAATTCAGAATAAAGTATAACGATAACATTATAATGTGACATGTCATCAGTTTATAGGAGAAATTTCTCTAAGGAGCACAAAGTTCTGAATACAGGAGTCCATAAGTTCAGAGCATGAGTTGTGAATACATTAGCATCATAATGGGGAAAGGCAATATTCACTATTCATTTAGGAATGGAGAGTTACACCCTGGTAACAGTTTTAAGGACAAACAAAGCAAATCTCAGGAACAGAAAGAATCTTTGCCTGCCTGTCTTCTAGGTCAGTCCCCAGCTGCCCACCACATCATCAACACTCCATGTACATCTTTCTCTGAGACAGTCTGTACCTAACTGCTGCATGCTCCCATTACAGTACACATCTTGCTCCTTTCATTTCTCTTCCTCCCTTCTCCCTCTCCCTCCAGTCAAGTCTGTAAGTCGCCAAATTCAGTCACATCTAACTCCTCTCTCTCCAATTGCCCCATGACTGTCAAGGTCATCTCCAAGGTCTTTTCTAGGTACCACCATGATCTACTAACTGACCTCTCTACTTCCATCTTCTCCTTCCATTCCATTCTACTCCTCAGGTCCATCAGTCTACTCCATGGCCAACGTGATCCCTGAAGCACAAACCATCATCTTCGACAAGGCTGAGACTTAACCAAAGAGGCAAAAGTCCTCAACAATGAAAATTACAAAACTCTGATGAAAGAAATTGGAGGAGACATAAAAAAATGGAAAGACCTCCCATGTTCATGGATTGGCAGAATCGGTATTGTTAAAATGAAGAGTCAATGTAATACCAATAGTGTTCTTCACATAACTAGAAAAAACAATCCTAAATTCATATGGAACACAAAAAAACCTAAATAGTCAAAGCAATCTTGAAAACAAACAACAAACAAAAACCACAAAGCTGGAGGCATCATAATTACTGATCACAAGATATACTACAGAGCCATAATAACCCCAACAGCATGTCAAGATAAAAACAGACACACAGACTAGGGCAACAGGGTAGATATTCCAGAAACAAACCCACATATCTACCACCAACGGATTCTCAAAAAAAAAGCACTGAAACATACACTGGAGAAAGCAAAGGCACTTCAATAAATAGCTCCAAGGAAATGTTGATATCGATACACAGAACATTGAAATTTGACCCCAATCTCTCATCCTATACCCAAATCAACTCAAAATGGATCAATGATCTAAAAGGACTAGAGAAAACACAAGGGAAAATGCTTCCAGGTATGGGCACAGGCAGTGAGTTTTTGTCCTGAAAGCAAAGGAAACAAAAGTACCCATTAGCAAGGGGTATCACATCAAACCAAAAAGCTTCCACGAAGCAAAGGACACAATCAGTAAAGCAAGGAGACAACCCACAGAGTGGAGAGGACTGTGCCAGCTCTTTATCTGACAGAGGTTAATGTCCAGGACACATAAGGAACTCAAAAAACTTAACAGCAAAAAGCAAGAAATCCAATTTTTAAGTGGACAAATGACCTAAATAGACACTTCTTTTTTCTTGTACCAAGGATTGAACTCAGGGGCACTCGACCACTGGGTCACAACCCCAGCCCTTTTTTGTATTTTATTTAGAGACAGGGTCTCACTGAGTTGCTAAGTGCCTCACCATTGGTGAGGCTGGCTTTGAACTTGCGATCCTCCTGCCTCAGCTTCCCAAGTGCTGGGATTACAGGCGTGCGACACTGTGCCCAGCTAAATAGACACTTCTTAAAAGAAGAAATGCAAATACCCAACAAATATATAGTAAAACACTCTCAATATCGTTAGTCATCAGGGGTATGCAAACTTATACCACAGAGATACCCCCTCACCCAGTGAGAGTGGCCACTATCAAAACAGACAAAAAACCCATACTGGCAAAGATGTGGGGAAAAAGGAACTCTTATTTGGTGTTAGTGGAAATGTAAATTAGTACACCCATTATGGAGAACAGAATGGAGGTGCTCAAAAAACTAAATATAGAACTATCATCATGTGATCCAGGTATCCCACTTTCTGGCATATAGCTGAAGGAAATAATACCAGAGCACAGAAGTGATACCTGAGTGCCCATATTTACTGTGGCACTATTCACAGTGGTTAACATATGGGATCAGCCTCGGTGCCCATCAACAGAGAAATGAATAAAGAAAAAATGGCATATATGCATAACTGAGCAGTATTAAGCCATAAAGAATGAAATTCTGTCATTGGTGGTAAAATAGGTTAAACCGAAGGTCATTATATTAAGTGAAATAAGCCAGACACAGAAAGAGAGATAGCCTATGTACTCTCATGTGGAAGCTAAAAGAAGCCGCACCTGAAAAAAAAGAGCAGAGATTACAGGAAGTTGAGAAGGGTGGGGTGTAGGGTGGATAAAGGGAGCCTGGAGTTGACCAGTACATCCTGTATTCCTGTAGGAAAGTGTTGGTACCACCTCACCACCCCAAATCCCACTAATATGTACAATTTCCATGTGTTAATAATATATGTGTGTGTACATATGTATATATGTGTGTGTATACATATATATGTATGTGTGTGTGTGTGTGTGTGTGTGTGTGTGTGTGTGTGTATTTAAACCAAGGCTGCATCATCCACTAAGACAGTGTCTCTTTCTTTTTTTAAAACATTTATTTTTTAGTTGTAGGTGGACACAATACCCTCATTTTATTTTTATGTGGTGCTGAACGTCGAATCCAGTGTCACACAGGCTAGGCAAGCACTCTACCTCTGAGCCACAACTCCAGCCGAAGACAGCATCTCTTATCATGGAAAAATAAAATAATTTCAAAAGCCCTTAATGACTTACTCCTAAGCTTATTGCCATCTATTCTCTATTCTCTAATGGACTGTTTTGCTCTTGCTATTAAAAATATTTCCAAATAATCAACATTTCTTGCACAGAATCACAGGACAGGCAGTATGGTATTGTGGAAAGAGCAGTGGTTTGGAGTTAGACCCCCACTGAGGTCCCACTTCTACCAGGTGCTACGCGTTACCTTTGTGAAATATGCTTCTCAGTGCGTCCCTTCTTTCCTCTACAAAAGATGATAAAACCTACCTGGCAGCCTTGTTTCCACTGTCCATAACAGAGCTCTGTCCCCTCAGTGACGGAGGCATCGTGAATGAAGGTGTTTATCAAATAAGGAAGTCAGATGAGAGCTCAAGAGACTGTTTCAGCCTCTCTCCTTTGAGAGCTTCAGCAGCCAGGCACGAGAGCCCCGAGACCCGAAGGCCCACCGAGGCCCAGAGGAGCACACTCAAGGACTCAGCCAGACCTGCCACAGCAGCAGCAGGCGAAAGGCTCTTCCTGCTCCTCAGACTCTGACAAGCTCCTGAGCCTCTGCTCAGAGGATCTGAATCTCTGATTCCCTGGTGGATACCCTCTACCCACTGTCCTGGCCAGGTTCACACACCACTCATTTTGAAAGACAAAGTTTATGCATCATCTCTGTTGGAAAATATTTCCTGATGCTCTTTCTCCCCTCCCCAGATCCTCAGAGCAGGCAGCAAGGAACAGCAGTTACTCTCCTTTTCAGTTACATTTCTGTAACTATTTTGCCCTCCCCCTCTTTGGTAATATAAAAATTTTCACAATTTCTTCCAAGTTCTAATTTTCTCCACTCAGTCTCTCTTCTGGAGACTGACTGGAAGCTGCCTATTACTTGATACTCTTCCCTCTAAGTGATACTTTTAGGAAGCAATTCACAGCTACCACCCCAGTGAGTTTGCCTGTAGTATAATTACATCCACTTATACACCAATTATAATTACAGTAGCTTAAAATCCCACCTGTGGAACAAAGGATGTTTCCATTGTATACAATCTGTCCTTAAATATCATAACCACAAGAGCCCCCAAAGACGAGACTATCTATAGTGCACACCACCCCCCACTGCCTCCTCTGTGCATAGTACATACCTCAGCTAAAAGTATGCCTTTACCATTAAGCTTCCTGTTCTTCTTTTATTATAGTCAGAATAAATAAAGTGCAAAAAAAAAAAAATCAGCTTGGCGAATGAGAGACGAGTACATTGATATTCTACCCTGATAATTAATGTGTAACTGCATTTTCGACAAGACATTCTCAGACTTCAAGTACAAACTCAAGTAAAAACTCACCAGAGTAGCGGGACACACATGCATTAGCCAAACCTCTTCATTTTCCCTGGCCATAGATCTATAAGGAGATACACATGGGAAGCTCCCAGAACTATAGGTGACAGTATGGTCTTAATGGTCCAAAAGCCCTAGGTGTCTGCTCTCTTAAAAGTAGCAATATTGTAAAGCCTTTAACTAAAATAATCTTTTACAAAAAAAATTATTGTATCTTGTCCTATCATCAGTAGCACCACCCCCCAACACTATAGAGACATAAGCAAAGTTAAATCATGTAAGCTTTGTTAAATCACCTATTCATGCGCATGGTTAACAATCCTCCTCAACTGAAACAAACAAATCCTTAAAATCAGGCAAATTAATACTAATCCCATAAAAGTGCAAATGTTAGCTGGAAATGGAAATCCAATTACATTTCCTGAAGAAATAATAGGAAAACTCGGGAAAATATAATACCAGTAAATATGTATTTACATGATGCTTCTTAAAATTATTCCATGTAAATATCACATCTCTTCTATTTATTTTACAGATGTGAAAACTGAGGATGAGAGAAGAGAAATGGCTTGTTAGTAAGCAAGTATCAGAGACAGGATTACAACAGCTTTTAAGTCATTACTCTCCACCGAGACACTCACTGTCTTCCCCTGTTCCACCAGCTGGTCTCCAACTTTAACAGTAAGGAATATGTGTTTAAGTCCTGGTTGTCATAAAGAGTTCTAGGTATGGGATCCCCCTCTACCTCATGGTAGGTATCTCCTGCAATCTACCCTATTACTTCAATGAGGAAGCACAGCACCGTTTTAATTGTCTAGAAAAATGAGGATGCGCCGGGCGTGGTGGCGCACGCCTGTAATCCCAGCACTTTGGGAGGCTGAGGCAGGAGGATCGCGAGTTCAAAGCCAGCCTCAGCAGTGGCGAGGCACTTAGCAACTCAGTTGAGACCCTGTCTCTAAATAAAATACAAAAAAAAGGGCTGGGGATGTGACCCAGTGGACGAGTGCCCCTGAGTTCAATCCCCGGTACCACAAAAAAAAAAAAAAAAAAAAAAAAAAAAATGAGGATGCCACAGAGATGCTTACAGAATTAGCACGAGAATGAAATATGGATTGCCTCCACACTGCCTTAAGGAACCAAGTAAGAAACTAAATTTTAGCCACCAATGGCAAGAGGTTTGCAGGCCCCCGCCCTGGCACCTGCAGCTCAAGCCTGCCCTCCCTGCATGCGACAGATCAAAGAGAGAATCAGTTAACGACTTCTGCATTAGCCAGTACTACCAGCAATAAAAAGAGAGATAATCATACATAACAGCAGCACCACAAAGTTCTTCTCCATCACTTATTAATAATCATCAACCTGGTAATATCATTCATGACTTGCAGAGCTAATTGCGATGCCTTTTTAAGGCTTTCTGTTATCCTGCGGAGGGTAACATCTGTTGGAGCTAACTCATCCCAAACATCAAATGTGACACCAGGGCGGTGCAGAAACTGGCTACACGCTGTCCCAGCAGGCTCCTCCTCTCCTTTCTCATCTTCTCGGGGCTGACTGCAGGCAACTGCCTTCCTCTGCTCATTACTGAGTCCTCGCAGATGTGATGGAGGAGGAGGGAAACCTGGTTCCACTCCTTCTTCCCTGGCCTCACGTCAACTCTTTCACAGATTTCCCTGGGAAAATGCCATGATATTTTGTTTCCTGAATGAGAGTAATTGCTTTTACTCTTTTAAAAACAAATTGGAATTTTACTCATTTTCCCACTAAAACAAAAAGGTTTCAGATTCAAGTGTTTCAGAAAAGTAACTTGAAATTTTATCTATGTCAAAATTAACCCAAGAGAAATAGATCCCCTTGCCCTGTGGAGAATGAAAGCTCAATAAAACATAGGGGAAATTGATTTCGGTAAATGATGACTTAATTACACCAAGTATATTTTGATTCTTAAAAACAAAACAAAACACACACAAAAAAATGTCTCCACGAAGACATACTTTGTGTATAAATAATTTGTTACCTATTTTCTGGTGACTCTCAAGCACTGAATATCTATCTGCCCATCTCAAATTAATTAAGATCTTTAGAGCTTTTTTTAAATTATAGTCTTTTTAATCTGCAAACAAATAGTACATAAATTAAATATTTTCACCTTATTTTATGTTGTCTATGCTTCTGCCCCAAAATGAAAGCATCAGAAATTCCCCTAATAGCTTTGACAAGTGTGTTATCTTTTTTGTTGTTGTTGTTGATTCCTCTGGAGTCTTTTAAAGGGTACCCTCCTAGAATACTCTGGACCTACCACTGAGGTGGTGCTCCTGAGGCTGTCCTGATTCTCCCTGTGCCAAGCCTGGATTCTTCTCCAGCCTTCCTGCCTGTCTGGGGAGTGTGTGTGTGTGTGTGTGTGTGTGTGTGTGTGAGAGAGAGAGAGAGAGAGAGAGAGAGAGAGAGACAGAGACAGAGACAGAGACAGAGACAGAAACAGAGAGACAGAGAGGGAGCCAACCAGCCAGAGAGAGACAGACAACAGAGAGATTAAAACAGAGTAAGAAAGACTGGCTGATGAGATGGAAATGCCAAATAAAATCTACAATATGATTCTATAGTTTTAGACTCAATTCAAACCATTTTGTGGGATACAGTTTTGCTACTTAGCATACAAATACTGGAAGAAATTATCCTCATATATAGAGTACATAAACATGGTAATATTATATTCAATTATTTCCCCAAGATAAAAGTCACATCTTTTCTAAATGATGTAAATGTTTTGTATACTGTGTCAACAATATAGGATATAAGTGAATAAAAAAGTTAACTCAAAACTTTGGATAGGGCAAAGGGGAGGGAGGGGAAGGAAGAGGGATGGGAGTAGGGAAGATGGTGGAATGAGATGGACATCACTACCCTAGGTACATGTATGAAGACACTAATGGTGTGATTCTACTTTGTGTACAACCAGAGAAATGAACAATTATGCTCCATTAGTGTACTGTGAATTGAAATGCATTCTGCAGTCATGTATAACAAAGTAGAACAAATAAATTAATTAATTTAAAAAAAAGGTCAACTCGAGCATGTATCCCCAGTATAAGTTAGTTTCTGTGTTTGAGTTGCATACAAGTATTTCACACTGGTTTGCATATTAGGAGACACACACAAAAGGAAGTTTTAAAGGGATGTTTGGATAACATGAACGAAACATTTTTTAAAAGGTCCATAAAAAGTGAAAGAATTGGAAATTCAGGGATCCTGTGTTAAGAACAATAAATGAACACATTGTTATGCAACTGTTTATTTCCCCAGCCAAGTGTTTATTGGAAGGTTGAGATAATTTTTAAGCAAACAATTTGTTTGATTGTTCTGAACAAAAGCTCTATTTTTTCCTTAGTGATATTTCTTGAACTCGGTTTATAAACACAAATCCTCTGATTTTATTGTGGAAAACAAAAAAAGCTCTTACCAATAATGTTATTGTTACTACACAGTAATTGAGAAACAATAATACCATTTGTTTGAATTGATATAAGAAGAGAAAAATTCATGATCCAGTGTTCTTATAATCCCTCCCCACCCCAACACACACAGAGAAGAATGTTCTAGGTATCTACAAACAGTCCCTAGATTATTGGCCAAGGTCTGCGCAGTGTGGGCAGGCTGAGCTGAAGACTGAGGCACTGGTTCCAGGCATGTCTTACAGGACAGCTAACTGCACAGGGACAGCACCCACAGGGGAGTATGTCCCAGGGTCCCCAGAAAGCTGTTTCTTCCTTGTATTGCCAGAAAAGATACCAGGAGTGAGTCAGGGTGACCCTGCTGGCAGGAAAGGGACTCAGATTTGTCCTTGGCCCAGTGGATGATTCACGCATTCCTCCAGCAAGCACTGGGTCTGGGCTGACTCTGAGTCAGACAGCCTTTGAGTTCTGTGGGGCAGAGGACTGGGTATGACAAAAAAAGGTCCTTATAAAATGTGCTCTCTGGGGGAAGACAGAGTTGACAACAACAATAATGAAGCAGGAGATGAGGTAGATTAGTGTGAAGGACAGCCACAGGGACAGTGTGGCAAGAGATGCTTGCATTCACCTAATTCTTGAATTAAGATGGACTTTGAGCTGCCCTGTCTGTATCTGTCAAGTTCAGTCTAGTTTACTATTTTGCAAATGGCTTCCTGCCTCAGAGAGGGTGGTATGCTCAGGGCTGGGTGGGCCAAATGAAATTCAGAAACCCAGAAAGCAAGAGGACAACTAGGGCACTGTGAAGTCCTGTTAAGGGCAAAAGAGAGTGAGGAGGCAGACTCAGGAGCCACCAAGCAGAGTGAAGACCAAATGAGTCTGGGCGACGAGGACGGCTGCCGTCTTCCCTAAGCTGCGTCTGCCCATGGGAAGGAGTCAGCAATTCTGAATTTAGGAAAATAATGGCTGCTATTCAGAGCACTGTATCTAAGTATCAAATAATAATTTAAAGAAAACCGCTTTGCTTATTGGCATAGTCATTGAAACACACACACACACACACCCAAAAGTCATAAATTCTCATTTATATTTCTCCTTCCAAAGCTTCTGACTTTTTTGATGGAGATGCCAAAACCATTACACTGCTAAGGGTATATGAACTATCAGTGCTTTTTAAAACTGTTGTTAAAATTCTATGGATATTTTACTGAACCTTCACTGTCAACGCATGTAAAAATTGTTTTAGCTGCTCATAGATGTGGAACTTGAAAAGTGGCAACAGTTACTTCCAGTGGACTTGGAGAACCTGCACTACCAGCTCTTCCGGAAGACAATTTTCCTCCTCTGTAGACTTGACAGCCAGCAACACCCTGTACCTTCACATAGCGCTACCTGCTGGCACCTGCAGTGTCACACTTTACAGAATCCTTAGGTCAATGCTAACCTGAGGTTAGTGTATTGATTCTAAAAAGCCAATACGTTACATTTTTCCTGTGAATAAATATTGACAACTCTAGAATTCCAATAGCACACTTGGCTAAGAGTACAGATTTTAGGTAGTTCGTGTGTCTTTATGATACTGTCTACATATTTTAATATTCTTCACTTTTATTAATGCTGCCGCTTCATGATTTCTCCTTTTATATGCTATTGATTAGTACATGAATTTCTTGGTTGTATGCTCTCTTTTCATTGCTGGTTCAGTGTACAGAAAGCAAAGTGCCTAATCATTTATAAAAATGCTTTCTTGCATTTTTACAGAATATTCTCTTTATCTAGGTATTGTTGGTATCTTAAGGTAGCGAGGCCATGGAATCTGCTTAGGCAGACTCCCTCAGGATCCAGTCCTCGCTGGTGCATACACAGCCTTCCCAAGAGCTCAGAGAAGCCTGGTGACTTTGGTTCTGGGTCTCCTACCTCTTGGGTTCACAGTGGCTGCAAGCTGGGTCGGTGATTCTTCTGACCTCACTTTCTTATCTTGGTCACACCATTATAGCTATGACTGCATCTTAAATTAGTCCTTCTCTCACTCAAGGCCTGTAGGCACACATTCCTGTTCCATCAAAAGAACATGAACTTCTACATATAGCACAATATTCTACTGTATGTATAGGGGAACCAGGCAAACCACTGATGCCAGCAAAGCATATGTAGTTTAGGCACGGCTGACATTTGTAGTCATGTGATAGTGTGGATATACAAGATGTAAGTTTGGTGCAACACCTAAGGCTACACTGATGCCAAGTTCCTGGAGATAATGTCCTACAATTTTTGGACTTAATCATTGCCAAAATAGAATGAATCTAATGAAAATTCTTTCTATTACCGGTAAAGATACTTGTTTTTGAGAACACACCTTTGAAAAGAGTTACATATCGACTTGGATGTCTGGCGTTGAAGGTCAGGATCGTATCTGACCCAGAGTTACCGCTGAGATTCCCGGGACTCGGCACGTGGTCCAGAATCTCGAGTACTTCTAGGTAAAGTCTCCACAACACAGAAATGCCACAAATTCTCCTGCCAGTTCTGACTACATTTCTCATTGATCCTGTTTCATCCAAGTGGCTCCAGTATCCAGGCGACTGATCATTCTGGCAGCATCACGTGCCGCCACTCAAAGGTGAACTAGACACCAGCTAATGCTGGGTGAGGCCAGGAGAGTCTGAGGAGACTGTCAAAGATGTTCTGGGATTCATGCAGAACCCATAGTTGAATCCCAAGACAAGGCGATGGAGATGAACTTTGACAGGCATAGTCTCACTTACTCCTACGGGATACGACCAACTCCTACTTAGCGGAAATGTCATAATGTAGACTCTAGACAATCTTCATTATGAAACTCTTTAAATTATCTAGAGGCATTCAATATGACATGGTGGTGAAAGTAAATACAGGAATTTTATCTTGCAAATTTATTTTGGGATATATATTTTAATTTTTTTTCTTGAAAATGTTTTATAAGCCAAGGAGCATAATGAATGCCATGATTTCTTTTTCTCTTGGAATAGCTAATAATCGATTAACTTTAATTTAGAGGCTTCCTTTAAAAAAACACCTTAAAGTGTGTTTAATTAAAATTAAAAAATATTTATTATATGGGCATCTCAAATAAAATATTGATTGCTCACTAAATTGTATTTATTTTTCCAGACATAATAATGTAGTCATTTTATCACCAAAAGTACATAAAAATTTATTTAGAGGCCTTTAATTTTTTTTCCTATATAATTAACATAGTATTGAAAGGTATTTTTTTATATTTAATTGTGGGCAAAATCATTAAATATTTTCAAAAGCTTTCAACAAATTTTGTTTTCCTTTATTTTTGCAATAACTTCAAATCTTGCATTTACTCTTCTTCCTGAATATTAACAAATTTTTGATGTATTTCAGGAAAAATCCACTGACGCACAGTGTCAAGAATATATTGGTTCACGAATTTCCCCCTTTTCACTTTATGACTATAAATATTAGATAATTCCTATGAGAAGATATAATTCAAAAAGATCCTCCACAAATCTAGGAATTTTAACTTCAAAGTGAGACAGAGTTTTACTTTCCTTAAAAAGGCCAAAAATGGATACTTATTTTTATGAATGTAGATCGTGATACAGAAATATGTATTCCTCTGAATTATCCATTTTCTGGTATCACTTCCAACTTGCACATTTTTAAGGTTAACTGAATACTCAGAGGGATGGTATCAGATCCACTTAGTCACCACTACAAGACGACTATGCAGCCACAGTCTGTGAGAGCAGTCTTTCTTTTCTCTTTATGGAGATAACATTTGAGACACTTAAACAGACAATCACAGTGCCATTATAGATAAAAGGCTTCCCTGTAGAAACTTTGTTTCATAGAAATATAAAAGGCTTCCCTGTAGAAATGATACCATTTGTGATATACCCCCCAAATTTAAAAAGGCTTCCAAATAAACTGATTCATATAAATAGAAAAGGTTTCCCTGTAGAAATGATAGCATTTGTAATATAGCCCAAAACCATCTCATGAAGTCCCAGGGAAATATATTAATTCTACTTTTACAAAAGAAACTCGTCACTACCTTATTGAGAAGCCTACAATGCAGTGTAAATGTTATGCCCAAGAAGGAGAGTTCATCACTGAATGGAAGAGAAAAGGAACCTATGAATTTTATGTGGTTCTGACACGGTACTTTCAAATACTTTATGTGTATGAAGTTTAATAAAAAGCATTTGCAGGGCTGGGTGCAGGTCAGTGGTAGAGGCTGGCTAGCATGCATGGAGCCCTGTCCTGATGCTGGGGGGAAAAAAAAGCATTTGTATCCCATTTTCCTGGTGTAATTAAGTGGACACTGAGTTGTATATGAGGCATGCAGTGTATGAATGAATGTGGTGGTTGCTGTACTCATTTGCCTTGATGTCTGCTTGCAGCGGAATGTTACCTTAATCTGTTTCCTGTTACTATGATGGAACACCTAAAGTTGACTGATTTATCAAGGAAGGAGGTTTTTGTAGCTCACATTTCTGGAGGGAGTGAGCCTGGTGCCAGCATCTACTCAGCTTCTGGTGAGGGCCTTGTGCTGCATCCCAACATGGTGGAGGGGAGAGGGGGAGGGGAAGAGGGCACATGCAAAGAGGCCAAACACCAGGGTCACCAGGGCCACTTGCTGTGTGACAGCCCACACACCCAGTAACCAATCCACCTGGAGAGAGATGGCGCCAACTCTGTAGGCGCCCATGACCTGATCACCTCTCAGACGTCCCACCACCTTTCTATGCCATCACACTGGGGACCGAGCTTCTAGCACTTGAACCTCTGGGGACCAATCCATAGCAAATCCTAACAAAGAAGTATCCAATCTGCAGGGGTGGAACTTCCATTTAAAAGGTGTTACATGAATTAGCCAACGTGTTATTTCATTATTATAGAAACAGGTGTCCTGCCAGGAGGCAGGCGGGCATTGTTGAGTGACAGCCTTCAACACGGCTCAAGAGCACATGCCTCAGGTGTCCACACCTACTGCATTATGGCTGCCCTGTGTGGTCAGCACTGCACGGCAGCTGCAGCATGTGGGTAACTTCCAAGGCTTCCCCTGGAAGTGTTCAGTTCCCATTATGGGGTGGGAACCAGACACTGTCTGGTAGAAAGGCCCAAATAGAGAAGATCTAGGACCCTTCACCAACGACAGCCAGCACCCATCTGCCATAGCCGATTAACTCACACTGAAATGGGTCTTCTAGCTCCAGTCAAGTCTTCAGATGACACCTTCACTAACATCCACTGCCACTGCGTGAGAGTCCAAATCAGACCTGCCCAGCAGCCCTTCCAAAATCCCTCACCCACAGAAATCATCAGGCTTAAAACAGTCAAGTGTAGAAAGATAGTACATGACTATTGATTAAGCCAGGAGTTTTGGAGCAATTTGCTATACAGCCATAGGAATGGATACAAATCCCAAGTTTACATAAAATCCCCCTTTCTTTGTTCATCTCTGTTCCTGGGGTAATGATGGAAATTCATTTGTGAGCTGTTTAACATCACCTGGTGTTGTTGTGAGATAGAGCAACTCAGACTGCAAGGTACATGTTCCAAAATTAAGGGCAGAATCTCACATCAGTCTCTACAGCTGAGCTGACATATCAGAATGTTTGAATCTGAGTTATTATCAACATTTCCTCCGACAGCATTACCATGATTCATGTCTGCCCTCCTCATTAGACTGTTTTACACCCCAGGCACTGTGCTGTATTCCTGGCAACAGCAGCTACACTTCTGATCTATAGTAAGTGCTCGGCAAACATTGAGCAAATGAAGAAGTGATTCCTAAATTAACAAGTAAACAGAGACAAGTGGATCAAGTCAGTACATGAAGCAACATGAGTTTGGGGCAAGGCCATAGCTTCCACTGGAGAGTTACTATCGCAAAGCTCTCTTTGCACTTCCTGGCAGTTCTGAGAACACTGTGGGATATTTTGGCCAGACATGCACTGAATTGGTTGGTGTAGCAAAGTTTAAGAATCTTTTGAGAGGCAAGGTTTCTCTGGGAAGACAAGTTATGGAGGACTTCCAAGTAGCTCTGGATGCTAGGATGGTCTTTGAGGGGGTGTGGCCATCACTAGAGCCATCTAGGCCTCCTTGAACTAGTTAGTCCCCTCCATTGAGACACATCACTAATTCTGGCCAATGAGATGTGGGTGGGACAGTGGGCATCACCTCACAGCCAGAGCATAAGATGGCAAAAGGAGTCCAGAGCTCTATTTCCCTGCGGCGGTAGCTGTGAGAACACGTCAAGCTGGAGCCTCCAGCAGCTGGGGGCCGAGTCCCCTCAGCAAGCAGACCCAGGACGGTTTGTAGCTTGTGCGGGAAGCCTTTTGCTGTGTTAAGCCACTGGGGACGTTGGTGCATTTGCCCCAGCAATACGATTTTTCTATGCTGCCTGGTAGAAAAAAGCCAGTGTGTGATCTTCATAACTCCACACACCTTCTCTCCACAAAGTGGCTGCATGCGCACACATGCATACACACACACACACACACACACACACACACACACACACACACACACTGATCTACTGGTCATGCTGCAACGGCCAGAGTGGATGAGTTAGGAGCTGATATATGGCCCAAGAGTCTAATAGGAGCTGTTCCTACAACTCTGGCTGGGATCATGAAACAGAGCTGCTCTCTTTCACTGGGGCTCCATAAGCTGGTGGGATATAAGCCTAAAGCTCACGGTGGCCTTTCTATCGCCAAGAGCATGCAGTCTGCTTAATAAAGTAGAGTCAGGAAGAATTGCTTAATTGCTGTTGAATAATTCAGTGAATTCTCTTCATTTAGCAATTGTGCAAGAAGTTAAGAAAAAGAGTTAACTCGGGAAAATGGAAGGGACCAATTTTAGACATCTGAATCCAGTGTGATCGCCAGGATTAAGCTCTGTCTGAGGCCACCGTTAATACCAGTAATTCACAAATATTGGATCCAATAAATTCCTTTTTCACTGAAGCCAGTCTGAGTTGGATTTCTGCCTCTTGTGATTTAAAGAGCCCTGGTTATGCACATAGCTCTACTAGGTATTTTGAGGTAGATGCAAATGCAGAAGCAGAGGAGAAGACAACATGGCTCCTGCCTTGGGATTTAAACCTGTTTAAGGGGAAAAACTGCAGCATGTGATGATCCAAGTACCGCCACCCTGAGCTCTCCCTGATGCACCAAGGGCTCCATGAAAGCTACTGGTTCCCCGCCACCCGCGCTCGTCTTGCCCCCACCCCCTTTTATTAAGGATGAGGACAAACTCAGCAGTTGAACTATGAGATCTTCCTCAAATTTCTCAAATAAAACAAATGACAATTCAATATGAATCAATTTACTATAAAAGTTACATTTAATACTTAATACATAAAGCAAATACTTTAAAACTAAAAAACCCAGAGTGCTATGTAATGCAAACATGAAAGCATATAAAGAGCTTCTAGTATGATTTCCTAAATAACATCTGCTATACTGGGTCTTTTCCCTTGAGTGATTAAAGCTCTCTAACATTGACTTCATTTTCCCACATTTATTCTCACATATAACCAGTTTTTTCTTTTTGTTAAAGGATATCTGTGCACACTTCTTGTCATTAGGAGTGCATTAGAACATTTTCTGTTCCTACAACAAAATACCTGAGACTGAGTACTTCATTCAGAAAAGAGGTTTGCTTAGATGATAGGTTTGAAGGCTGAAAGTCCAAGATCAGGAAGCCCCATGTGCTGGGCCTGCAGCGAGAGCTCCTCTGGCTGTGGTGCAGGGAAGCAGAAAGGAAACAGCGCGTGCAGAACAGAGAACTCAGAGGGAGGGAGGGAAGGAAGAGGCCTTGAGGGTCAGCCTCACGCCTCACAACACCTGTCACGGGGACTAGGAGCTTCTGCAAGAACCACATCAGTCCCTTCTGAAGGTGGCACTCTCAGAGAACTCTCACCTTGCACAAGGAGAGGCCTCATCTCTTAACGGTCCCACCCTTGCGACCGACACTGGGCTCCAGCCTCCAGCACAGGATCCTCTGGGACACGCTCAGATCACGTCCAGACCAGAGCTAGGTGAGGCAGCTTCAGATGATCTCTGCCTTTGTAAAATTTGATATTCAGATAAACCAACTGTGAATATCTATTCATCTACTTATTCAAACAATCTTATCTGTTTATGTTAAATGATAAGACAAATGACATCATCCTGATACAAGTGATTTTATTAGTTCCTTTGGATGTTCTCTTTAGGTGGGCTATTTTCTAGTGGACAAAATTTAAGATGAATCAGATAATTTGCCATAAATCTTTTAAAAAGAAATTAAAGAGATAACATATTTTCTCAATTTAAGCAGAATGCATTCTTCACATTTCTTAAAACGCAAGTGTACTACCAGGAAGTAGTACAAAAAAATGATAAAACAAAAATCCTCTTGGGGGTGTGTCCACGAACAAGAGAGGGTATAAAAGCAGCATCTTCACCATCCAAGAAACCATTATAAAACAACCCAGGGGAAGGGGAAACAAAAAATAAACTTTAATCATTTTGTCTGCGAAACTTAGGGAGAGTTAAAATCTGCATCCTTCAAGACTGCTGCAAAAGCCAGGTGAGCAGCGGGGGTCGGGCAGGAGTGCGTGGACGTGGAGGGCAGCTGAGACGTGGTCCTGCAGAGAGATGTTCCTGACAGTGAGGAGGATGCCGGAGCAACAGGGGCCACCCCCAGAACTCATGTGGTTTAGATAACAGAGGAGGCACTGAAGTAAGTAACCACACAGCCAGACCAAACCGGAAGAAGCAGAAGGCAGAGAGTAAGAAAGTGAGCTGGCGCAAAGCTGCACTGGGCTATGGCTCCACTCCCCACCTCACACAGCTTCCCTCTCCAAAATGCCAGCCCACAAAACACAAATAGCCACCATTAAATAACAACAAGAAAAACATGCACAGAATCTAAACAAATATAGCACAAGATGAACTGTTTTTGTAGACTAGACATCTCACCAAAAAAACAGTCTCACCCTGCAGAACCCTGTGACAACCTACAGTAGTAAGAAATGAAAAACAGCCTATCAACCAATAATCACATCCATGAAACAAGAAGATGCAGTAGAAATACAAGAGCTAGAGGGAGAACACAGCAATATGAAAAAAAGACCTGGAAGAACTTACAAACCATTTTAAATAAAAATAAATAAATAAAAAAATAAAATCAGAAGGAGCACAGCCTGCAAACTCACATGGGGGGGGGAATTAACACTGAAAAGATATAAGGATAGAGGACAGAGAAAGGTAAACAAAAAGAGCATACATGACTTAGAGAGAAAAAAAAAAGACCTAAATTTGCATTGGAAATTTAGGACACACCGTAATCAAGGGAGAATGGCCTAAAAACAGACAACAAGATGTACCCTAATAACACGATTGCATTCTAGAGCTAGAGGACATTTGGGGTAGATGAGCTGAAAGATCAATTCACTTAGGTGGGGAAATAAATATGACTTACCTCCAACTTCTCCACATCAACATGCAATGAAAAAAGAACCCTAGAAGGCACCAACAGAAACCTCCAGGAAAGAGTGATCCAAAACAGGAAATGCAGAGTCTTAAGTACTGTTCCCATGTGATTCTCCTGAAAACACTAAACTGTTGTGAGCTTACTAACCGAACTAAGCAACTGTGGTTTTAAGGAAATGAAGCACAGTTTAGTACACTTTGTCTGGAATGTGACATAATGACATGGGTGGTGGACAGGGAAATATAGGTGGGAAGCAAAGAAAATATGATTCTAAAAGCAGTTTTCCAGGTGCTCCAGGAAAGGTCACTGAAAGAGGCCACATATCAGGTCATAATAAAATATCAATTAATTTCAGAGGTAAAAACACAACACAGGAAATTCTCTGAGCACAATGCAACATACCTAGAAACTGAGGAAACAAAGTAGCTTAGCAGTTGTTAATCGTAAATAACTCTTTTAAGCAACTCTTGAAACAAGCAGGAAATCTAAATGGAGATCACAGAATAGGCAGACAGCATGGTAGGGAAGGCCCCATGGCAAGCCCCAGTGTGCCACTGAAGTGACATGGCACCCTGCACAGCTGCCCTTGCCCTCCTGCTAAAGCAAAGGCAGACCTCTGGCTCAATAGTGAGGGCGCTGACCGTAGCTCCTGGCTGCGGGTGCAAGGTCTCCATGGTGACAAATGATGCCAAAACACATGTGCACTCACTGAATCCTTAACAGAACACCAAATCCACGCAGGGACCCTGTGTGTATTTCTCTCTGCTGAGGGTGCTTGGAAAGGATTTCTGGTGGTGTTGGGATTTAGGCCAGTGTTGGGATGTTCCGAATTCAGATACCATGATGATCCCATCCAGTCTTGAAGATCAAACGCCATCTGCACCATAATCCCAGATTGCTATCTGTCCCGCTTGCTCTCTTCTCAACACCAAAGTCAGAGCTATCTTTCTCGACACCAGGTTAGAGCTTGCCAGCAAAAGTGCACATCTTTTCCGTCCTTCACAAGGCCCAAGGCCGCCTGGCCCTTCACGCCCCAGCTTCATCTCCAGCTCTGCTCCCCTCCCCGGCCCACTGAGCCTTCGGACTCACTGATCCTCTTCCCTCCCCACAGGGCCATGCGCCAAACCCGGTGCCCTGTCAGGTTCCCACTCAGATGCCCCGTGTCAGCACGGCCACCCACTTGCTGAGATCTGCAGCCCTGCTTCCTGTCTCTAGCACGGCTTGTCTAATCTGTGGCACAGTCACACTGCAGGTGTGTTGTGGACGGGTCCCGTCTAGTGCCAGCCTGCCCCTCTTAAACGTGCACTCCAGGAGGGCAGATGACTGTTTCCGGTGCGTCCGGAGCTGTCTTCCCAGTGCCTGGAACAGTGCGGCACCTACCAGGTGCCCAGAAATAGTCACGGAAGGAATGTGGGATGGTCACGGGGTTCTTGGCTCAGGGCTCAGGGAGAAGAGTGGACCCTGCTGCTCCTGAGGGCAGGACTGGATCCCATCACGAGGCAGTCATGACGTCTGGATGGGATGGTGGGCGGTCTGGGTAGAGGAAATGGCATCCTAGTGACACGGGGCTCGGAGGCATCAGATTTGGGGGAGGAAGGGTAGACGTCAGTGGGACATGGAGGTGGGTGAGCTGCAGATTACTTCTGAGGGCTGCAGAGAACTCAGAGCGGGGCCACGAAAGAAGAGGACCTGGGAAGAGCTGGAGAGGACCAGGACGTGTGCTCAAGAGCAAGCCTGGCTCCTCTCTCTCCCGCGCCCACGCGGGCGCTTCCTCAGCAGCACTGCAAAGCCAGGCAACTCTCCACTTCTCCATCCATGACCTCCCTCTCACCAAGACCTACAGACCAGTTTTTTCATGGCACTAGACCAAGCCATCTGTGACATCATTTTACCTAGTATGGCACAGACGTTCCCTGTCCTAGTACATGAAGTAGGGGCTGGTTGGCAATTTGCTGCTTCATCTGTCAGTTTAGAAATAATCCACCTAAGCCAGGCGCGGTGGCACACGCCTGTAACCCCAGCACTTGGTGATAGATGGGCTACCCCCCGCCCCACAGAGCTTTCCACATCCTGAGAGAAGCAACCTTGTTTCATTCTCCGGGCAGGATGTTTCTTCCCTGGACAGGATGTTTCTTTTCCCCGGGCAAGAGCCAATAGGCTTAAAAGTCACCCAGTTCTATGGGCAAAGAGCCAATGGCGTTGGGGTTGCTCTGGTGCACCTCCCACCAGAAATCCCTATATAGGGCCCTGTTCGAGAGACTCAGACAGACACACACACGGACACACACATCAGCTCGTCGCTGCTGAGAGGAGGAAGCCACTCAGACACATCAGCTCCTCCGAGCAGAGAGGAGGAAGCCACTGCGACAGCCCCAGACCCATCGCCTCCAGCCGACGGCAGCTGCCCCAGCCCGCAGCCCCAGACCCATCGCCTTCAGCCCGACGGCCGCTCCCAGCCGACAACTCCAGCCTCCAGCCAGACAGCAGCTGCTTTAGCTGATAGCTCCAGAGATCCCAGCCAGTGCGACCAAGCACCCACCTTCTGTCCAGAGCTTGCACACTCCCTTCTCCCTGACTCCCCTCTCCCAGCATCTCTTCAACCTTCGACCAGAGCACCTCTTCTCCGGTTTTGCTACCAGCCACAAAGGCTGTTGAATAAATCTCTTTGCTGCACGGCTGTCCCCAGTGTGATGTTTTGCCCTTCACTTGGGAGGCTGAGACAGGAGGATCGCGAGTTCAAAGCCAGCCTCACCAATGGCGAGGCACTTAGCAATTCAGTGAGACCCTGTCTCTAATAAAATACAAAAAAGGGCTGGGGATGTGGCCCAGTGGTGGAGTGCCCCAAGTTCAATCCCTGGTACCAAAAAAAAGAACAATGGAAATAATCCACCTTTCCTTTCTCTCATTAGCAAGAGAGCTCAGGGCTTCCTCCCACGGATATTGTATCTGGACGTTCGCCCAGTGCGTTGGAGCATGCCCCTTGAGAGTCAGTGTAGCACAATCACATTTTAAAATTTGTGAAGGTTTGGATCTAAGAGTCCAGAATTTTTGAAAAATGAACTTGTGACTACACACGAAGTAACGAAACGTCTTCAGCAGCACAGAACCCCCTGCTCGCGTTTACTCACAGGTTTCTGTGCAGACAAAATGGAGACATCTGAGGACCAGGCCACATTACCAGCTCTGCTCTCTCACTGCACCGCAGCCCCCGGCACCTTGCCTTCAGGGTTTTTCTTTGGAGGAGCCAAGGCCCCATACAGCCGGCAGAGCAGATGTGTTCCAGAACATGCCAGCACAGAGGGCGGCCACTTCACCTCCACTGCGCCTGTGCTGGGGTGCTCATGAAGCCTCGAGGAGACAGTTCACCACAGCGACAGCAACCGGCCCTGACACGCCCACACTCTCACAGACATTCGCTGCCATTTTCCAAGTATCCTGAACTTGCAGTCATCACATGGAATGTGCTGTTTCTCTAATGGCAAATCTCGGCTAAGAGAAACAACCGCCCCAAACGAGCCCCGCCCTGGTCAGAGCTCTCAGAGATCAGCACCAGAACCAGCTGCAGGTGTCAGGTTCCTCAGGCAGTTTCTGACTCTGGTATGAATTCAGATGAGCAGTAAATATCCCCTTGAGAGTCTCTGTGGACTGGGCACAAATAATCAAAACTAGAAGGACAGGGCTAGGGATGAGGCTCCGTGGTCAAGTGCTTGTCTTGCATGTGTGAGGCCCTGGATTCAAACACCAGCTATGAGAAAATAAATGAAGGAAGGAAGGGAGGGAGGAGAGAAGGGAGGTAAAGAAGGAAAGAACAGGATACAGTCTGCCCTCAAGGAACTCATCATCTAGTCTTGGGTATACAGTGTCAGCAAAAGCAGGTGCTAGGAATTATGGGCTGAATAGTGCCCCAAATGTATACATTAAAGCCCTAACCCCCAGTTCTTCAGAATTAGACTCTACTTGGGACAGGTGTTTCAGAGGTGACTAAGTTAAAATGAGGTCATTAAGGTGGGCACTGATTCACTCTGACTGCTTTCCTTACAAAATGAGATTAGCACAGAGGAGCAGCGTCAGGGGTGTGGTAGCAGAAGACCACCTGAGGACCGGGAGAAGGTGGCCTCAACAGCAGAGGAGAGAGGCCTGAGGGGAGCGATCGGCCAACGCCTTGATGGTGGCCTTCCAGAGCCCAGAGCGGGGAGAAGGTAAGTTTCAGTGGCTTAACCACCTAGTCTGTGGCACTTTATTATAGTGGCTGTACAAAACCAACACACTAGGAACACAAATCTGTGACCACAAAGCAAGAAGTGAAGATAAAAGGGGTAAAAGTACAAAAAGCAAGTAAAGTAGTGGACTCCCCTGGCGGTCAGTTCAAGATCCAAACTTGAATCCAAGACCTACCTGGACAACACGGCTGCTCCCTAGGCACAGATCTTACCAATTCACCTTGATTACTAATAGCCACCATTTGCTGAGTACTTTCTATGTGCTAAACACTAACACTTTACATGCATTCATTTACTCAAGCTACCCTGCAATGAACACAGGTTCATTGCCATTTTTATTCCAAATTTGCAGATGTAGGCACAAAAACAGAGGGGTAGATGCCTTTGCCCATGTCAGACAGACAGAAGAGGCAGAACCAGAGGTAGACCAACTCCAGAATCCTTGGTCAGAACCACTGTGTAGGCAGCATTAACAACGCTCTTGAATTTTCTAGAAAAGCTTGTGTGTAAGCCTTTATTCCAAAAAGATACTGTTCTACCATAAACCCTCAACAAAGAATGGTTTCTGGACAACAGTTAGATACAGACTATCTGGGCACCTCCTTCTGCTTTTGACCCTTTTGTGTCAGTGCACCTGGGACAATGTCTCCTTAGACTAGCTGTGCCTCAGCCAGCAGTGTGGTACACCACGGGGGGCTGGACTTACGCTGTGAGTATAAGAGACTGAAGCCAATGGCCTCATCTCACCCCAGGTATGGGGAACCCTCCGATTAGGAGAAGGGATTAAAATAGCAGCAGCAGCACACGGTCCACCCTCACAACTTCACGCAGCCAAAGTCGACGTGTGCACCAGCCGCCATCTTCCCTTCAGCCCTTCCAAATGGCTGCCACCAGAGACTTGTGAGCCAACAGTTCCCAAGAAGGAGTTTTTTTGTTTTTGTTTTTTTAAATGGGTATATATATATGAGAGAGAGCTACCACTCCCTAACCCCCATGTCCCACCACCCCAGCATTTTTAATTAGTAGATCTGGGATGAGATTAGAAAACTCATTTTGTGATTCTGATTGCCTGTCCAGATGGAGGCCACGATCTGTCAACCAGAAGTTGAGGATTTGCCAGGACACTCTGGGTTTTAGTAAGATATGCTGACGGTGCCTAGATCACACAATCTGAATTGGGGCTGGAAAGCCACCCATTTCTACTCCCAT
This sequence comes from Tamias sibiricus, assembly GCA_025594165.1. Lineage (NCBI taxonomy): Eukaryota > Metazoa > Chordata > Mammalia > Rodentia > Sciuridae > Tamias > Tamias sibiricus. Next base: position 145,661,757 of record CM046666.1, read on the forward strand.
TGACGTACTCTCACCCACTTTCAAAGTAACCAAATCAAGGACCACCCTGCTCCCCGTCTCGTGCTTTCCTCCCTCACTCAAGGGCTCCAGTCTAAAACAAAGGTGCCAGGTGGTGACCGGCTTAGCGTGGCTCTGAGGTGACTGGAGATCCAGCCACTTACTGCCAGGGATTCGTTCCAATTTCAAAAACTCTTATATTAGTCTCCAGAGGGGACACTGAAAAGTGGCAGTTTTCACCTATAGACTTTCCGCTGTTCCTTATTTATCCCAAGTTATTTTAAGTTTAAAGCTTTTACAAAATTGCACCCAGAGGCTCTACTCATAAAATAGCAGCCTTGGCCCCTGTGTTAGCCAGGTTTTTTTGTTGCTGTGACCAAAATGCCTGACAAGAATTACTTAGAGGAGGAAAAGTTTATTTGGGCCCACAGTTCAGAGATCTAGTTAATGGTGGGCGAACTCCGCCGCTCTGAACCCAAGATGGGGCAGAACGTCACAGCAGAGGAAAGCGACTCTGTTCATGGTTGCCAGGAAGCAGGGGGCGGGGGAGGGGCCGCAGGGAAGATGGACTCTTCCTAGGCACAACCCCAGTGAACCCCTCCTCCAGCCACAACCTGTAGGAGCCCCAGTGAACCGTACCTCCGAGACTTGGCCCAGCCACAACCCACCCACCTATAGCTACCAAGCAGTCAGTCCATTCAAACTAGGATGGACTGATTAGGTTACAGCTCTCATAATCTCTTCATCCACATCTGAATATTCCTGCATTAACACAGGCGCTTTGGGGGAACACCTCACATCCCAACCATAACAGCCTCCCACATTGTGAAAACAAATGTAATACAGTAATTAATAAGTGGATGTGTTATTAGTGCGAATGTCAAGTTCATTGCAGCAGATGTTTTGACTGAAGATCACTCACTACCCATTAAAATTAAACAACCAGTAGGCCCTGACTCGCCATTTGATTTAATGTGCCAGGTTCAACCCTTGAGAGTCCGTCAGAACCGTCTTCCGTGTCAAGCCATAAAACTGTTAGGCAACAAAGAACCAGATTCCAGTCCTAATCATCTGCTAATCGTGATGATTAAAATATAAGCAAGGGCTAAATAACTACACTACTGAGACTACAAAGTATACTATAAAATACTTTTTACAATTTTGTGCATCTTGCTAGAGCATTGCTCTGCTTCCAAAAATAGGCGGCATTACTATGAAGAAAAATTACTCAAAATTGGGAATACAGAAAGAAGCTAAGAGATCTGTTAATGTCCTGCTAGATCCCAAGCCCACTACAGGTACCCTGACTCATCAGGAATTGACTTTGCTAGACTTACCCCATTTCCTACCCACTGGTGCCCAGGTATTTATTTTATACCTCTTAGAGTTGGGATTCTTAGTTCACATAATAAAAATTTTAAAAAACTGATTACATGAGATGATTTACATCTTTGCTGGGTTGAAAAGATAACAAAAAGGTTATAGTTTTTTTTTTTTTTTTTTTAAATCCTTTAGGGTATTAACCACTTTTTTAATCCTTTAGGGTATTAACCAGTGTGATATGAAGCATCAATTTTATTTCCATCTTCCTTTTTGACCTCTGACAATATAAATTTCTTATTTTTATATTCTGTTTTTAAACCAGCTTTGTCATCCTTCTGGTACCCTCATTAATTCATCATAGAATTAGTCTTAATGAAAATATACAGTGTCCCGTTAGAAAAACATCTCATACTAGTCAAGGCCTCACAACACAAAGTTGTAGCCTTGGTAAAAAAATAGAATGCGTAAATCTCCCTGAAATTTCCCACCTACATTCAGAAAACAAGAGTGAACTGCCCCCTGTAGGTAAAAATGAGATTGCTGAAAAAAATGACCGTCCTACCAGCAACGTTTTTTTTTTAAAACATGGATTAATTCAAAAAAGGACTCACAAAAAAGACCTTGATACAATTTTGAGAGGAATTATTGAGATTGGTTCGTATTCCTGAAAGCCAGGCTTAGGGTAGTTCTTTATGGCAGAACAGGAAATTTTCAAGGTGCCGGGTCATTAATGGCCTTTCAGCCATTCTGCTATCCCCACATGGTGGCCTGCATTACAGAGATATGGAACACCAACCAGGCTTCATGGAGGTAGGCTATGCACAAAGATTGGCGACAGAGTTTTGGACAGTCTGGCAAACATACTTCAGAGTGGAAAGTTTGATTTTTTTTTTTTTTTTAAAGATTCCTTAGATGACTATGTCAGAGCGTGAGCTGAATGGTCCGGAAGCATAGCTGATGCTCTTGTCTCAGCTTCGTCATGAACTTAATCAATCATATATTCTCACTTTACTTGATTCTCATTGTATGGATGAATTAGTACAGAAAATTCTCTGCCTTTTTTCTCTCTGTTCATTCCCTCTCTCCCCCCCCACCCCGTGTGTGTGTTTGTGTGTGTGTGTGTGTGTGTGTGTGTGTGTGTGTGTTCTCTTCAACCACCACATAGGCCCTGCTGGCTTTCTTTCATAGATAAGAGAATCATCTGCACTGATAGGCTAAATGGGCAAATACTTGTGCAGTCTACCTTTGACTCTTCCCTTCCGGGAACAGTAACTGTGGCTTTTCAGCAGTGCACTCCCATCCTGGCCCCATGCTGCCTAGTGTGACTATCAGCAATAGTTATACCATTAAATTAAAAAATTAAAAAAATGTTTTAAAATGTCAATTTTGTAGATTCAAACATGGTAGAATATTAGCAAATAGAATCATGAGGTTCAACACATAATATTATTTTAATAACACTGAAGTATCCAATCTTTCATCAAGCATGTGAATTAAAGTTTTATTAGAGTTATAAATGTAGTATTTACCTCTTTTTTAAAATCAGAGCATAAAATATTTGGTTGGCTTAAACTGTGTATGTAGGGTGAAATTAACAGCCCAACTGGGATTCTCAACACACTGACTGGAAACAGCTCTTAGAGAAGATAACTCAAAGACTGAGTTAAGATCAATCCCACAGCAAGCAAAATCAACTTCTTTTCCAAGTCATTCAGTCACATGGGAGCAAGAGAAGCAGTGTGACATTTTCTTTTCACAGAATATGTGCAGCCATGCTGCTTTAAAGAGAAGAAATAAGATAAGCTGATTTTAGTTTCACCAGTGAAAAAGTTTTCAATAGACCAGCTTTCATCGACCCAGCATGGCTAACAAAATAACATTACCAATGAAAATAAAATAATACATTAGCTGCACAACCCAGGCATTTTGTTTGCAGAAGGACCTCTGCGACACTGCTCCCTTCAGACAGCCATGAATGCAGGCTTCCTGGGAAGGGAAGCCTCCTGTTGTTTTCTCTGCTCCCGCAGAGATGACTTGCAAAGAATAAAGTCTTTTTTTTTTTCTTTTTCTTTTTTTTTTTTTTTTTCCAGCTGGAGATCAATTGGTCTGGGGACTGCCCTGGCCCCAGGACGTTTTCTTTTCCACCATCTGGCTGGAAGGAATGGATCCTCAGCTCCCTCCCAGGCCAGAGGTGGTCCCAATGGGACAGCTTTCCAAACTGAATGCAGAAATAGACTAACAAATATTTCCAAAAAACTGCCCCTAAGCTCCAGCTAACTCTCCCAATGCACAGTCCACCCCCTGCCCCCAGCTGCGCTTCCTTGTCCCCACACTGTGGAGGAGGGAAGAGAATTTCCTTTCTGAGATCTGTGCCCAAATGACAGCCAGCCGGAGCTGTACCTGTCCTCTTTGCTAAACCCCTCCTATTGCTTTCCCTTTCTGCTGCCTGCCTGGGGGAGTGTCTTCTGCAGAACAAGGAGGGGAGAGGAGAGCAGAGGGGACTGAAGAGAATTCTGGCTCCTGGATGCCCATTTCGAAATGCACCTGTGGACTGCAGCCAGGAGGTCCTCCCCAGACCATTCCACTGTCTTGACGCTTGGCATTGTCCTTGCCTGCAGATCCAGGGAGTAGATCTCTCTGCACACATCATCGGAGCTGAGGGCTCCTGAGGATGGGACTGAGGCAGGGAGGAGGGAGGGACAGCAACGGGTGGCTGAGGGGTGGCCAAGGGGTGGAGGTTCTCTGGCTGGGCTCCCAGTTGAACTGAGCAGTTGGAAACAACTCTGGTGTCTCTCCTTAAATTGGGGGGTTTAGATATAGAGTCACACAGAAGGGAAAAGGAGAGAAATCAATATATTCATATAGGGTTTTGGGGATCCTGTATGAGATACCTAAAGCCACACGTTAATTATTCTAATGTCTCCATTTTAAGAGAAGTTTTGTGAAACTTATTTTTAAAATGTTTATCTTGCAGGGCTGATTTAGCAGGTAAAAAATTAAATGGCAACTCAAAAAAATATCTGTCAGATGTGTTGCAAAGCAAGTATGAATCTTCCTTTAAAGACATGACTAGGGAGCTGGGGTAGTGGCTCAGTGATAGAGCGCTTGCCTGGCATGTGTGAGGCACTGGGTTTGATTCTCAGCGTCCTGTATAAATAGGTGAACAAAATAAAGGCCCATTAAAAAGAAATAAAGGAATCTCTTTTGAAAAAAAAAAAAAAAAAAAAAAAGACATGACTAGCCTAATTAGGGAAAAAAATCTTCAAGATGACAGTAAACCCGGAGATCTGTGTGTAGCTCCTAGGCCAGAATGACTACTAATCACTAACAAATTTACTTTCTATACAAATACAGACCACTTCAACAGAACTGTATAAGAAACAGGGATTTTTTAATTAAGCTTAACATCATGTAACAGATGTTAGGTTTTCTCCTCTACCCCAAGGAGATCTGTAGTAGTGTGTGAGATGACAGTTGTCAACTGTGCCTTGTGTATGATAAATTACAGAAGCCAAAACATGGCATTCTTTAATAATCCATTTAAAATACCACTATCACTTAAATTCCACCTGCAAGAAAAACTGTACAAATTTGGCAACAAAAAGTATATAATAAAAAAAAATATGCAATCAAAAATCAGAATTTACTTTGACTGGGATTACAGTTTATAAAAAGGCCCCACCACCTCCACTAGCTAAAATTAATAGGGTCACAGGGCCCCCGTAGAATCAGTGATACGAACTGAATTTATTTCAAGGGGCGCCAACTTCTTTCTCTGACCTCCTCGGGCCCAACACCCTATCACATTTAAATTACTTTAAAAACATGAAAAACGTTTCCTATGTTGGGAGTTTGAGTCTGTTAATCCTGAAGCTAGCTGAGACCCTGAAATTCCCTTTGCTTTAAATTAAACACAATGTCTGAATATTCAGAACGAAATTTCCTGTGAAGAAAATTATGTTATTCTATTTCACAGCCAAGTTCGTATTTTCTGATCTGGAAGGCAGCAATTACAGACGGGAAGTTGCTGATAAAATGAGATCTTAATTTTGTTAGAAACAGAAAAACAAGGTGAACTCAGCACTGGCAACACATAATTTACAGTTATTAAAATCAGTGCCATAAAATCTAAACGATAAGTCACATGCCAAAAACTCAAAGTGATTTCTGGAGGTGAAGTCCACCGAGGCAAACCGCTGAGTGAGGCAGCACCCAGCTGCAGGAGCAAACGTAGGTCAAGAGCAAGACGCAACCCAGGCTGGGTCCTGTCCAGGGCACTGCAGGAAGCAGGGGGCACAAAGGGGCCGCGATGGCACTGTGGGTGCATGTGCCACCAGCTCCTTGCAGACTTGGGACAAGTGACACTTGCGAATCCATCAGGTATATTCAGAGAACAAACGGGAGTGGGATCTAACTGACTGACATTGTCCTCCTCTCCACTGAATTCCATCTCCTGACTGTCTTAGGCTGCTGCCCTGTCTCCCCTCCCAGAGCTCTCGGAGACACAGCGGCATGGGCTGCCTTCCAGAGGCTGCCACGTGCCAGAGCCCAGCCTCAGTTGAACTTCTTCACCCATCTTTTACTGACTCCAGCAAAGCAGAAGCTGGAGAATTGGGCTTCTACGACAGAGTGAATAACACATTGCCAGCAAATACAAAAGACCCAGGTCTGGGCTCTGGTTGGTCCCATGGGATATGCAATTCTCAGACATTACAGGACTACGAATAGAATCAACTTGTTTTGTGGTAGAACACTTCTAAAAGCCTTCAGGAAGATAAAGGACTGGTGGTTTGTTAACCAGAGTTTAATACATTCATCATTGGTGGCATATTTTGATGCTTCTGTATAGTGAAGCTGATACTGTGAAAACATGGAAAGAATGTCTGGAATATTTGTTTTCTTAAATAAAGAATGCTAAGTGAAGTTAGTCAGTCTCAAAAATCCAAGTACCAAATGTTTTCTCTGATATAAGGAGTCAGAGTCACAGCGGTGTTGGGTGTCGGGGTACTCAGGAAGATTAGAGGAGCACTAGAGTGGTCAAAGGGGAGGGAGGAGAAGGGAGGGAGATAGGGGGATATGGGGTGGTGAAACAAAAAAGGGGGGAGGTATTATAAGATGGATATCGTTATCCCAAATGCATGATTGAAGACTTGAATAGTATGAATATACTTTGTATACAAACAGTGTTATGTGAAAAGAGGCTCTATGTGTGTATTATGAACCGTAATGCATTCTACTAGAATGGCCAATGGGGGAGGGGAAGGGAGGGAGCAAAAGGTGAAAAAAAAAAGATGGTAGAATGAGATGGATATCATTACCCTAAGTGCATGTATGAAGTCACAAATGGTGTGAATATACTTTGCATACAACCAGAGATTTGTAAAAAAGTGCTCTGTATGTGTAATATGAAATGTAATGCATTCTGCTGTCATTTATAACATCTTAGAATAAAAAAAAATGTAAAAAAAAAAGACGTATCTGTAGTAAATACTGGGAAAGAAGTTTAACCCTTTTGTCACTGAACTTTAGAAGGGATAAATGCCCAGATGGTGTTCTCTGTTTTTTATGTTATTGGACAAATGTTTTATGTAAATAATTAAAATGTGAATATTTTTTAAAAAATTCAAAAGAATGATTATTAAAATGATCAATGAATTCCAAAGAGAACATGGAAAACAACTCAATGAATTTAGGAAGTCAGTTCAAGATATGAATGAGAAATTCAATAAGGTAGAGATTGATATTGAAAAACAACCAGATGTAAATCTTGGAAATGAAAGACACAATAAATAAAATAAAATGTTCAAAAAAAAGTGTATTAAATATGCAGATTTGGGAATTGTTGTATGCAGTGAACAGGAAAAACTGGTCTGGTATACCACCCATGTCAAAATAAATACTTCAACATTTCATGCCTATAAAATTGGCTGGAAAGACTGAAAACTCTCTGTAGTGTCTGTTTATTTCTTGGATTTTTTAGTCCTTGGTATCTGGAGTCAGAACAAATGAAGAAGGCCCACCAGCCAGGGAGCAGGGGCACAGCTTGCAGGAGTAAATGATTAATGGAGCCACAGGCAGGAGTTATGAAGCTCCAGGTCCACACACTGGAGCTGTCGAGCTGTGTGTGGGGCAGGAGGGAAGAGACAAATGAGAGTCTTGAAAGGTTTGCAAAATACAGGGAGAAAGAAAACAGACCACAGTTAAAAAGTTGCCTCAGGTAGTGACTAATTAGACAGCAAGGTATCCACCCCCCAACATGAAAGAAAAACAGAGGCAATAAAAGTTCCCTGAAACATTATATTTTCACTTTTTGATTTCTGTCCATTTTCTCTTTTCCATTTCATTTAAAAAACCATTGTATAAATCGCCATTATTGTCTTATAACATTGTTATTACTATTTTCACAGGCTTTTGCTCGATTAATGCATTAAGTTAAAATCTTCAATATTTCCCCTCAAATCAACCTTGCCATGGTTTTTTGTTTGTTTGTTTGTTTTATCTAGAGGAGTGGAATTTGGACATTTCCTAAATTAATAGATTCATTGAGTCCAGAATTGGCACTAGAGCCTCAAGCTGGGGGACAGAGAGGCAGAGAGACTGGCAGGACACTGTGCTGGGCTGCTCGGCCGAGGGGAAGTGTTGAGCCCAGGACTCCAGATGCAGAGCTCAGGTTTTAGGAAAGGGGCAGAACTTGTTGCTCTCTCATGCAAATTTTTAAAAAGGATGACTACTGGTCCAGACTGCTGTTGCTCTTGTTTTAAGTTAATTTCTGTGATAGATAAGGAGCTAGGTAGAAGTCTGGTTGTCCAAAGGTGTTATGGTCATGACCGATTAGACTCCCTAGTGAGTCCTTTACATTTTAGAATAATGCTGTCTAGGGAGTATGAGCAGGAGGCAATCAGGATGGAAAGTGTTCTGGTTGTATATTAAATGTATGGTGGTGAGCTCTCCTAAAACTGCTCATTACTGACATGCGTTTGGGGATTCAACTGCCTTAAAAAGCAACGGATCTTCTATCACCGAAGTTGTATAATCATACTTTGTGTCCCAACTTTTGTTTTATAGACCAGGAAAAATTACATTACTGTATTTAACAAGATAAAGAATATCTGATTCCAAGAACTTGTTAAAATATTCACCTTCTTCTGTGTGATGGCAAAATGCTAGTAAATGACCCCTCTTCAAAAGTAATAGGAGTCTACCTCCTTCACTTCTGCACATCTCTGAACTCCAGGAAGCAGGTGAAGGAACCAGGTGGGGAGACCTTGCCAGTCGCACTACAGAGTGGAGTTGTGCAGCTGACTAGTGGACCTGAGAGCCTTCATGCCACTAGCCTCCTGCTTTGAGCCGCTGTTTAACGCTGAGTGAGGTATCATTTAATTCAGAGGTAAAGAACACGGACCTTAAGTTTAACCAAGGGAATCTATTTTTATGATCTATTATTCTGAACACTCTAATGAGAGGTCCTCATAAATATCAGACACTGCTAATGGGCATCTTCCCTTTGCAGAAACTACAAAACATTAAGTCCTATTGTTTGGTGGCACTTAATTTCAATCCTTGAAATATTTCAATGCCCCAAAGGCACCACCACTTTCCAAGACTGTTAGAAATACCAGGGTGCTGGGAGAAATCGGACACACACTTGGAAGTAGCCGCCAAGGCCTCACTCCTGCAGAAGGGCACACTACCGCACGCACTCTGGCAAGCCTGGGCCGGCAGTCCACCTGTTTATCCCTAATGCTGCACTGCCCTTTGCTCTGAGAGGAGCTCAGGGTCACAGTCTACACGATTGGCTAATTATTAAACTGGGGCAGTCACAGGGAAGGGCTATAGTTACCACCGGACACAGAGCTTGGTCTACAGGTTTAACTTTGACCAGAAAGAGAACATTGATCTTACAAAGACCTTACCTCCAATATCCTACTTTAAAATACCTGTGTGGCACTTGTGAACATTTGTCCAAAAGGCCCTTGGCTTCCATTTACACTATTGCTGTCACAACTACTCCATTGGGAGCCATTATTTGCATTCACATTCTATTCTGTTTTCCTAAATTATATTTGCTTTAAATTTAAGTGCTGTTTTTAAAAAAAATATTTATTTATTTGCTTTAGTTGTACACAATGTGTTTATTTTTACGTGGTGCCGAGGATCAAACCCGGGCCGCCCATGTGCTAGGTGCACGCTCTACCACTGAGCCACAACCCCAGCCCCTGATATTTTTTTGTGTGTGTGTGTGCGTGTCAGGTCCTACCCATCCCCAGTGACATTAAAGATTATCACAGGAAAGCAGCTCAGGCCATGCTAGGAGGAGATAAGATTGGCTAGTTACTCTGACCAAGTCTAGGCAGTGCTAAAAGGAGGTAAGGGTGGCTAGTTACGCTGACCAAGTCTGTTTGATCTGGGCCAGGAAGGAAATTACGTTTCTGGCTATGGTTGGAGGCAATGTCCCTAGATCTGCTTCCATCTCCTTTTACAGTTGTATGCCTTCAAAAGAGAAAACAGATATATTTTATTTAGAAGCATTTTGATGAAGTTCAAGTAAACCAGTTGCTAGGCTTTAAGATTTTTTTGTGTGTGAAGTTCCTGGCCATAACATCAACCAAATTTTCCAAAATTCTTGTTTCCAGATTTTTACTTTAGGTAGACAAAAATGTCTCTATTCTCGAATGTTCTTAATTTTTTCCCCTTTCTTATTCTTAGTAATTTTCATACTTATTCAGAACAGATTGAGAATAATATAATATCCCTACAAGCATCATACTTCATCTTTTTACTTCTACAACGGAAATTTAGGTAAAGATGGGCCATTCTTAGAATCTCCACATAGAAGATTTAAAGGGTTTAAGATACACTGAAAGGATCCAGCTTAATAATCAGCGAGAGAAAGTTTTTATTAAGAAGAATAGAAACCTGTTTGAAATATGTAGCCCAGTCTCTGAGATAAACACAAAGCGGTCTGCTGAGTTAAACAGCTGTCTTAAATATGTCGATCTTCTGCTCCCCTGTCTTAACAGCTGGAAGAAATCGCAGTCCAGAGAGACATGTGCGCAATTTGAATTAAACAGATGCAGGCTGTGAAGAAATTCAAACAGCTCAGGGTAATAGCTGCAAACCACAGCACCGAGGCTCCAAGGAGCTCTTGTGGTTTCCTTACTATGATGGAGAGTGTTGCAGCGCGTGTGCTATACCTGACCTGTGCTCATTAAATGTGGGGAGTTTTTTTTTTTTTCCAAAAGTTCAAAAGAAAATATGCCAAAGTCTGAATCAAAGTCAAAACACACTCATGCGTCTACTTTTGATAGAATATATTGATCGGGATAGCCGGCAGCTGCCGTGTGTTCTCAGATGGGATCTACATTTTGCACAATGTATCAAAGCAATCTCATTGTCACATGCTATGGGAGAACAGGACCCAGGAGGAGAAGAGAGACAGAAAGTCAAAGGGAAATACTTGCTCCATAGACAAGGATTGAGCTTCCATGTGACTTTCCAACTCGTTGTTTGACCCACTTGGACGAGCAGAAATCTGCATTTAAAACCGCAGGTCGCGTTCCACATGCAGGGTCAGATGGTGCCCTCTGGATACAGGCACTCCCACATGGGACATCCCAGGACCCTCCTCCTGGACGGTGCCTTTAACTTTTATGGCTGTCTGTTTCTAGCTCAGTTTCTGAGGGTGTTTGCAAATCTTCAGTTTAGAAACCTAGCTCATATCCACACATGGGGTCTTCCAAGACCAAGTAAGAAAGTGACAGTCGTGTTTTACTGTACCATCACCTACCTAGTAGACTTCTCAGTGCTCTGTAATTCTTGATTATTGATATGAAGCAAACCAAATGTAAATATCAACAGACATTTGGAAAGCAATATGACATTTCCTCAAACAGTTAAGCCCGCTGCCATATGACCCAGCAATTCTACTCCTAGGTATACCCAACAGAAATGAAAATCTATGCCCTCACAAAAACTGTACACAAGTATCCATAGCAGCATTATTCATGTTGTCAAAAGTGGAAATAATCCAAATGTCCACTAAGTACTGAACAAGCAAATAAAATATGGTACGTATGCACAATGGAATATTATATAGCAGTAAAAATGAAGTACTGACTCATGCTATCACACGATGAACCTTGAAAACACCATGCTAAGTTAAAGCAGCCATTCACACAAAACACATAGTATGTGATTCCATTCATACAAAATGTCCAGAACAGAAAAATAAATCCGCAGACACAGAAAGCTGATTAACGCTGCCAGGGAATGAGAGGAGGAAGGACTAGGGAATGATTAGAGGTGAGTTTGGGGTTCCTTTTGGGTAAAAATGTTCTAAAATCGATTGTGGTGACAGATTCACAGCTCTGTGGAGATACCAACAGCCGTGGGATTGCACACTTAAGTAGGTGAAGTGTATGACATGTGAACTGCACATCAACAGAGCTGCTAAGAAATAGCAGCAGGCATCAGAACTGGCTCATTTTCTGTTTTACATGAGCCAAAGTCGACTTTTTTGAGAAAGAGTGTTGTCTTTTACTTTAATAATTTATTAGGAACTTCAAACTTTCCAGAAATGCATTATTTATAGAGTGGTCTGCAGTCACCCCCACTGGGTAGCCAGTGTTCCCAGGCTGAGGCAGAAGTGACTGCACCCCAGACTCTCAGCGGGGCCTGGGGCCACCCGGCTTGGCCGCCTGCTACCTTCCCAGCTCTTCCTCCCGAAGCGGCCCAGCTGCCCCGGCCCCCCAGGGCCGCCTCTGCTCTCGAGCTCTCTCCTGCCTTGGCATCTCCTGCAGGCTCAGCCGCGGTCCAGATGCTCTTCCCCAGGGCTGCTGGCCTTGCTGCACAGGCCGGAAGCAGCTGCCACCCTGCCCGTCGCTCCTTGCTACATAAAGCAGCACTTCTTGGGCCGTGCTTCTCGCAGTGTGGAGCTATCTTTTCTGGCTGTGTACGTGCCTCCTGATAAACCTCACGCGTGGGCCCCCTTGTCTGACTCCTCCCAGGGTGCGAGTCCTGCTCAGCACCAGCCTTGCTGATGCGGGCCGGTGCCGGGTGCCGCGGGCAAAGCCGTCCCCAGAGGAGGTCAGCCAGTGCGCCCAGCAGCGAGCAGCAGGGGTACAATCGTGATGGCAACCACGCTGTGCACACCCTCTTCATCCCAGAAGGACTCTTTCCCCATCTTCCCAGTGCCAGGACACTAAAAAATAGTTAAACTTATGAAGATAAAAGGTAAATGTTGGGCTGGGGTTGTGGCTCAGCGGTAGAGCGCTCCTCTAGCACGTGCGCGGCCCGGGTTCGATCCCCAGCACCACATGAAAATTAAAAAACGCATTGTGTACAACTAAATCAAATAAATAAATATATTTTTTTAAAAAGGTAAATGTTTTGGAATTTATTTCAGAATCATTTGAAGTAATCTCAGGAAAAGCCACGCTGGCAACAAATTTTGGTCTGTTTTAACAGTGAAAACCATATAGACAATCTAGAAAGACCAAAACCAGGGCATTAGCTAAATAAATGATTTTAAGTTCACATAATGAAATAAAAAGCACAAAGTAGAGAAAAATTTTTAATAATGCTTTAAAGTACTCACATCTATGCAAAAAAAAGTCATAATACAGAAGCTACATATGTAAAACACTAACACTGTAGTTTCAACCGCACGAAAAATAAACTCCAAAGTAAGGTGCTCAATCATACAAATAACTGGTGACAACCAAAAGGGCGCTGGCCCCATGACCAGAAGCCCCCAGCCAGGTCAGGATGTGGTTATTTCCCTCTGGAGGAAGATGACAATGGTGCATGTCAGACTCGGTGGTCACAGCAGGCCACGCTAGCAGGGAGGCTGCTGAAAGTGCAGGTTCCTTCGTGGACTCCCAGAGAATCAGGGACGTGTTGGGGCCTCTGTCCCCTTCAGGAAAAACTGCCTTCTCCACCTCAATTCTAGGAGATTCTGGTGTAGGAAGCCATGGCAAGTATTTTGAGAAATAACATATAAATAATATAATTTATAATATAAATATAATAGTATTATAATATATATTATTGTATATAATAAAATATATTGTCATTATATAATATTATATGTTATTATATCATAATAATATTAATATATCTATTAATTTTAAAGGTTTGAGTTATATAAGTTTTAAGAAGGATAATTATCACCCACCAGAGATAAGGAAGAAAACAGGAGTATTGAATAGTTTCAACTCTGTAGCTTTTCTCTGTAGTCAGAAAAATCACTTGAAATACTGGTAACACTCTAGTGTCAGTCTTCTATTCTGTATTCTCTTTTCCTGTTATTAAATCTAAAACACCAGAACCGCAAACCTAAGCAGAATGGTAGAGCCATGCTCAAGGAAAAACTGAGGTCAAATCCATTACTGCTGTCTGGAGGGAAACAGCCTCCCTCCCACACTCGCCCCTGGGAGGGGTGTCTGCAAGTTCCCCACCCAGACCCCCGCCCACCGGGAGTCTGCTCCACACACCTGGGGGGGGATTTTTAATAACTGTGAGAAGAAGCACGCTCACTTGGAAATTCATTATGCACAATGTTTTATTGATGACAGACTATGCTGGAAGACAGGGAGGAAGGGAGGCAGGAAGACTAGGAGGCAGGCAGGGAGGAAGGGAGGCAGGAAGACTAGGAGGCAGGCAGGCGGCAGCATTTAAAAGACTACTCTGCACCATGAACTGTGCTAGGTGCTCTGCAAACACCATTTTGTTTCACCTTCACAACACTCTGTAGGTCAGATTTTTAATCTTGACTTTTGTTATCCTGTCTTTTTTAAAGAAACTAAATGTTACGTACGTTGATCTACCTGGCATCCCATGATAAGCAGTGGTGAAGCAAAACCTCAATGCCAAAAATGCCTGTCAGCTTCGCACTCTTCCAACTGATGGCCTCAGTCCTGGTGGAAAGGGGTGCTCTTCAGCGTCCACAACCCGTGACAGCCCCAGATGTGTGACATCATCACACATAAATAATAAATTATAATGCTTCTTTGACCAAGAAAACTAGATGATAATATTGGTTTTGACATAAGAAAGTTGTCAAATGGCTTTGATTTACTATATACAAAGGATCCCCAAAGACGCTGATGAATACATGTCCATTCAAAAGTCCTCGACCTTCATTAGAGAGTGTCTGATATTTCTCTGATAACAAAGTGAACTGGGAACTAAAATTTCATTACCTTCTCAAGCCTATACCCCAAAAAGGAGTAAGTAAATTCAAATTGATTCTTGGCAAGCACTGAAATATTAAAGGTTTTGATGCTTATTTTTTAGAGTAGAACCTTGTATGATTTTTTATGGACTATGTATGATTCCTGTAATAAACTTTACCTGATCACTCTTTAGTTTCAATATTCCCCATCCTAAAAACAAATCTAATCTCAATTTGGCAAAATCTTAAGTATTTCTAAATGACATAACAAACAAGCCATGTCATAAATACTTATGACTCATTCATATTTGAAAAACATATTAAATATGTTTCAGGACACAGTTTTGTTTTTCAACATGCTTATTTGTATAGTTGTGAATTCTCTATAAGTGAAGTGTTCAGGGACAAGAGATTCTCATTAACTGGGGGTTTTAAAGAGCCCCAAATGGGGACAGTTATTTTTATGTGTTCAGATTTTGATATGGATTAAATATCAATTACATGCATTTTAATTTCACATTTGGGCCAAACTATAGACACAGTTTAAAATGAATCTTTGAAAGTAATTACTATATCATCGGAAGGTGAAAAAGTGCTTTGCAAATAAATGTAAAATAAAGAGCTCCTTTTATTTAGTTATAATGATCGAACCAAACTGGATGGAAAGAGGCACCATCCCGTTAGTGTGAGTGGGAGGAGAGGCGGCCTCTTCACAGCACCTGTCAGTCTCTGGGGAGGATCGTGAGTAGCACAGGGGTAGCTCTTACTCATCCTTCTCCCCCTCCACTGGGCCCCAGCAGACCATCCTCTCCAGGAACTATATCTGGTAGCCTGGCCAAGGGGTCATCTTTCATATCATTGTACATTAACTTTAGGATTCTAGCCACTGGTTAACAAATTTCCACTAAATAACAAGCCCGTGGACTTGACAGGCACTGTAAATAAAAATGAGAAGAATAATACAGTCTTACGGAGACCACCTAGCGCCACCGAGGGAGAGCAGGAAGGACACAGCCCCGCTAGGATTCTGAAGAGCACATGAGTGTCCCATGACCTAGTAACACTGGCCTGGAGTACGACATGGAATAAAAATGGAAAGTACTGACTTAGAGCTACAAAGCACATAAATATTGTAGTGAGCCAGGAAGTCCCACCTGATTTCAGCCAGGGAGGCCCATCTCTCAGCGTTAGGCAGGTCCTTCGTTGGAACTGACCACCAATGACGGCTGCTCTACAACCTGACGCTGCAGCAGACACCAGGGTGCTGCTCAGAGATCTTCAGTCATGCCCGAGGGAATTTTTTCATCAGTGTAACCGCAGTAGTTACTCAGCAGACGCTGTGTGTACATCTTTTTTATTTGCCCACTGAAGAGTTGTGGAGTTCTGTTTTCATATTTTCTGAGGTAGGTAGTGTTGGCCTGCAAGTATCTTTAGAAAGTAGGGCCACTTAAACTTAGGCTCCTTTAATTATTCTCCAGATATGAACCTTTGGTTCAAATGGTCTTTTTGCCAGAAAAATGTCCCTATCCTCAGTAGGCAATACTGACATTATTGTCATGCCAGTGGTTCATCATTGAGAGGAAGGAATTTCTGTGGAATGAAATACCATAATTTGACACTTTTTATGCCAGTACATACAAACTGACAGCCTTATTTCTGCCCATACATGGTAACCATCATGAAGCAGGAAAGGTAAAAAATACAGTAGGTTTGCAGGCACATCACAATTCTAGTGGTGCTTTTTAAAAATAGAAACTTCAGAGTCAGAACTTGGGATAATTTGGAGGATTCAGGATCTGTTATTTTTAAAATGACATATGGAACATTAGGAGTCATAAGAAGTGAAGTGAAGATGATTATTCTTCTAGTCTTTTTTCAGGTTCTTTGCCTTTCATTGTCCTCCATAGTATATCTTAATATTACAAGGAAATTTGAAGTGGAAGAGACAGTCATTAGTCATTTCCTTACATATGTGGAGTAACTGAATACAGACCTTGTCACAGACATCCTGGGGTCTTCCTAGAGATTTCAAAGGACTTAGGTTCCAATCTCCCCAAAGGAAGAATGTGAGCATATGTCATAAATACACACACACACACACACACAAGATTGAACTAGAACTAAGTGTTGAGGCAGTGGGTAAATGAGGCAGATAGCAAAGTGTGATTAAATGTGGTCTTCCTGAAAATCACAGATCAAAGCTTGTCCTAGCACAATGAGTTTACGGCAGCTTTATTCACAACTGCCAAAACTTGAAAATAGGCAAGGTGTCCTTCATTGAGTGGGTGATTAATGTCTCAGGTCCATGCAGAATTAGAACTGAAACCCCACAGGCCTGAAACTCTTTCCTGTGAAAGTGTGGAAAAACAGAATCTACTCACTAGGACAGGCAGATGAGAAGGAATCTCATTGGTCTTATGCTAGATTTTATACTAGTTCCTAAGTGCCAAAAGGGAAAAACTCAAAAAACTCTTGCAGTCTTACAACCATAAGAATTGTTTTCCTTAGACAAAAAGTCAAATTTATATACTACTTTCATAGGACCATTTCCCACAAAGCTGAGAAATAAACATAAAAAGTATTTCCAAATGGCCAAGTAAACTTCAGGTGTTTGGCAGAGACAAACTTCAAACTGTGATGAGGAGACGCATTGCTAGATCGCAGCTTAGCCTTTCACAGGTGGTGCCTGATGGAAGGGAAGGAACCCCACAAAGCTATAATGGGAGAGCAGCAGTTCACCCCATAGCTACCATGAACACCAGATGCAGAATTTTGAATAGATATCATTTAATAGTTTATTTTCATATTATTGATGACTTGATAGAATAACTGAAACATAAAACAAGAACAGAACACCATCAAAAAAGGCAGTCAAATGGAGAAAAGAGTCAAATAGATGAGCCATAAATGAAATATTAAGTCTTCAAAACTTAAAAAATTAACTCAATGAGTACATGTTATGGTTTGGATATGAGGTGTCCCCCCAAAGCTCCTGTGCTAGTGCAGGAATATTTGGAGGTGAAATGATTGTGCTAATCAGCCAATGCTAGTTTGAATGGACTGACAGGGAGGTAATTTTAAGCAGGTAGGGCGTTGCTGGTGGAGGTGGGGAATGCCCTGGAAGGGTGCACCTTTTCTGTGGCCCCTTCCCCAACCCCACTTCCTGGCTGACATGTGGTGAGCAGCTTTCCTCCTCTGCCACACTCTTCAGTCATAATGCTCTGCCTCACCTGGGCCCACAGCCACGGAGGCGGCCATCTATAGACTGAAATCTTTGAAACCATGAGCCCCAAATAAACTTTTCCTCCTCTCGGTTGTTCTTGCTGAGTATTCTGGTTATAGCAGTGCAAAACTGATTACTAGAATAGGTTAAAATTTTATAAACAACTAAGGATAGAAAATAGATATTAGCCAGAAAGAGACACAAAGATGGAAAATATGAGAAAATGGTAAGAGGCCAGAAAACAGCACAAACTATCCAGTGTACAAGTAACTAACATTTCAGAATTGGAGGATAAAGACTATGTAAGAAACCCAATATTTGATGATATATAACAAATAATTTTATAGAACCAATGAAAGATATGAATGTTCTAGTACAGGAATCACAGTGAATTTTAAGTGAAGCCAAAGATAGACACAAGGTTGTATGGTTGTGCTAGTGATCAATGTCAAAGATTAATAAAAAAATAAGTTTTAAGGTTACAGGAGAGAAACAGTCTACATATACAAAAGAGCGACAATTAGGTGAGCAGCTTCCTTAATAACAAAGATACATGGTATACTCTGTGTCTTCAGAGTGCTGCAAGAAAATAACTTGCAACATAGAATTACCTTTTATGTATTTCACAAAATCAGACAAGAGACTCCTGAAGAACAAGGTGGGTGGTGTGAAATGCTCTGTCAGATATAAAGAAGCATAAAGCTATAGCAATTAAGACAAACGGAACACAGCAGAGGGTCTGGAATAGTTCCAGCCATGCATGGAAACTCAATATATGTCAAAGATGACATCACTTGACATGAATATTCAATGAACAAGAATGAGCAACATGTTGTCACGGTAAAAAAAAATAAAGTAGATCTTTCTCGTATATTATACACAAAGATAAATTCCAGTTGTTAGAGATCTATATTCTAAAACTTAAACTTTAGACATATAGAAAAATGTTTTTAAGAAATGGTCAAGGCCACAACATAGGAGAGATTTCTTAAAGTAGACATGGGAAGTACAAATCTATTACAATGGGAAAGGTTTAACACCCAAGGAGGGCTTCAAAGTTAGAAGACAAGCCCTGTGCTGGCAGACTGTTCATGACCTATGCACCCAAATCATAAGCAAACACCAAGTACCAAAATAATTTACCTTATAAAAGCATAGGCCCATGAGAACGCTTGTCCAACTTCATGCTTTAAAGAGATGAAATACAAATGTCCATAATGGTGAAAAGATGCTCAATCACTGTTAATAGAAGAAATGTAATTTAAAGCTACAATGATACAAAACTTAATAACAATTGGACTCAAAATTTAAAAGTCTGCAAATGCTTAGCATTGTCTAGCTTGTGAATCCTTGGGAGTTTATTATAACCACAGCAAAGTGACTAGTTAACATTTAGTAGAGTTGAAGATGCACAACCCTCTGGCCAGAAATACCACCCCACACCTGGTCTAGAGAAACTCCGTATGTGTGAACAAGGAGGAGACGTCTATGAGAATGTCCAGGACAACATTAGTTGTGACACACAAAACCTGGAAGCACTCAAATTCTCAACAGCATGAGCATGAGAATGAGCACCTCAGGAGGACAAGTATGTTACCACGTGTTCATTGTGATGCTTCATACAGGGGACTCTAGTCCTCAAGGAACACGGATGATTGAGGGCTACATCCACCAACATGGATTAATCTCAAATACGGTTGGAAAAAAAATTGGATTGTTTAAGGCAAGTGATATATCATTTATTTAATGTTTAAAAGCATGTGAACTAATACACCATATTATTTATGGATTGGTAAACATATATATAAGGGTATAAAACCATGGATGAGAATGCCAAATTCCAAATTCAGGATAATAGTTTGGGGGGAAATGAAGGAGAGCAGAATCAGAGATAATAGTTTGGAGACACAGAAAGGGAGTAGAATCATCAGGATGATAATTTGGAGAGAAAGTAGGCAAGTAGAATTAGAAGTACATTCAGAGTTTCAATTTTAACTGCTATTTTCTTTTTTCTTTAGCTAAGTAGTAGGTACAATGGTATTTGTTATATAATTCCTATACTTTTTTGTATCCTTGAAATATTTTACAATTATAGTTACAAATATATACCCGCTCCAAAGTTTATGGGATAGCATCTATATACACGTATCATTCATTCATCTTTGAATTAGAATGGAAGTCTGACTTATATAGGAACTCAAAATAGCTAATGTTGGGCCTTGCCAAAGAACAAGCATGCTAAGCATATTTAAGTTCACTCATGTAATTTCCATGTATTTCTATCACAGTTCTGTATTTAGATTCCATATCTCATCTCACCTTGACTGAGAATGTATATGTATATTCTTAACGAAAGAATGCATATTACTATATATTATCTGATAGCATTGGGTGTCAAACATTGAGTCTCAAGTTATATTTCTATTCTCTACCCTCAAAAAGACTAATGCAAACAAACTTCCTGCTGGTTATCTCCCGCTCATCACTTCTAAAAAAAAAAAAAAAAAAAATGGCCAAATGGAGTTTGTCTAAAGAAGTAGACAAAATATACAAGTGCTAAGACAGGAAGAGAAAGGCTTTAAGGGCCTGTCAATTATCTTCCACCATTTCAATAAGTTTATGAACACAGGTTTCTTGTGATCTAAAATCCAAAGGTGGAAGCACGAAGACAGCATGAGGAAGAGAGTTCCGTCGCGGGCTCAGACAGCTCATGCTGACCTCCAAGCATGGACTGTCCATGCTTCCTTCTGGATCTGTGGCCAGTGGGATCATGCTAAGGCCCTTAAAACATGCCAGGGGGGGCTTTTCTGCCATGGGAACTCCAAAGCCACTACCAGAGCTTTTTATTTACGAAGAGGCAAGTCATCAACACATCACTGAATTTAACCCATGTGGAGTTGCTGGATTAGGAGGCGAAGGAGAAGAAGAAAAAGCAGCAGACTGCCTTGTGGAGGACGGATGGTGCTTAATGACGCTGCAGAGGGCAAGAGATGGAAAGCAAAGCTTATGACATTAGCATACAAATAAATTTACTGAGGGGCCAGAATTGCAGAATTGGATATACAATCCTTCATGTACACATTTTTATTCACTTTTCTAGTATATTAAAAACACTATTTATAAATAGCTCATTCATTCAAATAAATAGTCTGATTTTATAGTATTGCCACCAATCTCTTCTGTTAGAGAACAAAAAAACCACCTAAAATTGTATTAAAAATAAAAAATATTCCAATACCTTTTAAAATATATACTTATATATTTTAGTTGTTAATAGACCTTTATTTTATTTATTTACATGTGGTGCTGAGAATTGAACCCAATTCCTTACACATGCCAGGCAAGTGCGCTACGCTGAGCCCCAGCCCCAGCTCCCCAATACTTTTTAATAGGAGGTAGTCCACTGCTCCACCTGACGCAAGAGCTTAAAATATCAAGTCAAACAGCAAATCCTGAAAGGCTATCAACAAATCTATGATATTTTCAGATTCATAATACCATACCTATACCTACAGGTATGTTTCTATTCAAGTCAAGTCTTAAAAGGAATTAGTGAATTTACTGATATTTTCAAAAAGTAATATCCCTTGTCTATTTTTTTGTAATATTTTTATTTATTTGCTTTAGTTGTACACAATGCGTTTTATTCAATACGTTTTATTTGTACGTGGTGCTGAGGATCGAACCCGGGTCGCCCACGTGCTAGGCGAGCGCTCTACCGCTGAGCCACAATCCCAGCCCCTCCCTTGTGTATTAATCAGCTTTTTTTTTGCTGTGACTAATCTCTAACAAGAACAATTTAGAGGATTCTTATTAAGGAACTTGGGGCCTAATCCAACATGTTGGAGATTAGAGCTTACTTTTTCTTCTATTAGGCGTATTATCTCTGGTCTAATTCGTAGGTCCTTGATCCACTTTGAATTGAATTTTGTGCATGGTGAGAGATAAGGGTTTAATTTAACTTTGTTGCATATGGATTTCCAGTTTTCCCAGCACCATTTTTTGAAGAGGCTATCCTTTCTCCACCGTACATTTTTGATGCCTTTGTCTAATATAAAATAGCTGAAATTATATTTATTAGTCTTTGTGTCCTCAATTCTGTACCATTGGTCTACCAGTCTGTTTTGGTGCCAATACCATGCTGTTTTTGTTACTATTGCTTTATAGTAGAATTTAAAGTCTGGTATGGGTGATGCCACCTGCTTCACTCCTCTTACTAAGGATTGCTTTAGCTATTCTGGGTCTCTTATTTTTCCAGATGAATTTCATGACTGCTTTTTCTATTTCTTTGCGGAATGTCATTGGGATTTTGATTGGAATTGCATTAAATCTGTATAATGCTTTTGGTAGTATGGACATTTTGACAATATCAATTCTGCCTATCCAAGAACAAGGTAGATCTTTCCATCTTCTGAGGTCTTCTATAATTTCTTTCTTTAGTTAGTTTTCTGTAGTTTTCGTTATAGAGGTCTTTTACCTCTTTCGTTAAGTTGATTTCCAGGTATTTTATTGTTTTTTTTTTTTTGTTTGTTTGTTTTTTTTTTTTTTTTTTTTTTTGATGCTGGCCCCAAGTTCCTTAATAAGAATCCTGTAGCACAAGAATTAATATCAAGAATTAATGAATGGGATAGATTCAAACTAAAAAGCTTCTTCTCAGCAAAAGACACAATCAGTGAGGTGAATAGAGAGCCAACTAATTGGGAACAAATATTTAATACATGCACATCAGATAGAGCACTAATTTCTAGAATATATAAAGAACTCAAAACACTTAACTCCAAAAAAACAAATAACCCAATCAATAAATGGGCTAAGGAATTGAAAAGACACCTCTCAGAAGAAGATACACAATTAATCAACAAATACATGAAAAAATGTTCAACATCTCTGGCAATTAGAGAAATGCAAATCAAAACTACTCTAAGATTTCACTTCACTCCAGTCAGAATGGCAGCTATCAAGAACACAAACAACAATAAATGTTGGAGAGGATGTGGGGAAAAAGGCACACTCATACATTGCTGTGGGACTGCAAAATGGTGCAACCATTATGGAAAGCAGTATGGAGATTCCTTGGAAAACTGGGAATGGAACTACCCTATAACCTGGCCATCCCACTCCTGGGTCTACTCCCAAAGGACTTAAAATCAGCATATTACAGGGACACCGCCACTTCAATGTTTGTAGCAGCACAATTCACAATAGCTAGGTTGTGGAACCAACCTAGATGTCCCTCAGTAGATGAGTGGATAAAGAAAATGTGGTATATATACAAAATGGAATTTTACTCAGCAATAAAAGAAAATAAAATGATGGCATTCACAGGTAAATAGATGAAGTTGGAGAATATAGTGCTAAGTGAAGTTAGTCAATCTCAAAAATCCAAATACCGAATGTTTTCTCTGATATAAGGAGGCTGATTCACAGTGGTATTAGGTCGGGGTACATAGGAGGATTAGAGGAACACTACAATGGCCAAAGGGGAGGGAGGGGAAAGAAGGGAACAAGGGGGGATGGAGGGGGAAAAAGAAAACGTGGTTGAATAAGATGGATAGCATTATCCTAAATGCATGATTGAAGATTTGAATGGTACGAATACACATTGTATACAGTGTTATGTAAAAAGAAAAGTATTACTAATGTGTTAATCACCAGTAAATGTACCACACATTTGTTCTATTGTATTAGTTACTTTCGCAAAGGTATTTTAAAAATTGTACTTCTATATTTTTTATTCAAATAAATTCTTAAAAAAAAAAAAAAAAAACTAGAACAACTTAGAGGAGAAAAGTTTATTTTGGCTCATGGTTTCAGAAGTTTCATCCATGGTAGGGCTGACTCCAAGGCTGACTCCAAGGCTGACTCCATGACTCCATCATGGCAGCAGGGTGTGGAGGCTCAGGACAGCCAGGAGGCAAAGAAGGAGGAAGGGTCTGAGGATCAGACAGTAGCCCCAGTGCAGGCCCTCAGGAGCTACTTCCTCCAACTCTGTCCCACCTCTCAGCAGTCAATTCAGTGGATTAAAGTCAGAGTCCCTCTGATCCAATCAATGCCTAAAAGCTTAAAAGCCCTGTCTCCAAATTGCACACTCTTTGAAACTCTGGTCTTGTCCTGCCAAACATAGTAAATGTAGAATGGTAATCTATTAAGTGACATTTATAAATTCTCCTCCACTCTCTTGGTAGCTGAGATGAGTCACACTGTTGATACACAGCAAATAATAATGACAATGAATGTGAACTTGCTGCATTGGGAGCCAGGCCTTCCATATGTGAGCTCTGAGGGAACGTTCCAGATTAAACCATAGCCCCACATGCTTATCTTCTATATGTTCAAATATTTTTTATTTAACTTTCACTGGTACATTTTGAATAAATTGAAATGAATTGTATTTTTCCTTTGTCATAATTAATTAAACCTTTTAATAGCTCATTTTTTTCCTACAGGGAAAGAAAACTAATTATTTAACATTTCTTACTATCAGTGAGATGAATTTAATAATATATAATATTATATATATATGTGTGTGCATTTACATATACCCACATGTATACTTAAACAGTGAAATGGAGTTGAAGGGAAAGGATAAAGACAAACTCAATATATATTATACAGCAGAAGCAATATAAAAAGTGTGACACATAGGAACCAAATTTTCCTTTTAAGCACTTAAATACAAACACAAAGAATACTAATTTAATCTGCAAGACAAGAGCCACACAATTAGTTTTAAGTGGACTACAAAATGATAGATTATGTAAATTCAGAATCTCCATTGTGCTTATAAATTGCAAAAGCAACAAATTAATCATTCCAGTAGATCTTACAATATATTTTCTCTTCAGAGTGCCTCCTGATCCTCTTGCCCTCTATTTTACATTTGAGTAACTCACAAACTCGTAGGAGCAATCTCAGACCATTGTGTGCCCCTCATTAAACAGATTTTGAACAGTACATACTCTTGCAAAAGTGCGCTCCAAATACACTGGCATATTCAGATGCACTCAGTGCATTAAATAAAAATGCAAACAGCACTGCAGTAGGCTCTGCTCTTTTCTTGAGATGACAGTTTGTCATGAGGTTTAATATGAAAGGAGTCCACAGTGTGCCAGACCATGCCACTTGGAGGCTACTGTGAGTGTGGCGCATGGGGCTCGGCCCTGGGGAAATGTGTTCCCTTCTGGATTGTCTTCAAACAGAATAAATTCTGAGATAAAGTAATTTCACATAGGAAATAAAAGCCTTGTAGAATTAAACTAATAATAGTCCCATAATTTGCCTGTGTCAGTCTTTCCTAGTTAAAATTTTATTTACTGAAAACAATTCTACCAAAGTGCAGGTGCTTTCACCATCCCCATTTTACTTGTGAGGGAAACAAAGACTAAAGAACTTAGATGACTGCATCCCACACAGTCTGACTAGAGTGACTCAGACCCACTTCTTTATAAGGGCAGGAGCAAATCTAGTAGTGCTTCAAGTGACTTCATCCAGACAGCCACATTCTAGAAGCTTTACCTTTTCTGTTATTTATGGTGATGAGCATATGTGGGATGATATCCAAACTTCTCTGTAAAGAAAAAATGTGAAAGCTATTTAGGCTTCTACAAAAACAGAACACATCTCACTTGCTCAAAGGGAGAACTGATTCCAAGGAGTACAACAGGTAAATTTGAGCAGGTTCTGAAGTGGGTTCTGAAGTGCTCAGTGTCCAGGTTTTAAATAACTCGAGAAATGTCTTAAGTTTAAGTTTTTGTTTTTATTTTTTTTTCTTTCAGAACAATGTTTGGATGAATCATGCACAAATGGACTGCAAACACACAGATCCAACTGCCTCTGAAATACTTAAAGATATAAAAATGAACAGAACATCTCCTTGGCAAAACCTGTATTAAGCTTTCAAAAACCCATATATTTAAACATGAACATCAGTGGATTCTCACATTCCTCATTTCTCCCTCTAATATCAAGACACTTTATTAATTTAAAAAGCAGAGCTCTCTGCTATAATTAGTCAACATATTAAATCTCAGCTGAGTGGCACCTCTGAATGCAAACTGACCAGACAAACTGATCATGGCAAAATAAAATCCTCAATGAAAGGAAGTTGACAAAAATCTACCCCCCAAATGCATTCCCCAAATAGATGTGTGATTATATCAAGATCCATAAGCACAATAAGCTAAAACAAATATAATTCTTTATTCTATAAATCATGCATACTAGAGCCCTGTACTAAGTGTGTGAATCATGTGTGTGCACCACAGATCAGGAACACTCCAGGTTTTCTTTCCATTCAATGAGTCTGTGTCCTCTGCTTTAGCACAGGACCAAAGGACAGTCTCTCCACACAGGTTCAGGGCCTTAGAAAGGCCACTGTGGCTGCATTCGCTTATCTAAGGTTAATTTCAGTTAATTAGGCTTCTGTGGCTAAACAGTTAGTGAGGACTATAGTCCCTCAAAAAGTAAACCTAATCCTTTAAAAGGTGAGCACAACACCCCAGGGAAGCACAACTGTTCCTTTCCCACTTAGGTTTCCTTTGTGAGTCTTGGGTACATCTACAGAATAAACTACTGTAATACACACATTTAACTTTATCTGCCATTTAGCTTACAGCAAAAGAAAATAAAATTCAGAGTAGGCACCTACTGAGGTTAATCCATTGACCAAAGCTATCATCCAAGCCCATCTACCAATAATAAATGAAGGAGAGCGTATACTTTCATGTTTATTCATCATAAGTGACTTTGGTATACAAGTTTCCAAAGAGCTTTTTCACATAAAATTGTTATTGTTCTCTGACAATAATGTCAGAGTTGAGACAATTATCTGGTAAAAGAAGGAAAATGTGGAGTTTGGGTAAAGAATCCAATGGTTGGGGGACTAACCCCCTATAGTAGGTATAGGCACAAACTCTTGTTTCTTAAATTCTTCTCAAAAGCATGATGGCTCTATTAAACCAAATGGCAGATGTCATGTCAACTGGGTAGAGGAATCAGAGTTAGATAATGGAGACAGCAGGACAGAATGTCTGAAACCAGGACTTCAGCGAATAGTAATAACGTTTCACGGTGTGTGATTTCAGGTTTCCTATGAGACAGGCTCCTGCCCGACACTCTAATAAAATGCACGCCACACTAAGGTCTGGGCACGAGCTCCTCCCTCATCTCACTCCCTCAACGCCGCCCGCCTAGGAACCTGAGCTCCACGTGGACAGTGGTGAGAGGTCCGCCTATTGAATAACCTGCGCCTCAGCCTCAACCTCTCAGAGCTCAGGAAACCTCAGCTGCCTTTCCTTCAGATGGGTGCTTATCCATGCAGTCGCTGCAGATGGTGCCTCCGTCCACAGGGTGCAGGAATGCCAAGACTTCCTTTCAGAAGGAAAATAATATTTCTGAGGGTCCCGAATTATGCAAAGAGGTGAGTAATGCAGGGATTCTTCGTGACTGACACAGGCAGATGAAACAAGGGTCTCCTGAAGTGAGCATTTGCTCTGCACAGATGATCACCCTATGATTCCAGACTGTGACACGGAGCAGTACGTACCAGCTCCTGCAGGAACCAGCCAGCTCCCCATAGGAGGGTGTCTCCTGTACCTAAATGAAGGAGGCCACCCTCCTGTACCTAAATGAAGGAGGCCACCATGTGTGCCCCCAGCAGGCACCCTTCAGGGCAGAAGCTTGGCAAAGTCCTGCAGACTGAGTGTCCTTCACCCGACTGCACACTCATGCAGAAAATCAGATGGCTCTCCTCTGGATACCCTGGTGTCTAGCTTGGTCTCTTCTTATGATCATGGGGGGAAGGAATCACACTGGCCATTTATATGGCCGTTGGCAGAATTCTCTCACCCACAAACAAAAATGCATGGTGGAAATGCATTTGAAGCTTTAAATTTATCCAGTCTTTTTCTGTCCTGCATTCACTAGAGAAAATAAAAGAATTTTAAATAAATTTGGTTTACAAATGAAGCAATTGCATCCCTAAAGTCTTTGCATTACCTAAATGTATGATGCTGATAAAAAGGAAGTATTTTTTAAGAGAATGTTTTCTCTCAGCATTACAACCACAATGGTTATATGAAGTGATCATTTATTTCCTAAAACCGTAGCATACGACTCCCAATTGAGTTCAGAAAATATGTACAACTGGGTTACACAATTGTCAAGAACTATTTATTTTCTGTTTAGTTGAAATATTTGTAAAGGCTTTGTGAATAAATACTAATCATGTCTATTCAGATCTGTAAGGTGCTAAAGATTCTGTTTAAGTATTCCACAAAGATGTCTTAATCTTTCTGTAAGTTTTATTGGACCTATACTCTTAGTATGAATTTGTCTTTAAATGTCTCTGCTTATTAGTTCAATTATTTTTCTAATTTCCTATGTTAAAATCACTCATTCATTAAGTACTCTACCTTTAAAACAGAAATAACAAGCTTGTTTTCTAAAACAGTTTCATTTGTTCTGTGAACGTGGACAAATAATCTGGGATTGTTTTGTTTCTGTTTTTCAATTAATCTTTACTTTGAGGTGCCTGTAAATTCTCAGACAGTTGCAAGAAACAACACAGAGATGCCTTTCCCTGGTTTTGCCTGGATGGTAACATTTTTCAAAACTAGTGCAACGTCATCCCTGGACCGCCAGCCTGTCGCAGTCAACAGAACATCCAGACCACAGCTCCCTCCTGCTGCTCTTTCACAACCACGACTTCTCCCCTGCTTCTACCCTCTCCTGAACCCTAGGCAACCACTAATCTGTACCCATTTCTATTGTTTTATCATTTCCAGAACGCTACAGGACTGGAAGCGCTCGGTGTGACCTTCTGGACTGGCTTCTTTGCCTCAGCATGATGCTCTGAAGATCCACCCAGGATACTGTTGGCATCAGCTGCTTGCTCCTCTTTGCTGTGAACAACAGATGCACGGCATGGATGTGCCACCGTGTGGCTAGCCACCCTCCCGCTGAAAGAGGGGTGGCTTCCAGGTCTAGGCTAAAGTGAGTGAAGCTACTATGTTCATTTGTGTACAGGTTTGTGTGCGAACAGAAGTCTTTACTTCTCTAGAATAAACACACAAGCAGGTGACTACGTGTCCCATGGTAAATATGTATTCAGCTTCTTAAGAAACTACCATACTTTTTCCAGAGTCACTCTGCCATATGACATTCCAACTAGCAGCATGTGAGATACATGAGTACTTCCATTTCTCCATGGCCTCGCCAGCAGTTGGTGGTATCTGTTCTGTATCTTGCCCATTTACTTACTTTGTTGGCTGCTCTAGATATGATTGTATTTCCATGACTTGTCACCACTACTGCAGTTGCAGGTTCCAGTAAAGTTTATAAATCTTACCTTTCCTTTACACCTTCATTTATAATATTTTTGCTTTAAACGTTTCCTCTACTTTCAGATTTACTAGACAGTGGTAAAGCTTTTGCCACAACCCTCAAACACAATTTAGAAAACTCAGGAGTAGAAGGAAAATCTGTTGTATTTACTTGTATTTGTTCTTGCTGCATCCCTCCTGCTTCCTAGAGGAACATTTCTGTTTAGAGATCTTCCCTTTGGCTATTCTTTTGGAGTCAATTGGCTGGCAACAAATTTTATCTTTTTTATTTATGTGAGAATGTACTGATTTCTCCTTGATTCCTAAGGATATTTTCACTGGGCATAGGATTCTGGTTGACAGTTCTTTTCTTTCTTTGAAAAGTCTCTTGCCCTTCTTTCTAGCCTTCATGGTTTCAGATACTGTTCAAACTGCCTGACCGCTGTAGGGGAGGTGTAATACTACTCTGGCTTCTCTCAAGATATTCCCTTGTCTTTAGTTCTAGGAAGTTCTAATATATTGTGTGTTGGTATGGATTTCTTTGGATCTTTCCAGTTCAGGGTTTGCTCAGCTTCATGAACCTGTAATTTTATGTTTCTTGAGAAATACGGGAAGTTTTCAGCCACTGTTTCTTTGAGCATAAGTTTACTCTCATCCTTTCTTTATGGGCTCCTGTGACAAACATTAAATGCTTCATTACAGTCCCATAGGTCTCCGAGGCTGTTTGGTGATGTCTCCCAGTCTCTTTCTCTCTGTTGTGAAGACTGCTATGTCTATTCTTCCATCTTCCAGTTCGCTGACTCTCCCCTACCTTTTCCATTCTTCTGCGGAGCCCACCCAACGTGCATTATACCTCAGAAATCCAGGCTCCCCACCCAGCCTTTGCCAGTGCTGTTGGGATGTGGGGGCTTCAGTTTGGTTACTGTCTAACAGCTTTCTGTGGTGCCTGGGGGCACCTTTCCTAGATCTTGGCATTTCAGGTTGACAGTTTCTCAGCTCCAGGTATGGGATAATGTGGTAGAACACTCCAGGAACTCATGCCTGCATTCTGAGCCCCTCGGTCTGCATTCTCCTGATCACCTTTCAGATGCTCAGGTGTTCCTATCACACACAGCGACCACACTTCTGAAATGCTCTGTGGAGGACGAGGGAACAGGGCGTGTTTTCCAGCCTCCACAAAGCAGAGCCTGTGCCAAGTCATCTGGTTTTAATGTCCACATTTTTTCCATTTTCCCTTTAATTCTTCAAATCTCATAAAAGTTTTGCCAATGAAAAAAATGGATCGGATGAAGGTATAAAGAAAATAACTATGCTCTTACAGTGCTTCTCGAAATGGCCTGTGGTTATATTCTCTAGGAACTGGGAATTCAATGAAATTTTTTAAGAAGTTGTGATGCCAGTTATATTATACCTTACAAATATCATTCGCCAGTTAAAAAGACAACCCCACTTTTTTTTTTTAAATTTTTAAAATTGTCATGAGCCTGTGGTCTGAGCTATCATTTCCCAAAGTACCTAGAGTGAGGCACCAAAATATACTCTCCTCCTGAAAGAAGTTGAGACTCTTAAGTGTGAGAAATACTGCCCACGCCTCAGGTGACCACATGTCAGCTTGCCCAGGACACTGCCAGCATAAACCTTTATCTGGGAATAATTACTACTTGTAATTGTTAGTGGTTTCTTCTTTCATTCTCAAAAGTGTTCTACTTTACATATTTGGTTATATTATCTATGATGATCATGAAAGCAAAGAAAATCAAAACAGCAAGCATATTCACCTCCCCATAACCGCACCGTCCTCAGCACACCAAGTGGTGATTCGCATTCCTCAGTGTCGGCGTTAAGCAGCTCATCTGCAGGGGCCTCTTTCTTTCTTAGCAGGAAATTCTCAGTTTACATCTTGTGTCTATACTATAAAGCATAGCACCTAGGATGGTAAAGGGTAACTAAACAGTAAAATAGTTGCAACTATATATGCTAGGATTGTAAGAATACCAAAGAATGCTAGAATTCTGACAATAAATAAAATGAGCCACCGAACGCCAATTCACTATGCAACTGCCAAGCCTTTATAATGAAACTTTTATATGAGAACATAATTTGCCATCTTTCCAAACCTAAGATCACTAACCTGTGCTCCAATAAAAGTTCCATAAATATCAAGGTTTATTTTCAATCTCCTCAGATATACTTAAACTCATAATTCTATTAAAATATAAGACAATCTGAAAGCATTAAAAGAAAATTAGTGAAATTATGATGTGATAATATCCCTATTATCATATTTTTAAAACAATCATTAAAGTAAAATACATATTAGCAGTTATAGGGGTCTGCTAGTATATGTTTCCCTGTGGTTTACATTTTTTGTAACTAAGATATTAATTCTATACTCCAAAAAATTATATCCCAAATATTTTGAAAGGGAAACAATAACGTAATGAAAAATTTAAAGGACATCAATACTAATTTTCAAGAATTTAGTTTAACACATTTACTTAAGTTGGAAATGGCTTAAGGCATTCACAACATCCTTGTGTTTTTTTTTTTTTTTTTTTTTTTAATTAGCAGGCTAATGCGATGTTCATAATGTTCATAATGTTTCCTATGATAACAGGTAAACTTTCTTGCAGATTACAGGAACTTGAATTCTTCTAACCACCAGCCATGGCTTTACTTATCAGTGAAAGTCAATTTTCACTAGTCACAGATTTTGAAATATATACTGTATAAATCAATAAAAGCATAGCCAATTAAATAATTTGATTTTTCAGGGTCATTTAGTTTTTGTTAATACTTAAAATCTCAACTATTAAAGTCCAAATATTCCTGACCTTCTAAACTCATATTTTTTTCATGTTGTACATCTCAGAAAATGACAATAATAAACTGATGTCCTTTGAGAGCTAAAAAAAAATGACCAGTTTTATTAAATGATGGTCTCCAAGTAAATGTATACATTTAAATATCGTAAAATTGAATGTTTGTTTAAAAGAATTTATGA
Source organism: Tamias sibiricus (assembly GCA_025594165.1). NCBI lineage: Eukaryota > Metazoa > Chordata > Mammalia > Rodentia > Sciuridae > Tamias > Tamias sibiricus. The sequence goes on from CM046666.1 coordinate 145,693,799, forward strand.
ACATCTAGATGAATTCTATAAAATAAAACTTTCTATGAAAAATGAACAGCTATATTTTTATGTTGAAAATCAAATTCTTTATTACAGATATAATATGAATAGAATAACTTCACTATTGTGCTAACTAAATATAACCGGCTTCTCATGTCTTGGCTATATGATGGTTGATTTCATGTGTCAACATGGTAGAGCCATGGGGCATGTAGATACTTGGTCAACATTATTCTGCGTATGTCTGTAAGAGTGTTTCTCAATGAGGTTAACATTTGACTAGGTAGATGGAATACAGCCCATTGCCCATGTGTAAGATATAAACATTCTATTGGTTCTGTTTCTTGTGAGACCCTGACTAGTACATTGGTTAGTAAATCTGTACTGATGATGATAACAATACAGCTGATATGAACACATGATTTTTTTTTAAGACTATATCCATATAAAGTCTCAAGTCCCTGTTATTTTAACAATTCATCTAGTTGTAAAGTTTACCAGTTTTGGTAAACTTCTCTATATTAGAATCTTATTTTCCTTGTAAAATTTTGAATAATAAATTAAAATTATATAGAGGTGATTTCAGAAATTTTGGTATGTGTCAGATTTGGGGAATTGGAGAAAGGGTGACCCATCATTCAAATGGGTCCTGAATACTCCAGTGCTACTCTCAATATCAATCCATTGTGAAGAGTGTGTCAAAGATTAATGTATACAACACATGTGTAGATGCAAGTAAGAGACTAAGAACATGCACACAAATGTTGCTTATAAAAGAGGAAAAAGGGGCTGGGATTGTGGTTCAGCGGTAGAGTGCTCGCCTAGCACGTGCGCGGCCCGGGTTCGATCCTCAGCACCACGTACAAATAAAACGCATTGTGTACAACTAAAACAAATAAATATTTTTTAAAAATTAAAAATAAAAGAGGAAAAAGCATGTAACTTTCCAATTTGCTTCTAACAAACACAGTGTGTGGCAGATATTTGCTTTATGAAAATATTTTTAAAAGCAATAATAAATACTATTATGGTTCTTTCCTGAACACTTCAGTTATGGTTTTACTATTTTTACTACATTTGTTTAGGAGAACTAAGTCATTTCAAGCTTGCTAAATTCACATTCTACAATTCTTAAGATGAGTAAAACCTGTGTATTAAATGATCAAAAACTTATTTATGAACCCATAGACTTTATTTATAAACCCATGCAGTTTACTTACTAACCCACCAAGTTCTTTCTGGTTAAAATGTATAGCTGTCATGCACCTATAGGCAGAGCAGTGCAGTGAAGTACTTGTGCTGTTGTCATTGTCTTCCCTCTTATTTATTGCAAACACACACACCATAATCCATGATGAATGAGAGGCTTGTGTTAAGGTGCTCACTTAGATTCTGAAGTAACTATGTAATGATGATGGCAATCATGATGCTGACAATGCTAGTAATTGCTGACATTTACACAGTGTTTACTGTATGTAAGCGCTGCATATAAATAAACTAATATATCCCTCACAAAACTGCAACAAGATAGGTTCTATTATCTTCGTTTTACAAAGGAGCAAATGGAGACAAAGAAAATCCAAATTCTCTAAGTATGTAGTATACATTTAATAATTGTTATCCTCAATCTATGATATTAAAACCTAGACACTCCCTAATGACTTAAGAGCTAAATTATGATGCAAACATTACAGACTATTATTCATACACTTAGAAATAAAGATGATACAACATGAAAAATGCATATGATGGGCTGGGGCTGCGGCTCAGTGGTAGCACACTTGCCTGGCATGTGTGAGGCACTGGGTTCAATTCTCAGCACCACATGTAAATAAATAAAATAAAGGTCTATCAACAACTAAAAAAAAAATTTTTTAAATGCATATGATACAATGTCGGAAAATAATCAGAATATAGACTATAACATGTTATGTCCACACCAATTACAACAATGCAGACCTCGGCTCTGACTAAATCCAAGGTAGGAGACGCGGTGCCACATGTGTGGGACCCACTTCTCCAAAGCCGCCCTTGTGGTCCTTCCCTCAGTAGCAAGCTGAGCCCGTGGCTCTGGCTCCGAGTTGCCTCTGAAGCCCTGACCCCTGGATTTCTCCAGCCACTTTCCTGTACTAAACACCTGGGGGCCCCCGTCACCCAGTCATCGAGGCCAAGGAGTTCTTCCTCATCCGCCATCTTCTCACAGGCCAGGTGCTTCACTTCACCAGTGCCTCCTTTTTCAAACTTTGCCCTTTGTATCCAAAACATCAGTCACTGGTTCTCTACCTTTAGCTGCTCCTTCATTAGAACAGGAACTTTAAAATTTTTCCTTTTATCCTCAAAATTCAGAGGGTCTTCAGATTATCCTCAAAAGTGTCAGTTTTTGAGGCGCCTCCTGTGGTGGCTTCTCCCCTTGCTACAAATTGAAGGAGACGCACATGTGACTTCACCCTGGGCCCCTCTGTAACTGCACCCACCCCAGCAGCTGCAATATACATCCATCTCTGTTTCCGTGGTCCTAAAGTGTGCTCTCCACTCTCCAGAGCCCGCTCCCAGGGGCCAGTTACACATCTCCCCACGGCATGCACTCTCACCATTCATAACAGGTCTCCACCCGCCACAACCAAACTTCACATTCCTGTTTCTCCCTGGGACGTCCCATTTCTCCAGTTCTCTATGAATGAAACCACAATGCCAAGTCACTCAAGGTTCTGTCAAATACAGCTCCAAGCTCCCTGGCTTTTCCCACCTTCCACATCTCCTCTAGGTTCTAGAACCACCTTCCCGCCCTCGCACTCTCTGTGTTCATCCCTAAGGGAGTCCTACTTGAATTCCGTTACTCCAGGAGGGCTTTGCTGGTGACTCCTAATCAGCTGTGCTCTTTCCACCTTTAAAACTTCATGATACTTATTTTTCAATGGCAAAACAGTGATGATGATGTTTGACACCCTTATAATTATTAAATTCAACCACATGAAATTGCTGACGATTTTATCTTTGAAAATGGTAATTCCATATGGCTCAATCCAACATGTCTTTTGGTTTCAGAGCCTCAGATCCAGAGTTCCAGATGAAGACAGGGGCTGAGTTTTGCCTCTCACTGAACCCCTGAGAAGCCCAGACTACTGCAAGTGTTCGTCAAAATAAAGACTCTTAAGTCAATAAAAATATCTTATGCATAGATGTCTGTAAAATCAATCATCAGTAGTGATTCCTCTAACTGAATATGAAATAGCTAATTATTTCTCCAACCAGCCTACATGGTAGAAAGGAGGAGCCTGAGAAAGTTCTGGTAATATGTATGTGGATTCAAGGGGCTGTTTTAAAATCATTTATTTGTGAAGGAAACATTCTTGGATTTAGAGGTTGACAAGTACAGTGAAAAGCTTTTTAGTCGACTGAAATAAAAAAATATCAAAACAGTTTTTAGCACATGCACTTCCCTTATAAAATCAAATTGCCTGAAAGCAAAGCACAGCAGTTTGTGCACAAAGCTTCTTGCCTCACCACCAGCATCAGGAGAGGCAGGAGAATGACAGAGGCAATTTGCATTTCTATAGCTTCTTTGTGTACCCACATTCCAAAAGCATTTCACAAAGCAATAAATATCAGGGCCCAGAAGAGGCCGAGACAGGATGTGGATACCAGGACTGAGGACCCTGGCTGAAGACACTGAGCGCCCCCCCCCGCCCCGCCCCCAGGGCCCAGCAGTGGTCCCACACAGCTATAAACACGAGAGCAATTAATGGGTGCCCCTTAAGAGAGGGGGAAATGTGCCCGGGTCCTTCCCCATCACAGGACTCCCTCCTCCTGCCCCACTGTCACTCAGGGCCTGTGCAGCTCTGTCTGCAGGCGCCACACCACGCCAAGGCTTCAGCTGCTGCTCCGCAGTGCTGTTCATCAACCGCCTGACTAGTTCCTCCCTTTCCTACCAAAATCACGACTTCCGATGCTCCAAAGAGATGAAGGGTGCATCTGGCATCAAGGGTGGAGGCGTGGCAGGGTGCCCTGGAAGCAGACACACAGCTCGCTCCATCACATGTCAGGGGCCGATTGATTCTAGGGGCGACCTGACTGAACCTGGAGAAACCACACACAGAGGAGTCTTTCTGCTTGCTGCAGACTTCCTTTCCGGCCAGCTCGGGAAGGGCGCATTCCCATCCCGGGCAGAGTGTCCTCGGAGCCAGCTGTGGATGGGCTTGAGCCCCGCCAGCTCTGGTGCATGGAGCAGCAGCTTTGACTGTCCTCCAGGGGTCACAGTCGGGTTACAAATCCCTCACAGCGCAGGGACTGAGCAGCCTGATTGGGAACAATTTATTCGAATCCTTCTTCATTAAGATTCAAATGGAATAAGTAAGGTAGAAATTGAACAGACCCAGAAATTGTGCCTCACTTCTCCTGTAGTCAGTAAACATTTATTCACCAAGCGCAGCTAGTGGGGTTCTCTCTCCCCCTCTCTCCCTCAACTCAGGGTTGTTCTTCCAATCCTTCCTGCTTGCTGTTTTAATGCATAATTAAGAAGGTCAGAATTAATGAAGCAGTGTGGAGTAAAGTTCAAGGAATCCCCAGGCACTATTTATTCTATATTAGCGCTAGGCCACGAACGTCAGGTTGGCAGCCAAAGCCGCATCAGCATCAGGGCTGGCCACATCCCAGGAAAGACCCACCCAGGGCGACTCACCTGCACCGTCAAGTCATTCTGAAGCTCCTTCCCTGCAAAAATCACACGCAGCTGGCCAGCTGGAACCCCCTGTCGCTTAGCAACCACTTCCTTGAGCTGGAAGATGCTGGTGTCAGAATCGACCTCCACAGGGAAACCATGGCTGGAGTTGAATCTGACAAACACTGACCAAGAAAACAGAAAGGGAGGAAAGAGCGAGTGTTACTCAAGCCCTTAAAGGCAATTGCAGCCCTCTGAACCCACTTGCCCCGCACCTGCCCTTCAGTGAGTGGCATGGACTTTCTTTCACTTGTAACAGAAAACTTAATACAATAGAGCAATATTTGGGAAAAAAACAGGGTTTCCCCGTGGGGTTTCCCTTTCACATATTAGTCAGTGACCCACAAACCAAAATTGCCTTCTCCCTTTGACATCCGTCCTGGGAAGCAGAGGGACTCAAGCAGAACGGCTGCTTGATTGGAATTGTGAGATCCCCACGAGTTTGCCAGAGATTCAGCTCAGACAGCCCCAACCGAGTCTCGCTCCCTCCACTGTTAAAAATCAAAGGCAATGTGTTAGCAGCACTGCAGGAAGAAACAGAAAATCCCAGCCACACTGTAGACTGGGGGAGACCCCTTGGGCTACGGGTAGGCCCGCAGTCCTGGCCAAGAGGCCCCATCAGCTCTACAGATGCAATCATTTGCCTCCTCTTTTAAAGCCAACCACTTCGCCTCTCTGTTGGAAGCATGTTCCAGGTGATCCGCAGGCCGAACCCGGCTGCTGCAGGCTGGCCTTTCACTCAGGTTGCCACAGCGCCTCTTCAGCCTCTCCCAGCGCTCCCTGCCTTTCCTGGCCGTCCCTCCCCTCACTACCCTACCGCGGCTCTCACGAAATCTTTTCAAGGTTCCTGCATTAGCTTCCCAACTGGAGTCTTGGTCCTCACTTTTCCCTTCCAAAAATGCCTTACTCCATTCTGCAGAATGTTTTCCTAATACAGAGTTCTGACCCCGTGCACCATCCGAATCCTTCAAAGCCTCACCCTGTGTAGGAGCCCTGTTTGGGGAGATGGCTTGAATTGTGGTTGACTATAAGCCATAGAGATTTGGGCCAAGTTCCGTGAGAATACGGAAGGCGACAATGCCCAAATCTCTATGGCTTATAGTCAACCGCAATTCAAGCCATCTCCCCAAACAGGGCTCCTGCATTTTCTAACTCTAACAACGACTAACACATGCCACACACACCACCAAAATAACACTAACCCGATCAACAATCTCGGCCAATTCACTCAAGATCTTAGGCCAAGTCCCATAAAAATACAAAAAACGACAATACCCAAATCTCTATAACTTATAGTCAACCACAATTCAAGCCATCTCCCCAAACAAGACTCCTACAACCCTGTCCTCTGGGAAGAAGATGCAAGGCCCCTCTCATCTGGCACAAAGCACACTCCAGCATTTTCTAGGTTCGTTCCCACATGTGTTCTGCTAAGTGAACTGCACCCACCACACTCTTGTCCCCAATGTCTTCCCTTTATTCAAGCCCTCCCTTCTTCATCTCTTCTGCTAGACCCTAGCCCCCTCGTGTCCATTTCAAGTGTGACATCCTGCAGCAGGCCTCTTCCTACCAGCCCCAGCAAGAAACTGATCTTGCCCATTGGGGGATCCCGCGGCATTCACAGTGTCCCTCTCACCCCGCACGGCACACCCCTCGGGGAAGCGGCATACCACTAAGGTCAGAGGTACACGTGTTATGGTTTAGATGTGAGGTGTGTCCCCCAAACATTCATGTGTGAGACAATGCAGAAAAGTTTAGAGGTGAGGTGATTGGGTTATGAGAGCCCTAACCCAATCAGTGCATTAACCCCCTCACAGGGATTAACTGAGTGGTGACTAGCCAGGTAAGGAGTGGCTGGAGGTGGTGGGTCATTGGGGGCGTGCCTTTGGGTTTTATATTTTGTATGTGGTGGCTGGAGACTCTCTGCTTCCTGGTATGATGTCTTGAGCTGCTGTCTTTCACTCTTCCGCCATGATGTTCTGCCTTGACTAAGGCCCTGAGGAATGGAGCCAGCCATATATAGACTGAGACCTCTGAAACCATGAGGCCCCAAATAAACTTTTCCTCCTTAAAATTGTTCTTGTCAGGTCTTTTGGTCACAGTGGTGAACAACACTCACTAAAACAACATGCTGCAGAGTTAGGAAGACCTGTCACCAATCCTGTGTGCTCCTTTATGGACGCAGTAGGCTGAGGGCAAGCATATTAACCCTCGCTCTTCAAGTCTCAGTTCCCAATCTTGAAAATAGGAATAAACTGCAGACAATGTTATGTGATGCATTAAATAAATATTTAAGTGCTTAAATAGTAACCTTCAAAAATTGTGGCTATTTGAAGATGTCTTGGCTATTTGGGGCATACATTTTACCTTCTCTAAAAGATAGTAAACTTCTCAATAGTGGATACTCTCATTCATTTACTGCCTTACTGCTTTTAAATGTAGCACTAAAAGATCTCAACTTGAATTAAAACAAAATAATAATTACAAAGCCAATCATCATCAGGCACTTACACATGCCAGATGCTACACCTTACATAAGCCTTTATCTGAACCCCTCAAGGATCTGGTCAGGTTGCTATTATTATCCTTTTATAATAGAACAGTGAATGAAGGCCCAGAGAATTGAAATCACTTTCCTAAGGATATCAACTTCTTTGTAATGAAATCATAATTCAAATTCAGTTCGATCTTACTCTCAAGCTCATCTCATTTCTACTGTAATAGGATGCCTGAAACATTCTCAGACGAATTGTCCACATTCCTTTCCCTTAAGATAAAAAAGATCAACAACAATGATAAAAAAGGCCTTCCTAAAATAATTCAGATATTCCCTTCACTGACAAGTAGTAAAAAATGGGATTAAAAATAAACAACAAACAAAACAAAGACCCCAGAACTCCAGTGAGAAACTAACACCATAGATCAAGAAAAGATGGTCTAAGATGCAGTGAAATGAAAACAGCAAAATGGGAGCAGGTCACATCAGAGATACCACCAGAGCAAGAGCCTGGCCAGTGGTTCAGAGTGGGAAAGGTTTAGAAAAGGCCAGGACTGGGAGTGGCACGTGTTCCCATAAAAGAAAATTCCTGAAAAAATCCCAAATGCCAAGAAAAGGTAATTTTGATGTACTTGTGTCAGTAGATTTCGTTCCATACCTTTGAAAGTAGAGGGAAAGAAAAATGTACTGGGAGTTTTGAGATATAGTCACAGCATCCTCAGATCAAAGACTATAGACAGTCAATCCATCAGGTGAGGCACAAACAGGCAAGGGCTATGTGGGGCAAAGATGTAGCCCCAGTTCTGATTTCCTAGTACTGGGAACAGATTTTTCTGATAAAAGCAAAACACCATAGGGGGGAATGAAGGAGGAAGCAGCTGGGAACTACATACAAGCTATTAGAAACTGTGCAAAAAACCCAGAAGATCCTCATTTGATGGGTTTCCTCTGGGGGTTGAAATCATGGGAATTTATGGCAATGGCAAAAATTATAAAGAAAATAATGCAAAAACCGTACAAGAAAACTCTGTACAATTACTCAAGTCATCAGTGTCTTAACAAATTTTTTTCTATAGATAGAGCAATTTAAGTTATAAACCTCAAGATGAATTTGGGTAAATCATTAAAGTACTATAGTAATGAATATTTCTGCATAGCAAGTCTGAGATATAATGTGAATTTATAATAGAAAGATTAACCAGATATAATAGAAATATTAACCAAAACATAGTAGGTATTTGACTAACTAAAACATTTCTATGAATAAGAAGAAATACTTTTTAAAAAGTCACCTGGTCAATAATCGAATGCCAAGAGAAAAATGACCGGTATCATTTCGAGTGTGTCTTGGCCTTTTTTGACACGTGTGAGAAATGTGTCATGTCCCATCTGCACCAGCTCCTTCTTGCCAGCTGTGATTTCCAAAAGAGAAGAGGAGGCAGCACCCCACCCTTTCCCTCATAGAAAGCAGAACATCTCTAGAGTCAGGAAAAAAGAAATTCAAATCCTGGATGTGCCACTTGGCTAATTTTATAATTTGGGACAAGTTATCTGGTGACCTTGACTCTCAGTGTCCTTATCTGCTGAATGAGGATAATGTATGTAACCTCAAGTGCCTGTTACATAAGACTTATTGAGATTATGGATGCACTAGAAAATTTCAGGAGCAGTAGAAATAATCCTTAAAGCAGGGCACTCAGTACAGGAGAAGTTGGTGCTCCTAAAACAATTCCCACTTTTAGCCATCCAGAGCAGGTGAATTAGTTAAAGCAGCACCCGTCGCAACTCAGGCAGATTAGATGGAAAGTGAGTAAATACTAAATAAAGTAGATGTATTTCCTGGTTTCTGTTCCTCTTGATCAGATACAGAAAATTTCTATGGATAAAGTGTTAAAACAGAATTTGGCTTGTCTCCATTTTCTTCAATTTATGTTAGAAGTTTGCATTGTGTTAATAATTTTAATGATACCTATTATAGCATCAGAAGTAAACACCATGTCAATAAGTACCATCAGTAAAGTATATTATCACTAAACACCAGAATGCACTGACAAGAAAAAAAGATAAGGGGACATATCTATACTCATTTTTGGGTTATCCCTAACCAGGGCTCAGGAGTCTCAGAGGCTGAGGAAGTGACTGGGAGGGACGAGGGAAAAGCATCACTGGTTGCCTGGTCTTCATCTTTCGTTCAAGGTCATTTTATTTGCACAACCTGACCAGGGTATCATTCACCTATGACGAGGATCCTTACATGACTCTGGATGTGTTCCCAGCAGCCATTGTGCTCTTTCTGCATGGGAGCAGGGACTGACTGGCTTTTCCCAGGGACACTAGATTAGTCGAGCATAACCCCATCCTCCTAGCCATTGGTTCAGTGGTGACATTCATTTCCCTGGTCAGAGTGACTCTGGAACACAGTGACTCTGGAACACAAAACAACCCCAGGTTTCCAAAGGTCATTTGTTGAGGGTGTTACCTGTTCACCTTCGAGAACATCACCAAGTCTGCTATCACCACCATAAGCAAGCAAGCCTTCCTCACATTCCCCTCCAGTTACTACCCTGTTTTATGCATGAAAATCTTCACTGAGAACTTTTTATATGTATATTCTTCATTTTTAGACTTTTTTTTTTTTTTTTTTTGGTACCGGGGATTGAACTCAGGGGCACTGGACCACTGGGCCACATCCCCAGCCCATTTTTTTGTAATTTATCAGAGACAGGGTCTCACTGAGTTGCTAAGTGCCTCGCCATCGCTGAGGCTGGCTTTGAACTCGCGATCCTCCTGCCTCAGCCTCCCAGGTGCTGGGATTACAGGCGTGCGCCACCGTGTCCGGCTCATTTTTAGACTTTTGACATCGTTTTGCAAACCCACACTTGAAGACTGCTCTTGGCAAAGCAATGTCCTGCACATTTCTAATCCTATCACCACTTCTCTCTTACCACATTTGACTTTTCAGAGGCATTCCATATAGTCGGCTCCTGGTTTTTGTCTTTCTACTGGGGAATTGAACCCAGGACACTGTGCATGCTAGATAAGTGCTTGACCACTGAACCATGTCTCCAGCCCTCCTCTTCTGGTACTACTTTTTTTCTTGATACCTGGTACCACACCCTCCTAGTTTTCTCCTACAACACAGGACAGCTGCATCTTCTGGATTCTTCTTTGTTTTACCTGCAGATTTTGAAGTAACCCATAGGTCTTTTTGGACTATTTTTTTGTTATCCAAGTATCCTCCTAGGCAGCCCCATCTAATCCCACAGTTGTAATGCAAGGATATGCCAGGAGCTCCCAAATCTTTACTCCCAGGAGTGCCATTTCCCTGGAACCCTCCCTGTATCTGCCAGCATTTGAGACATTCCATGTGGATGCTCAAGAGGTTCATTAAAATGAACATTTTCCTCCCACACCAACCCTGTCCCAGCACTTTTCCTTACTCCTACTCACTTTGATTCATCAATAAACATTGTTAACTACATCTAAAAATATATCCACAAACTGTCGAACTCTTATTTTTCACAAATGCCATTGTGGTCTAAGCTGCCACCATCTTTCCCAGACTGCCATCGTGGCCTCCTGGCTAATTTCCCTGCTTCCATGGTGTTATGGATTCATTTCCACAGAGCAGTCAGGGGATTTTTTTCAAGTAAATCAGATCAAGTCACTACTCTACCCCACACTCTCCTGTGGGTTCCGTCTGTCCCCAGAAGAAAACATATGCTCCTTACTCTGAGCACCAAGCCCTCCATGGTCAGCCTCCGCCAGCCTCTCCAATCTCATCTCAGACCACTCTTCCACTCAACCACCATGCTCCAGCCACAGGCTCTGGCTGCGTGTCAAGAGCTCCAAGTGTGTCCCACCGTGGAGCCTTTGCCTCAGCCAACCACATCGTATGGGAGAGCTTTAGCATTCACTGAGCAAAACCTGCTTCAACCCCAATTCCTCACATTCATTGTTTAGGCCACCTGCTGAAGGACTAGAGCTTATTAGGTATTTACCACAGGGCCCTGCTAGTAAAACTTGTAGTAGACTTCAAGTAACTAAAATCCAGCTTAAGAAATAATAACAAAAGAACACATATGCATGGTCATTTGTGTGTGTGCATGAGTATGTTCATATATCGGAGTTAACAAAACTATGTGTGTGGCATATATATAATAACACTGTGTGTGTGTGTGTGTGTGTGTGTGTGTGTGTGTGTGTAATTGGTCTATGACATTTTAATCTACTAAATAATAAGAAAGGATTTACATATATATGCATGTATGTATATAAACATGTTTTAAATACACATATTCATACACAGATTTTGTAATCCTAGATATATCAAGTGCCAAACTGGGTACTTTATTATTCATTTTAAATTTGTATTTGAGTGACTTCTTTCTTAAATCCAGAAAAATGCCAAGTATGATAAAGACGGAACACTCACAATCCAGGGTCAGAGGTGATACAAAGTGCAAGTTTGGCCAGTACACACACATTCACACCATCATCGACATTTCTTAAGAAACAATTGTTCTGAGCAATATGCTATTGTGCTGATATGAGGATCCAGATTACTATTAGCTATGACCATTTTTAAAGCTATTACTTGTAGCACACAACTTGATGATGAGCTGTCTGATAGCTCCTCTAATAGTTTCTTACATAATTCTTGATTCCTGACCATCTTTTAAGTTCCATCTGGGCAGAAACCTCATTTTGTCTCCCTGTACTTACTACCACAGTTTAAACAAAAACAAAACAAAAAAAACAAACAAACAAACAAACAAAAAACCATGAAAGCCAGGAGTTTCTCATTTCATAACCCCTGAGTAACTTGCTAGAGACAACTCCCCTGCAGAAAACGGCTTCACAGCTTACAGCACGAAGCCAGGTGCAGTCTGCCTGGCAGGGGGGGTGGCCCGCACACAGGTGGCAAAAACAGTCTTTCAGGCTTGAGGAGGCAGAATTCAGAGCCTGGTAAACCTGCTTCTGAGGAGACTGGGGGAAACCCATGAAGGAAGAGTCAGAAAGGGGGTCGCCACGTCGGCCCACTACACCTCTGGCTGACCCCTTAAAGTTGAAGAGTCACAGCAGACTCAAAGCAGCTCAGCTTCAGGAAAGAGGTACTCAAGGAGGTGGAATGTCACTCCCCACCTTTTAAACGTGGACTGTTCCGAGTCTGCACATGCTGACTTCTTCCCAAAAGGACGTGCACAAAGGGGGAGCAGGAGAATCTCCCCAGTGGAGGAAGCCTAAGAGACACACTTGGCCAAGTGACGAGGCCAGAGTCCAGGAGGGGCAGTCCTACTGATAAGGCACACCCTTGATCTGATGTGACAAGAAGGGCACTTTACCTCTGTGGCCATCCTCTCAGAATCACATAACCCCAGTCTAACCCCAGTCCAATAACATCAGATAAGACTCCACTGAGGGACATTCCAGAAACTACCTTGCCAGAACTCCGCGACACTTTCAAGGTCATCAAAAATGAGAAAAGTCTGATAGCTCATCAGAGTGGAGGAGCCTCAGGAGACACGACAACTCGATGTGATGCACCCCTGGGCTGGGAGCTACCAGGAGAAGAAGGGCCTTTAGGAAAAACTGAGATAATCCAAACAATGTTCTGACTTCATTAACCAAAAATGTAACAACATTGGTTCATTAGTTCATTAATTAAAGCCAAAGCAGAATCCCAGTATAAGATGTCAAAAATAGTGGGAACTGGGTGTAGGGACACAAGGGAACTCCCTGCACTATTTTAGCAACTTTTTCTGAAAAACTAAAACTGTTCTAAAATAAAAGTTTATTAAAAAAAAAAAAAAAAAAAACAGAAAATCTAGTCTGAGACCAGAGCTGCTTCTCAAAGAACAGATTTTTCCATTCAAGTCCTACCAAAATATTGTCTCCTAAAACTAGAAAAACAATTGTCATAAGGGAAAATGACAGAACCCAGAGTCTCCAAAAAGTACATTCATACTGTCTGTGATACCAAGTTACCAAACACGTCAAAGAAGCAGAAAAACAGAACATATTCCAAGGAGGAAAGAAACTCAACTGAGACAAACCTTGAGATGACTCTAATTTTGGAACAAGAAGACAAAATTGTTAGGCAGCTAGTATAACCATCCTCAAGTAAAACAAAAATATTCTTGAAATGAGTAGAAAGACAAGACAGATAGAGAAACAGAAACTATCAAAAATAACTAAGTGGAAATTTGAGGACTAAAACTATAATATCTGGGACAAAAGTTCATTAGATAAATTTAGTAATCAAATGGAGGTAAGAGAGAGAAGTATTTGGGAAGAACAGATGTAAAAGAGAATAAAATGAATAAATGAGATCAGAAAAATGAATAGACATTAGGGATCTATTGGATAACATCAAATAACCCAATGTATATAAGGAGGGAGCCCCAAAAGGAAAGGAGAAAGAATGGGGCAGAACAATTATGTGTGGAAACATCACCCCCGCATTTTAAGTGTGTGATGGAAGGAGTAAATTTACACATTCAAGATGTTCACCAGACACCAAACAGCATAAGCGTGAATGAGGCTGTGTCAAGGCACATCACAGTCAAAACACTGAAAGCCAAACACAAGGAGGATGTTCTGAAAATGAGGAAAAAAGTACCCCTCAAGGAAAAGGTTAAAATCACATCATGAAGGTTAACTTCATCACAAACAGGGGACCCCAGGGGAAGGCACAAGGTCTAGAGTTCAGAAGGAAAACAGAAAGCCAAAACACAATCAATGCAGAATTCTATGTCCAAGGGAGATACCCTTTAGGAATAAAGGTACAATAAGGACATCTTAATATAAAATAAAAGCAAGAGAATTATCACATGCAGATTTGTCCTACAAGAAATGCCAGTGGAAGGGCGGGGGCTGGGGCTCAGTGGTAGCGCACTTGCATGGCATGTGTGAGGCACTGGGTTCGATTCTCTGCGCTGCGTATAAATAAATAAATTAAAGGTCTATAAACAACTAAAAAATTATTTTAAAAGAAATGCTGGTGGAAGCTTGAGACAAAGGTATAAAACAGGTGGAGATGTGGCTCTCAGCAAGGAGTCGGAGCTGCAGAGATGCCGACACAGCATGCAGTAGGGGTGTTCAGCTTCCCCTCTTGATTTCTTGAATTCATATGACTGTTCCAAGCAAAACTTGTGATGTTTCACATTGAGTTCACAACCTGAGAGATGCCGTGTGCCCCAACTGTAGCATAAAGGATTGGGGATGGCTATAGATCTTTTCCTTTTCTGTGAAGTGGGGCAATATTGACAATAAGCAGACAGCAAAAAGTTAAGAATAGGCAATATAGTTCTTAGAGTAAGAACTAACATGGATGAAAATAATAACATAAAAAGCAAAGAAAGAGTATCGTGGATTCTTAAAAGTATTGAAATAACTCCCCAAATATAGAAAATGAGGAACAGAGGAACACAAATAGAAGAATAAATAGAAAAAAAATAACAAAATGGTAGACCCAAACACAGACGTATCAATCACATTAAGTCTCAATGAAATCAACACTCCAGTTATTTGCTTATTTTTCAGTGCTGGGGATGGAACCCCAGGGCCTTGTGAACACAGGCTCTGCCACTCTGCCACATCCCACAGCAAAGGCTGCTCAGAGTGGAAAGAAAGCAGAAAGACCCCACTACATCTCTACAAGAGCTCCTTTTAAAAAATAAAGACACAAATAGTTCAAAAGTAAGTGTATAAAAGGAAATACTCCAGGTAGAAGTTGTCATCAGAAGGCAAGGGTGGCAGCGTTGATATCACAGCAGGTAGATTCAAGGACAATACTATTCTGAGCCCCACGGACATTGCAGATTGTGCAGTCACCACCCGAAAAGTCAGGAGCTAAGGCTCAGCACCCACAGTCCCTGCCCTCTGCTCCAGCAGCCTTCAGCTGCACAGGCCCTCCTCATTGGCCTGACCTGGAGTGTGCAGGCCTCCCAGACTGGGGCTTCCTGCCCTGCTCAGGGGGCTGGAGCCCCAGCTCTTAGGAAAGGCTGCTAAGTACTTGGCCCATGGCCTGGAGGAAGTGGCTGCCACTCTTTGACCAGGGCGGGCTTCTGGCGGAACTCCCACTGGACTTTGCATCAGCCTCCCTTTCTCCTCCCTCTGCCCTTTCCTTCTTTCATGAATTCTTTCATTTTCCTCCTCAATTATTTAGCACTGGTCACACTGTGGGAGATGGAGAATGGAAGGTAGAAAGGGTGCAATTAAGAATCTATGTAACAATGTTAGTTCATCTTCAAATCCAAACATAACATTGGAGAAAAGATAGCCTCTTCAACAAATGGTGCTGGGAAAACTGGAAATCCGTATGCAACAAAATGAAACTGAACCTCTATCTCTCACCATGCACAAAACTCAACTCAAAGTGTATCAAGGACCTAGGAATTAAACCAGAGACCATGTGGATATTAGAAGAAAAAGTAGGCCCAAACCTCCATCATATTGGATTAGGCTCCTACTTCCTTAATAAGTCTCCTATTGCACAAGAATTAAAATCTAGAATTAATGAATGGGATGGATTCAAACTAAAAAGCTTCTTCTCAGCAAAAGAAACAATCAATCAGTGAGGTGAATAGAGAACCTACTAATTGGGAATTAATCTTTACTACATGCATGTCAGATAGAGCACTGATCTCTAGCATATATAAAGAATTTAAAAATCTTAACACCAAAAAACAACAACAAAAAAAAACAAATAATCCAATCAATAAATGGACCAAAGAACTGAATAGACACTTCTCAGAAGAAGATATACCATCAACAAATATATGAAAAAATGCTCAACATCTCTAGCAATTAAAAAAAATGCAAATCAAAACTACCCTAAGATTTCATCTCACACCAGTCAGAATGGCAGCTATTAAGAACACAAACAACAATGAATGTTGGAGAGGATGTGGGGGAAAAGGCACACTCATACATTGCTGGTGGGACTGCAAAACGGTACAGCCAATATGGAAAGCAGTATGGAGATTCCTTGGAAAACTGGGAATGGAACCACCTTATGACCCAGCCATCCCACTATTGGGTCTATTCCCAAAGGACTTGAAAACAGCATACTACAGGGACATAGTCACATCAGTGTTTATAGCAGCACAATTCACAATAGCTAGGTTGTGGAACCAACATAGATGCTCCTCAGAGATGAGCGGATAAAGAAAATGTGGTATATATACACAATGGAATATTACTCAGCAATAAAAGAGAATAAAATAATGGCATTCGCAGGTAAACAGATGAAGTTGGAGAATATAATGTTAAGTGAAGTTAGCCAATCTCAAAAATCCAAATGCCGAATGTTTTCTCCAATATAAGGAGGCTGATTCACAGTGGGGTTGGGTCGGGGAGCATAGGAGGATTAGAGGAACACAAGAAAGGTCAATGGGGAGAGAGAGGAAGTGAGGGGGTAAGGGGGAATGAAGGGAAAAAAAACCAAAACAAAAAAGATGGTAGAATGAGATGGATATCATTACCCTAAATGCATGTTTGAAGACATGAACAGTATGAATATACTTTGTATACAAACAGTGATATGTAAAAAGTTTGCTCTATATGTGTATTATGAATTGTAATACATGCTACTGTTCTATATACACAACAACTTCGAATTAAAAAAAATAATCTATGTAACAAGACTTGTGTATTGTGACTTGAGATCTTGGGTTCCAGAACCACCTGCCTGGGTTCAAAGCCTAGCTCTGACCCTTCCCTACCCACAGAGTTTCTGTCCCCCAGTTTATTCCCTACACAACAGGAGATAATAATAGTACCTACCTCCTAAGGTTGCTGTGTAAATTAAATACATTAATAGAGGAAAATCTTTAAGAGATTGCCTAGCTTATATGTGAGCTCCAACAATTATTGGTTCTTACTTAAGGCCCTTCATATGACTTAAAAATCATTGCTGTTGCCATGCCAATTGAACAATATTAATGTTTAGATAACTAAAAAAAGTACCTTTTATTCTCTTTCAACAAAAAACAATTTTCCTGCTGGAGCTTCCATGTCACTATGCTTCAGAGTACATTGTAATTGATCTAAAGTGACTTTAGTATACTGATAATGATGTCTTCTGTTTAGATAGAGCTCTCAATTTTCAGAGTGCTTTTGCAGACATTATCTTAGCTAATCTTCACAACATCACTGAAAGATAATTGGGACAGCATTTACTATTTCTACCTTAAAAATGAAGAAACAGATGCACACAGTGGAAAAGTGGCTTGCCCGAGATTCACAAGGAAAGGAGCAGAAAGAAGAATCCCTCAGGGTCTGGAATCCTTCTTTATATCAATGACTTCCATGCTGCTATATGCTACTCTGGGGGTGTAAGAGGACCTGCTAAGGGAAGGTAATCTTGCTGCCTCCACCTCATATACCCATTTCCCAAAAGAAAGGAATACTGATCACCCACAACAATGCTTCCCTGGTGCATTGCTGCAGAATGTAAAAAAGGACAAGGATGACAAAGTTGGCATCAGGAACAGTGTAGTGTGAGTCATTCCAGACTGTTATCACGACATGGATTGGTTATGTTGCCACAACCTGCACAGCTGAACCCAAGAAACCAGCAAGGGCCGATGGGGGATTAAGAAAAACCACACATACACAGATATTGAAAAGCAGGTATCAGGTGGGACACTGCTCTCTGATGGAGAAACAGTGACTCAGAGTTGGCCCAGCAAGTTTATTCATATAGGGTCTCATAATCAAGAAGTAAAGGACTACAGAGGCATTGCTCTTCGTGCACTAGGAAGTTACGGGGCTAGAAAACATTCTGGTAGTTATTTCACTGTTGCAATGCTTGGGGCTTCCTGTGGCACCCAGGATGCCCATTGTTCAAAGTTTCTACTAAGCGGGCAGGCTTGAAGGTTACAGTACTGACGAGACATTGTAGTTATCTTGCTATGCTCAGAATCCTCTACCCCTGGGAGCTGGCATCTGAACTGAAAGCTATGAGCTAAAGAATTCTATGGCAAGCACAGAATTCTCCCTTTTAACAGGGGCCACCATCAACTGGGCAGTATTCAGTCAGCGCTTTCCCACCGGGAAATTCCCAGGAGCAGAGTCACCTTTGTCCTGGGGTCAGTTCAAAGCAATGATTCATTCACCACTTCCGACATTAGGTTGTTATGAATCAGATGGATAGTAAAGAGAGACAGGAGAGATTGTAATGTTCAGTTAACTATCTCAACTCTTCCACCCTCTTGGAATTGCCAAATAAATAATTCTTCCTCAGAGAGAGCCTCAAGAGATCAGAGCAAAGTTTGTTCTCTACAATACTGAAAGGCACAGTGCCTGATTTCATGCAGGAAACCTACTGCTGGCAAAGTTTCCTTCCTTAGCTAGCCATCCATCCTTCCACCTACCCACCCCCATCCATCCCTACAAACATCCATTCATCTATCCACACACCCATCCACCCATCCACCTATCCATCCATCCATCCATCCATCCATCCATTCTTCTACCATCTATCCACCCACTAACTGTAGTATTAGAATTCAAATATAAAAAGATGAGTATATGAACCCATTTTTTTGGAAAATAATACTGATTGGCTGGCTGATTTAATAAAGACTGGTTTTACCAATCATTCCACATGCAAGCAAGTTTATAAATTGAACGAGTTACATAGGCAGCTCCAAGGATTTGATAAAAATATTTGAAGATAAAACATTTAATTATAAATATTATGTGTGCAAATGTCTAATGAAATGAACATTATTTCAATTTCCCCAACCTTTTGTAAACTTATCAGATCTAAATGATAGAATAGCAGGCAAAATTAATGAGTTAAAATTTTTTTGTGAAAACAACTTGATACACTTGCCAAAAACTGAACAAGTGCATGACTTATATGATTGTTTTCCAAGTATGTGGTTTCAAATTCTTTGTTTTCAACAAAATTAAAGATGGACTTGATTGATTAAACTGATTGACAGATCACTGGAATAACTGTAATGAAGAATGACTAAGTAATTTATGTCATAAGTTTGAAGACATCAACAATATGAAGGGACAGGGCTGTAGTAAAATCCCTTCCATTCTCATGCACTCACAACTACAGAAATGAAGAGGAACAACAGAATGATACTGAACTTAAAGCAGCACACAACATCACCCACAGATGCATGATATCAATCATAATACCAATATAATACAATATCAAACATAAGCCAAATCCATCTCATCAGATGTACTTCTAATATTTTTGTTTAGAAGTTATTTGTCAAAAGCACTAACAAATTATTAACCCAAATATATTTCTATGTTTTATTAATAAATTTATATTAAAAGTAGCACTATCTCAATCTAATGGAAACAACCGAGGCTTATGATATCAAGGAATCTACAAATATATCTTAAATTTAAATTTTTAAAGTTTTTATTGCAGAGATGTATTTCCAGATGATGCATAAAGATATTTAAAATAATGAACAGCCTATTCTTGTAATTTTCAGTAGCCAAGCCTTGTGAAGTCCCCGTGAAGTGTGGATGGGTGAAAATAGAGCAACACAGGGCAGGCTCCATCCAGCCTCTGGTTATAGCATGTTCATGTGCGAGTCAGTACACAGCCTTGTTTCATGTGTGCTTCTGTTGAAAAAGCTGATGTAATACATCTTGACTCATTCACCTCGAGCTCATGCCGGTGACACTAGCGCCCATGCCTGCACTGGGCTTCCCCTCCACCTGCGGTTCATCCTGAAGCTCAGCCCCGCCTTCTGAGCCTTAGAGTGCTGAATTGCACCTCCGCACTGTGCCTGGGGGCCCTTGCCAACAGCGCAATCACCCAGAAAGCACAGACAGGTGAAAACCAGGACCAAAGTGACCTCCTGAAGGACCCTTGATTCCAGGGGGAGAGCTGAAATACGCCAGCCCAGAACGTCTGTCCAGCCACTCAGACATGTCGCTATTGTGCCATGTCTGAGGACGACTGCCAAAGTGGAGTGCTTCAAGATTCATTTTTAGGGTTACAGATAAACTTCACTGTGTTGGTGAATTCACAAGTATGGGATCCATGAAAAATGAGGGCTGACTGTATTACAACTGTATTAAGGTCTATGGGAGAGTGGAGTAAAAAGCAAAGTTCAAGAATAAGCAACAATATACAATTTCTGACTACTAAAAATTATTTTTACATGTATTACTGAAATTAATGATTGTAAAAAGCAAATCAGCACAGTTTAAACATCCAACTGAAAACATTCAGAAAAGTAGTACAATGGTCTTTAAACCTTAATGTATATGATACATTATTGCAATTATTTATAGCTATAATTGAATTTTTATATCAACTTAAAATATACAAAGAAGTACATGGTCTCCCAAGATAAGTATTTTTATGGTATTTGTGAGCAGAAAACCTTGAAAATCTTCTAATATAAATAGGGGCTAAAATCACAATGAGGCTGATCGATACAAAGAAATAAAGCTTTAAAAAAAAAGGATAGTAAAACAATAGTTTCACAGAAAAGAGAATCTTAAGGAATCTAGTATTATATAAATATATTCCACTGTTAAATATTCCCAATAAACATCTTTCCCTCCCAGAGAAGAGAGCTCACTAACTGTGAGTAAAATTAATTATCTGTGAGAAAAATTTAATTAACTCAACTTTTTGTTGCTTTTTTTTTTTAATGGCACTATGTAAACTTTATCTCCAATATTCATTTTTTTACACAAAAATATTCTATGTAATACAAAAGGTGATTTTATTTCACTAAATTTTAAGATAAAGAAAATGAATATAATTAAATTATTTTATTGATTAAAATAAAAGGTCTAAATGTTGTCACTGTGCATCAATATAAACTTTTGATTCACACATTCATTAAAAACCTTTCAGCAGATATTAAAGACTGCATCAATGAGTGCTGGATTAATATAAGTGACAGCCTTGGTGGAATGCCTGGTACATTGTAAGTGCTCATTATATGGGTAGAAATCAGTACTTGTATGTCTTCTACTGAAATAGCAAAAATCATTATTAATGGTTAACAAATGATCATCAGATGGTCAGTAAAAGTAAGCTTCACAACAAAATTTTATCATTAAACTTTAAATTAAAATTTTTTTTCTCCTTGCAAATGTATTGTCTAACTTCCAAAAAAGACATAGATAGCCAGGCCCATGCACCACCCAACATACAGCGCTGTGGAGGGAAAGTTCACAGAGGCTCCAAGGCAGGCTCCTTGCATGTGAATTTCTGCTTTTCAACTTTCTTGATGTGTCACTTAACCTTCTGTGCTTTCATATCCTCAAAAGTAAAATTAGCATTGTCATCTATCTTACAGGGTTGTCACAAGGATTAAATGACTGACTACAAGTAACATTTTCAACTAATACATAGTATGTAATAAGCACTCAGTCCGCGTCAGCAGCTATTACTAAGCAACAAAAACTGACCAAAATAAATTGGAGAAGGGTTTACTGGTCATCATCAAAATCAAAATCAAAATCAAAATGATCTTACTTTTTTTTTTTTTTTTTTTTTTTTTTTTGGTAACACGGATTGACTCAGGGGCACTCAACCACTGAGCAACATCCCTAGCCCTATTTTATATTTTGAGACAGAGTCTCACTGAGTTGCCTAGAGCCTCGCTTTTGCTGAGTCTGGCTTTGAACTCATGATCCTCCTGCTTCAGCCTCCCAAGCCCCTGGGATTACAGGTGTGCACCTCTTACATTCTTAAGCTTCATTTGTAAATACTTGTTAAAATCTTTCTTAAATTTCTGTAGACAGGGGGGAAATGGAATCTAATGCTTGTGGGAGTGTAAAAGAGTGTGAAAAAACAGCCTGGGAGTTCTTGAGATAATTAAAGATAGAATTACCACATAACACAGCAAATATATTACTAGGTATATGCTCAAGAGAAATGAAAATTAAGTGCACATAAAAACATGTGCATGATTATTCATCTCAGCACTATTCTTGGTAGTCAGTAGGCAGAAACCAACCAACTGTCCATCAACTGACAAATGCACTATGCACAGCTGTGATGTGTCCACACAGTGGGATGCTATCTGTCAATCAGGAGGGATGCAGTACTGCTGGACCCCACAGCCTAGATGACCTGAAGAACAGTGTGCAAGAGATTGCTGCATGGTCTATGCATGGTGCATGCCCAGAACAGGCACACGCGCACACACACACACACACACACACACACACACACACACAGAAATGACAGCATTGCTAATGTGTAGGGAGTTTCTTTTAGGGATCAAAAATCTTTCAAATTGATAATTGTAATAGTAGAAAATATCTGTGAATATACTTGAAACTACTGAATTTTATACTTTCAATGGGTGGATCTTATCTAAAATGAATTGCTTCTCAGGAAAGCCATTACTATACCTCCCTGCACTCTCTTCCCACCCCCCAAAACCAATATCTGAATATCCATCACTTATTAAAGTACTTGCAAAAGACAATTAGTACTTTTGGAATAAAGCCAATAAATGAATTTGTGTTCACTTCATCTTAAAGGTCTTTCTCTGCTATTTTTATCCAATGTAGAGGACTGTAATTATGAGAAGAAACTTAACAGACTTTTTATACATCACCTTTGACATTCAGATGTTTCATTTTATAATGTGGGAAAGTTTTGTTGTTAAATATGTCATGGTTGCCTTACCTCAAAGTGCTCTAAGGACCTGGGATAGTGCTAATGATATGGTAAAAAAAAAAGGAGACATATATTTCAACATTTAATATAAAAATTTAATTATCTCAAATTTCTCACACTGTTCTAATTTCCATATGCTCTGAAGTACATATGAATAAGATTTAGACAAAATTGCTGGTGACATTAAAATTCATTCATTCATACATTCAACAAATATTTACAGAATAAATAACTATGTGCTAGCCACAGTGCTAAAGACTGATGTCACAGAAATGAATAACACAGCCTGGGGACAGAGACGTTAAAAGGGAATTTAAAACAGTACAAGAATATGATGTATGCCATATTAGAGTCTGCACCATGTGCAACATACCAAATGCTTGGAAACAGAGGAGGGAGTGGCTAAATGCCAAAGAAGTTAAAATATTCAGAGATAAGGGAAAATTCATGACTCATATAGAAGAATATGTTGGAGATTTCCAGGGGGAGATTGCTTTTATGGCCACAGATTAAAATCTTAGTTTACTAATGGCTCTTTTAGAAATAACAATGTATTTTCATTAGCCACAAGGTTAGCTGAATTACAGGATAATGTAAGCAGTATTAACTCCAGAATTGTTCCTTAAAGCTACTAACAGCCTAAGTTTTCTATTCCAAAAAAGGACAACACATATAACTCATCTTTCAATATTAAGATAACATGTTAACTTACTGAAAATATCCTGGCTATCGCACACTTCAAAACGCAAGTGTCAAAACCTCTCCATGAACTCATTCTGAATTGAATGATATTCTCAAAGCTGTTCTGTGATTATGATTACACACCTGAGGCCAGTGGTTAGTTCACAAATGTGTACTGTTGATTATTTCTCACAAAAGCACCCCTAGTTCAACTACATAAACCGAGCACCAGGCCCATTTCTATTTGCCTTCGATGTGTGTGTGTGTGTGTGTGTGTGTGTGTGTGTGTAGCGTCTTCTCCAACATGAGCTTCAAGCTGCAGTCCCAGGCATTATAGGCTAATGTACATCTTGTCTTTTTAACAAAGAGTTCTGCAGCTCTGTCTGTAAAAACAACTATGTGCTCTGATAGACGGCTCAGCACTTTCCAAATTGTAACACTGAATGAAAATATTATGGTCCAGAAGACAGTTTTAAGGCTAACTACACAAAATTCAAGATTTGTAGTCAAATGCAAAGTTTATTTAGTCCAGTATGTTTAAAATTCATCTTTGAACATGTTATTGCTTCATTTGATGAAAAGTCTGTGCATGAGTTTATGTTAATTCACTGTCCTCCATTATTAAATGAGGATAACATTTCTAACCTATTCCAAATGACTGAATATCAGGAAAATATAACAGAAGTTTTGGTAAATATTATTCAAAGCAAAATACTTTCCATTAAGTTATTGTACTAACAGCATTGAATAATATTACATGGAATCCAAATATTTTTATTGAGAAACTATTCTCCATGAGTTCCTTGCCTTTCTGCAACCTTATCTAACTGCCTCTGTGCTGTGACACCCTTAAATATCTTTGGAAGACAGAGATACTTTCTCCCCTTTGGAGGAAAGGGAAGGTGTACTTATTGTCTGTTATAAAATATTCAGGTTCCCTGAGCTTTGGTTCCATCTTATTTAAAGACATACACTCTGTTGGTGGGTGTCACATGGTACTCTTCACACAGCCCCATGGGAATGGGGGTTTGGGGGCTGTTGACATTATGGCTGCTGCTACTGCTGTGAATAACAAACTATCCTCTTTCCCAACCCAGGAGTCTCCTGTCTTTTACCAGCATCCACAGAACTCTAATGGGTTTGCAGGAGGGTCAAGTCTCAGACCCTTCACATTTCCTGACACTGTCTACTATTTCCTTGACTTTGGCATTCATTTGCCTTCTCTGTGAAGTATTTTGTTTTTATTGTTTGAGACTTCATAAATCACATTTAAAAAATAAAATGAAAGTGAACTCTGGGTTAAAATCGAACACAAGTCTTCATTTTATCATGGATTTCTCTCCTTGTCTTTTTGAGATGAGATGATGAGGTAATGCTGCAAGCTTTGAAATGCTTGTTTTATCAACAAGTACTTTCAACAAGAGAATTCTAACAATTCTGATGCTTTGTATGCAAACTCAGAAGAAAGAAAGCTTTGTTTTCCTTCTCACTTTGAAAATTTGTTGATGCTGATTAAAAGATGATTACTTATTATTTTTCACACTTAAGTCTTTAATCCAGCTTGAGTATATTTCCATAAACAGGAGTTGGGAATCCACTATTATATAATACAGATAGAGATATAGTGGATAACTAAATTAAATTTTAAAATATATTTTGTAATTAAGTGATAAAACATTTCATGTATTTTTTCTGTTTTTAATCATTTATCATAACTTTTAATTTTATTTCTTAAAAAAAACTGAGCTTTGATTTTTAAAATTCTAGATAGTTCTCCACTCATGTGTAGTAGTAGTGCAAACTTTGAAAGTCGCATCCAATGTCATTAGAAATTTGTTTACAAGTGTATGTTTTAACTGCAATATACCTGTTGTGTTTTCAGAATTGGCATACATAGTGTCAGTGAAAATGTTCATCAAAAATATAGTATGCCAGAAGAAGCAGATTAAGTAAATGTCTTAGCTATTCCAAAGATATCAAGGTGCAAAATAACTCTTTTCTGGGGGTATTACATAGTGAAATGATGCTATTTCTTTACAAATTCTAAGAGAAACTAAGATGTGCTAATGACATATTAATTATAAAAATATTGTTAAGTGCTAATGGTAAGTAAGTAAAAGACTGAAGTGTGACTTCACTGGTATTCATCAGTATGGGAATTTGTCATATTTTATTTAACACAGTTTTATACAACATTAAATAAAACTTTAGTCATGGCTAAGTTTTTTGATAGGTTATGTGCTCCTGCAAATCTGCTAAAATTAGTTCAGGGGAATGCATATGATGATATTTAAGAATTTAACAAAGTTATTTCAAGAACATCACACTCGAGTTTTAGTCTCATTTTATCTTCCAATCTGTAATCCCTGGATATCTGGTGACTAATATATCTTAATTCATTTCCATACATCAATATTTTATTATGTCATTTCTTAAGATGACAACTCCAAATAATAACTAGTACTGAAAGAAAATGCCAGAACCACCCATATTTCCTCACCTACACACTTGCAGATAGATATTGTAATGTTTCTAACAAAAGCTAATAAGGAAACAGGCCACTTGTTACTTCTGGAATGACTGTGGGAATAGCTGCCACCCTCTCTGAAGGTGTGTGAGTGAGCCCACTCTGGATGAGCAACACCTGTGAGAAATGGCTTCAGGAACAAGGCTCTGCAGGGCCCCTGAGTCCTCCTCACCGCTCGTGTATGGGACACATCATCCTGGGAGTGTCTTGGTGGGTGGATGCGATCATCTGCAGAACAGGCTGAGTGTGCTGATGTTCAATATTCCCCATGCCCTGAGCATCAAAATTATTGCTAATTTTGAATAAAATCACATGTTCCTTCTGCATATGCCATTGCTGCCTCTAATTCCACTGCAGAGATGAATAGCTAACTCTAGACTTTGATTTTTCCATTCATTTTTCCTTTTTTAGAACTCTCCATTAGTGTAAAGTCTAGGTGGACTGGCTAGTTCCTCACTGTTAAGTAGGCTAACTGAGGACTATCTGTATGTATTCCATATGCTGTTTATCTTGTTTCAAGAAACAACAGCTAATAAGCCATCGCCCAGGTTTATCCCCACCTCTAGCAGAATAAAAAATCACATAAATAAGTACATCTGCTAAGCAAAAATATACTGAGCCCAGCTATTATGAATTATACCCAGGACCCTATTATTACACTATATTTATTAATATTAAGCATCTTTGCTAAAGTGGCAACTTCTTGTGGAAGCCTTCTCAACTAGGCTATTTAAAATAATAATTACCCCCCACTGGCACATCCGAAGCCCTTTTCCCTTCTTTCTTTTCCCCATAGATTAACACATGGGCCATTCATGGGTACTAGGATATTTGCTGTTCTGTTCACTGTTCCATCTGCACTTCTCGCTCAGTGAACAGTCATAGAGTAAATGAGGGATCCCGCGTGTGTATAAAGCATGACAGGCACTCGTCAGAGCACTTATCACACTTTATCCTAAATGATTTGTCATAAATGACTGTGCCCACTCTACCTGCTCCTCTTCCAGTCTTCACTGAATGAGCAGGTAGCACCATCAACAGAGGGCTGAAGTCAAAGGCTTAGGAGGTGTCTTCAGCTAATCTCTGTACCTTACCCTCATCATGAGCAAGTGCTCCACCCCTGACACACACCCAGGTCAAGCCTTGCGTTCTATCTCTAAAATATACATTAGATATTTCCACTTCTCTCTATTCTCTCTACCATTATCTCTCTCCTGAGATCATGCTCCTGTAACAGGTCCTTCTCCGTACACTTTCCTCCAAGAACAGGGAGATGACACTCTTGACACAAGAATGAACTCAAGCCACTCCCTACTGAGAACCCCTGGATGGCTTTCCCTTGTTCGCACAAATAAAACCCATCCTCCTTCCCAGAACCTGCAGGGCGCATGACCTGGCTCCTCTTCATCGCCAACCTCAGCCCAGGGCACACTCCAGCTGCACAGTGAGTCCTGCTCCAACTGCATCAGCCTCTCCCTTGTGCTTCAGGAAGAAGCTGAAATCTTTCTGAATATTAGACTGTGGATTTTTGGATACCAGGGATTGAACCCAGGGGCACTTAACCACTGAGCTATGACCCCAGTCCCTCTTATTTTTTATTTTGAGTCAGGGTTACACTTAGTTATTATGGACCTCACCAAGTTGCTGAGGTTGGCCTCCAACTTGCAATCCTCCTGCCTCAGCTTCCTGAGTTGCTGGGATTACAGGCATGTGCCACCATGCCCAGCTGGACATCAGATCTTGATCCTTGTTGCCTCTGTCTGCAGCACTCTTCCCTCACATGTACCTGGCTCGTTCAGATCCTCTGGAGAGCATCTCAAATAATACCTTCGCAGACGGTCTTCCTGTGACTACCCTAATTGAATCCCAGACTCTCATGTTTTTTACTGTCATAATGCTTATTAACATTTTAGTGATTTATTTGCCATTTGTTCAAATGTAAGCCCTGATAGGAAGAGACTTATAAAATACCTAGCATATAGGAAATGTTCCACATATAGCAACTGAATCAATGCATATAAACTTCTTCCTCATCAGAGGGTTAACCTCTCATCTCTGTAACTACATAATAGGCACGCCATAGATGTTGAATGTAGTGAATGAGAAGACTTTTTGTTATTATCTCACAAGTGCCATTTAGAAAGATCAATTTCATTAATATTTGCATATAAAACCCATACTGAAAGAAAATGTTGAATTCATTTGTTTACTGTTATGGTCTATATGTGAGGTATCCCCCAAAAGCTCACGTGCGAGGTAATTCAAGAAGGTTTAGAGGTAATATGATGGGGTTATAAGAGCCTTAACCTAATTAGTGTGTCGATCCACTGATACGCATTAACTGGGTGGTAACTGTAGGCAGGTAGGGTATGGCTAGAGGAGGTGGATCCCTGGGGGCATGACTTTAGGGTATATCTTTTGTCCCTGGTAAATGGAATGCTTTCTCTGATTTTAGATCATCATGTTCTCAGTTGCTTTCCTCTTCCATACCCTTCTGCCATGTTGCTCTGCCTCACTTGGGCCCAAAGCAACGAAGCCAGCTGGTTGTTGACTGAGACCTCTGAAACCATGCACCCCAAACAAAATTGTTCTCCTCTAAAATTATTGTTGTTGGCTCTTTTGGTCACAGTAATGAAAAGCTGGCTAAAAAAAAAAAAATAGCTTTATTTTCCATCAGGAGCAATTGGGGTTGAGAGTACAGAACACAGGATATAACTTCTTTACTCTTTGGTAATTCCATAACTGTAGCATACATTTCACCAAGTCATTGGCAAAATTTATCAATCTATCCTTGTTTTTAACATGCAGAAATGTGGGCTGGACAGTAGCCCCACTAATGGACTTGGTACAATAAAGTAGTTGGATGAAGAGACCTATTCTAAAATTCTGGGCATGCCCAACTCTCGTTCAACACAGTAAATAATTGTTGAGTGGCTCCTGCGAGCCAAGTATTGAGCTTAGAACAAAAGTGTAGTCTCTCACCTAGGATGGTGCATAACTTTTCTAATAACAAATCTGTTTTTTTGGTACCAGGGATTGTACTCAGGGGCACTCAACCATTGAGCTACATTCCCAGCCCTATTTCATATTTTATTTAGAGACAGGGTCTCACTGAGTTGCTTAGTGCCTCGCTTTTGCTAAGGCTGGCTTTGAACTTGTGATGCTCCTGCCTCAGCCTCCCAAGCTGCTGGGATTACAGGCGTGCGCCACCACACCCAGCTTATTGAATCTCTGCTCTTTACCACAGACACTGCTTTTAAATTAATAAAGAGGATGAATATATACAAAGTATACTTCTATCAATATCTTATGAGAATTATAAGGGGAAAAAAATCACAGGAATAAATGAATTGGGGTCCAAGAGATGACACTCTTCTGGAAGGCTGGGATAAATTCTTTAAATGCAATTTAACTCAGTTAAATACAAAGTCCTTATTCTTGGGTCCAAAAGGTTAAGTACACATAAAATGGAGACCATATAAAGCATAACCACTCATAAAAATTCCTTGGGGTTTTACTTTACAGTACCCTTTGCAATCATCCATAGGGATACAAGTATCCTAGAAATCTGCTCCAACTTCTGGTCTACCTGCAAGGGTGAGCTCAGTCTTGTGCTGCTCAGACCACTCAGACTATCACACTTGCAAGTGTGTCTCATTCTATGAGAACATTCAGAGGAGATAACCAAGATGATGATGAGGGTCCCTATTGCTACAGTAAATGGAATTCTAAAAGACTTAAACTATTAAAGAACTTGCAAAAGAAACTACATCAAGAGAAGGTGGCCCTATCTAGAGTTCATCTAATCCTCCCATGCCCACCTCTCGCCCACCCCTGCAGCATATTATGAGTCAGCATCCTTAAATCAGAGAAATCATTCAGGATTTGGGTTTTAGGGATTGGTTAATTTCACTTGTCATTATATTCTCCAGGTCCAACCATTTACCTGCAAATGCCATGATTCTATTCTCTTTTAATGCTGAATAATACTCCATTGTGTGTATATAACACATTTTCTTTTTCCATCCATCTACTGAAGGGCATCTAGGTTGGTTCCACAGTTTAACTATTGTGAATTGTGCTGCTATAAACATTGATGTGGCTGTGTCCCTGTAGTATGCTGTTTTTAAAGGGGAGGGAGCATGGGGGTAGGAGAGATGGTGGAATGCGATGGTCATCGTTACCCTAAGTACATGTATGAAGACACGAATGATATGACTCTACTTTGTGTACAAGCAGAGGTATGAAAAATTGTGCTGTATGTGTGTAATATGAATTGTAATGCATTCTGTTGTCATATATAACAAATTAGAATTAAAAATTTTAAAAATGATGGTATAATAAAAAAAAATGAGCCGGGCGCGGTGGCGCACGCCTGTAATCCCAGCACTTTGGGAGGCTGAGGCAGGAGGATCGCGAGTTCAAAGCCAGCCTCAGCAATGGTGAGGCACTTAGTAACTCAGTGAGACCCTGTCTCTAATAAAATACAAAAAAGGGCTGGGGATGTGGCCCAGTGGTCGAGTGCCCCTGAGTTCAATCCCCCGTACCAAAAAAAAAAAAAAGAAAAAAGAAAAAAAAATGAGAAGGTGGGTGAACTGTGGAGGAGGGACCACTAAACTGACTTCCAATATGCAAAGAGCAGGTATGTGAAAGAAATATTTGACCTGTTATTATCATCGCAGGGCACAGACCTAGGAATCTACAAGAAAAGGAGATTCTGATTTGTTATAAATGAGGCCCAGGGATCAGTACAGTCCAGAGAAGGAGTGAATCATCTCACAGGAAGTGAGCCTGGTGCCACTGGTAGCCCCCCTCGGCCAGGGAATGTCCTCTTGGCAGGGGTATCCTGGGATGTAACCACTGAATGACTGGACTAGATGATTTCCACATTCGAAGGTTTTGGAATTTTATGATGTAATGAGAAGGGATAAAAAGAATCAGGAGGGATGAATTTTCATTCATTCACTCAACTGATTTATGCTATGATGCAGCACTGTTTAGCTGTCCTGGATACAGCAGCAGACTTAACTAGGCAAAAATCTCTAGTCGCTCTAGATGGTCTGGGACAAAATGGAATATGTACTCCAAACATCCATTTTCCTTCATGTTTGAGAGGGGGCTCAGCACTAGTTGAAGGAAAAGCTGCATTTGAGAACCTCACCTCACTTTTCCTTCCTTCCTTCCTTCCTTCCTTCCTTCCTTTCCTTTCTTTTTTTTTTTTTTTTTTTTTTTTTTTTTTTTTTTTTTTTTGTCTTTTTAAGCTTGAAGCTACCAGGGACAGAACCATTTGTTTTGGTCATAGTAACTGCACCAGCACCTTTTGCTTCATCTCTGGCATATTTTCTCCTTTATCCTCTAATCTATTACTTTGCCCACCATCACTGCAAAACAATTTGTAATTAATTGTTTGCACTCAGTTGTTCAGAAAATATTTTGCCATCTACTAAGAATACTAGTCATTAATGTTTTTTCTTAGGTCTGAATTCCCACCTATTAAAATTTTACACTTTTAAAATTATAAAATAAACACAGGGTTAATTATTAAAATGTCTAAATTATAGAGAAGTATAAAAAATCAAAAGTTGTATGCATTTCAGTTATTTCTGTAGCACAATCTAGGCATACATGCAAGTGCAGATTTAGATGCATTCCAAATCTGATGACATTTCTGGAGCTTCCCCTTTTATTGTTTTTTAAAGTTATTAGAATATCAGCCTATTGGGAATTGATTTAACAAATCTCTTAATTGGAGATGTAGCCATCTTTTGGTTTGTCTATAAATTTAAAAAGATCTAACAAGCCATCCTTATCAAATGTCAGTAAACATGCTGTGTAGCTGTTACATTAAGAATGAAGGGTTTGTAGATTCCATCAGATCAGTTGATACCTCTCAAGTCAACCACACTAGGGGACATTTTGTGGATGGCAATGATTGCCATTAGCACAAAGCAGGAAAACTCTAGAAGGATCTTAAGAATATGTGAAAATGTGTCTCAACATTTCTCTTAGATCTTAAGAGTAAGATCTAAGCATAC
Organism: Tamias sibiricus; assembly: GCA_025594165.1. NCBI lineage: Eukaryota > Metazoa > Chordata > Mammalia > Rodentia > Sciuridae > Tamias > Tamias sibiricus. The sequence continues at coordinate 145,725,890 of CM046666.1, forward strand.
CTAAAATTTATTTAGAATTTTGATCTTGGTTGTGACACTGAGTCAGCCCTCTCATGCTTCCTATTTTCTGTGCAACTTAGCAGAATTTGGGAAAATATTTCCAAAATCATTTAGGACAAGGCATAATTTGACACAATGGAAATTGGTGTTGGCTGTCTTCTTAGGGCTGAAGCCTCACCCAGTAGCCACAGTGTAGGATGACTGCATTTGTAAGGTACAGTCCACACTCGGTACCTGAACGTTACAGCCTAATAATGAAGAGACCTAGAGCTGTGCTGTTTTGGAAACTGATGACTTGGCCATAGCCAATCCATTACAGATAAGTTCTCAGACTCATTTCATATCAGTCCTTTCTGCCAGATCCATGGAAGGAAGCTCTGAGCAAGACCTGTTGAACCTATTATCTCTCCTTTATAAGGGCTTAATTTTTATCTTTTTGAACTCATGAAGTCCTAACATTTCCACGTGCATCCTCATAGAATACTAATTCCTTGGTCATCTTATCTCTTTTGAAACTCTTTCATAAAGCTTCCTACACCTCTGCCAGGTGCTTATCAGAATTGGATATTTCAGGTAGGGAAGCATTGCGATTTTAAGCAAAGATCGGAAAGTGATTTCTTCTCTGTTTACAAGTCAATGACATCTTACACTTTGCCTTTTAGGTAAAAGCATTAGGCCAAACTAGGCCTTCAGAGAACAGGACTTAATGACACTGAGTCTTGTTATCTAGTGAACGTGATTTGAATTAGTTTTCTCTAAATGCATTTCCTTACACTTGCCAACATTAAGCTCCATATTAGATATAATGATTTCTCAATGTCTCCATACAGAGTGTGGCATTATTATACCACCTTCTTAATCTTCTTGGTCTCTAGAGCACTGCTGCCCAATAATAGGATAAGGCAGGCCAAGAAGGTGAACCACATTATATAATTTTTTTTTTATTTATTTTTTTGGTACTGGGGATTGAACTCAGAGGCACTCACCCACTTAGCTACACCCCAGCCCTATTTTGTATTTTATTTAGAGACAGGGTCTCACTTAGTGCTTAGTGCCTTGCTTTTGCTGAGGCTGGCTTTGAACTCAGATCCTCCTGCCTCAGCCTCCTGAGTGGCTGCAATTACAGGCTTGTGCCACTGCACCTGACACATTATGTCATTTTTAATTTCCTAGTGGCCATATAAAAATAAATAATAGAAATTAACTTAATGTTTTATATGCAGCCAAAGTTTTATCATTTCAACACTTAATCATTACAGAAACTAGTAAAATGTTATTTCCTTTCTTCCTTTATTTACTTCTTTTCTTTCTTCTTCATTTTTTTAATCTGGTGTGTATTTTACAGTGATAGTGTAGCTCAACTGGGGCTGTCGATGGTGACTGATGGCTGCCATGATGGTCAGTTTAGAAATAGTCAAGTCTGTATTCTCAGGTCACTATTACCAGGACTCTCTACTCCTTAAATGTTAAATGGAAATTCATCTATTAAATGTCCCTATGATTACACAGTTACATCAATATAGGCTGATTTTTGTTTTATAATGATGGGAGAAAATTTCTGATTCCCAACAGCTTTTCAGTTCCAACCATCATTACCGCGATGAGGCAAATCCCTCACCTTTTCAGTAAGTTTAATTAGAACATGCCATTCTAAAGGCATGTGGTGACTCCAGCACTGCAGATTTATTTGTGTTACTAGGAACAGAAAGGTCTTTTCCTACACAATGAAGCTAGAAACAATATTATTCAAATGATTTAATATCTTTGGAAGAACAAACTACAGAAATATTTACATAACATAATACTGTAGGTGGAATATCCATCTTAACCCAATGTTAAGAATGACAAATGGGAGATAAAGCAGTATAATACATCTTTTTTATTTTCCAATAGCACAGCTGGGACATTCCATATACCTAACTTCTTTAACCTGTCAGGCAGAGGAACCTGTATGTACTTAATTCTCTCTTGCACATATTGAATGAATAAATTGTGAAAATGTGTCTCAACATTTCTCTTTAGAAACAACTGCACTTCTTTTTCAGGTTATTTAACTTTTATTAAGAAACCACCCAATTCCATTGCAACTTAAAAAAGTAAATAATTCAAGAAAAAAATGGGGATGGGGAGCTATTGATTATTGCATTGTAAACATGATCTTCAAGACTACTGTATGAATTCAGTTTTCCATTAAATTACAGGAAAATTGACATAAAAGGTACTACAGTTTTTGAAAATAAATATTTGTTTTAATGTAGTAAATATAAATGTTAAGAATAATGTGCATAACAAATAGTTATGTTCAGAAATTTTCAGTGCAATCAAAATATTATAATTGGGAAGCCACATTATAAGATCCAAAGAGTTACTAGATTTTATCAGGTTAATGACTCTTTCTCAAGAAGTGCATATTTTCTGAAATACTCCCCCCCCCCACACACACACACCTGTTTCTCTAACTACAAAGAAACTAACCTTTTGGAGATGGTTTCCTAATTACACCTGTGCTATACGCCTTCCCATATCCCTGCTATTTGGTAATGAAACCCCTTGCATCCCACTCGGCCTTGTGCCAGGGTTCTTCTTACTATGATGCAGACTCCTAGAGAGTGAGCTGTTTATTCACAAGTTAGTTCTTCTCCACTTACTGCCTCCCACAGTCTACCATATGCGAGATAGTGACATGTATTAGTTTAATTTTTGAACAATTATAGTGTTTTCTCTAAGAAAAGAAGCTTAATACTGGTCTGTGGCTGAATATTTTGTTCCTGTCCTGAATGTCATCTTGCTTTTTTGGGCTGTGGCTCAGGGTTCCTCATAGGATAAGTATAAATACTGGTGTTAAAAGCAACTGACTGCAATGTCAAAGATGTGATTTCTAATGTTGCTAGTACCTAAAATTCCACTTAAAATCACATACCAGGGAGAATATCAAGCCCACAGAAGTCACATATGTATTAACTAAAAATACACGAGGACTTTGGAATGAATCCTTCACAAAAACCTTGGCACAAAGCTTAGCGTGGTGAGGAGCATCCCTGTCCTGCACACCCAGTGAACAACGTCAGGCCGGAGGGAGGAGAAGGAGTAAGGAGGAGCTCCTCAATAGGCATCTGTGGCCCCTGAGCAGCCAACCATAAAACCAAGGGAGAAGCATTTGAATGATACAGACAACTACTTACCATGGGGGAGGAGGAGGTGAGGGAGAAGATGATAATGATAAAGGAGACGTGGAAGTAAAACCTATTTTTGAAGGAGGTAAAAATACTTGAGCGAAAGGCTCCCTCATGCTGTGGATTAACTAATGAACACAACTGAAAAGCAGGAAAAACTAGAGGAAAAGAGTTCTGTTGTGGAAGCCCACCAAAGACCAGCCAGTGGGGAATGTTAGCCGGGAATACTGGGTACCACTGACCACCTCTTCAGCCAACAGGGAATGTTAGCCCCAAACACTGGTACCACTGACCACCTCCTTGGGGAGGGCTTCCCTGTTCTTGAGCACATCACGAGAACCAAAACGCACAACAAGGCCTCCACACCATCAAGAAAAGGCCACACTGCATCCATTATATGCAGCTGAACATGACATGGAAGGATAGAGTCCACTTAAACCAAGTTTCATCCTACCTGGATCAAAATTGAAAGTTCTAACTTAAAGGATTAAGCAATCAGCTCTACAGAAAAGTGAAGCTTTCAAAAATAATTAATCCCCTATTGATGGAGCCAGCTTCCAATTTTAACTAGTACATGGGTTACCAAATTATAACAACCACAAATTCTTGTCTGCAGAATTCCAGTACTCAGAGCTAAACTTGTCTCCTCAAAACCTATACATACTACTATCTAAATGTTCTGAAACTACTCTTGATGCATTTTAAAGTTTCTGTTAAAATGAACTCACTTTCTAAACTCTATCATTATTAGTGAAAAACCAGGAATTTCTTTTACCTATAATTTTTTTTACAGAGTACAAAGGCAAGGTAGACAGAGTCCCCCTCTTGAACACAAGAGCATGGCATTGTCTCTGGGCTCTCACTGGGAAGCAAACAGGGTCTTCCCTTGATGCTGGGCACCCTCAGAGCCAGCAACATCTTTCATAACGCAGAGAGAGCAGTGCTATTAACCTATTAGTTCCTAGGCCATTTTAGATCATAACCTTATTTTTTTTTCAAATGAGGGTCTGATAAAATAATGACAGAGAAGTACCCAAGAAGTCACAGGACTCTGAATTAGAGATCAAGTCAAGTCATGATAGTCTGTCAGAAAGCCAAACACAGGCTTTGGTGTGCATGTTCTTTATGTGTGTCACCATAAGCTGTTCTACTATTTCTGGAAGTATCCTGACTTACTAACATAAAATCTCAGACCAAACCTATTACAACATCGACCTCAGGCTGAGAGAACACACAGGCATAACCTTTGGTGCTATGCTGTCTCACAGGGCCTCCCAGTTCACACCCGTTCTTTGAATCTCTCCCTTTTCAGTATGTTTGAACTTTTATTTATAGAAACCCATGGCGATCCTCACGGCCCTGGGTAATTATGTTCACTTAGAGAAAAGCAATGTGACAATCTTTCCTTTTGATAACCAGTTTAAATCCAAAAATCTCTGCATCTTAAAGATCCTTTTAATTACCTCCAGACTCTACAAGGCACGGACTTTACTGCAAAAAGCCAGTTAGGAGCTGTGATGTTCTATAATTTCACCTTTTTATGTTCATCCGTTATACAAGAAACTAATTATCTGTAGTATTCCAATCAAAGCACCATCATGTGAATGTTCTATTACCCAAGGAGTGCACTTGAAGAGAAACCAGTTGAAGGCACATGGGTACCACTGTGGTTACTCAGGAAAACCCACTAAGATGAACCATGTGTATGTCAGAACATGAGACTATATCTGCATCCAACTGTCTGAGAAAGAATGCATCTGCAGAGAAGCTACATTGAAAACCAAACCAGCAATAGTGTCAACAATAATATTAAAAACCTTGTGATCAAAAGCGATTAAGTATTTGTGGCATCTACCATTAACTTGGTTATCTATAATTTTAAAAAAAGGCTTTGTTGTAGTTTGGATCTTAAATGTCCCCCACAGATCAGGTGCAGAAGGCTTGGTCACCAGCCTGTGGTAACTGGGAGCTGGTAGAAACCAGGAAGTGAGGCTTCATGGAAGGCAGTCGGGTCACTGGGGGATGTGCCATTGAAGGGGACACTGGGACCCTGGCCCTTTCCTCTCTTTCTCTCTCTTTCCTGGCCACCATGCAGTGAGCAGCCTCCTCCACCTCATGGTCCCACTGTCATAATCCACTGCCTCATCACAGGCCCCAAATCTACTGAATCACCCAGGGACTGAAACCTCAGAAACCATGAGAAAAAGTAAATATTTCCTCTTTTAAGTTGATTTTCTCAAGTTATTTTGTCTTGGCAATGAAAATCTGACACCAGCTTCACGTTCAAAACAATGAAAGAAAAATATATGAACTGAGTAAAATGTATAAGTGAAAGCCAAGAAGACAGTGTTTTATAGAAATAAAAGTCTACTCCAAAACCCAACTCTAAAAGGAGGTAGACAGGTTTTCAGGGTCACAATATCTCTGTGGCTTGCTAGTGCAAGGATCCTTGGAGATCACTTGCCCTATCCACCTTCCTACCTGGGGATTCCCTATACATCAACCCTGAAACGAAGCTGGTGCAGTCCCAGCTGAAATACTCCTAGGATCAGGGCGCACACTGACTTTTCACTGATGGACAGATCTTTGTTAGAGTCCAACCTTTAACTGATGAATAAGGTCTGAACCCATTATGATCCAGAAATGACTATCATTCATTATACTCAATAGCCTTCATAAATATGCTACTCAAACTGTAAAAAGTCACCTCCTGAGAATAGAAACCCAAGGTAATCTCCCACTCCAATGAAAATTCATCTCCTACACACATTAACCCAACCTCAGGATATGCCAGTTTGGGTCTCTGAAAAACAGATGCCAAATTCTAATTAGATGTGCAAGAGATTTACTAGGGACGACAGCTGTGAGGGAAATAGACACGGATCCTTTGGGGAGTCGCAATTGTTCTGTATCCTGTGTGTGGTGGAGGTTAAAAGACGCTGTGCATGTTTAAATACTCAATCACTCACCAACAAAGTGAATGTAACTATGTGCAAATTTAAAAATTTTAAAATTATATATTGAAAAATTTGGAGAGAGGTGTAACAGGCCAAGAGAGTCATCAGACTGTGATGCAGATGCAACCCCATGATGCAGACAGAAAAGAAAAGAAGGAGGGAAAGAGTAAGGGGAAAAAAGATCAAGAAGTTTGATGACACGAGGTGTTGGGTGCAGAGAGCCAGGCAGTTGCATAGCTGGCTGCAGACAGTCTAAATTGATGAGTGGACCAAGAAGGGAATGTAGGCTGGAGCTGTCAAAATGACAAAGACACACACTCTCTAACCCAGCAATCCCACATCTAGTAATTTACCCACAGAAATCCATAGGCATGAGCAACATGAAGTGTATTTAAGTAAGGCTACTAGTTGCAATATTGTTTAAAAGAGCAAAAAATTAGGAAGTATCATCAATGTCAACAACAAGAGATTAAGTTCAATAGCTTATGCTTCATCTATATAAGGGCAAAATACACAGTCTTAAAGAAATTGATGCTCTTGTGTATTGATATGGAGACACTGCCACTGATTAGAATACTATAGAATATGATATAATTTATATTGAAAAGAGAAATAAAGAATATATAAGTAAATGTGTATTTACAGATATATATATTTGCTTGTATATGCATAAAATATGTCTGTAAGATATATAAGAGTGATAAACTTCATATGTCTGTTAGAGACTGGTGGTTTGGTCAAGAGAGGGAGTCGGAAAATGTCTCACCATACAGCATTTTTAAAATTTTGAACGTTCAGTGATATAAACATATGACAAATAAGTGGATGCTAATTGAGATAAAAAAAAGATCACCCTAAATGCTAGGCCAATGTGGCTCATTACAGGATGAGGCTGAGGCAGGAAGACCTCTTCCAGAGTGGTGGTCTGATGGAAACCCTGATCCAGGGTGGGAGTTGAGGAGACACAATTGGGACACAGGGCAGAAAGGATGGGGGAGGGGACTCCAGGGTGACATCAGGATTTCTGCTTTGAGTAGTGGGGTAAACACTGTGGGCTGTTGCTGAGATCACATAACCAGGGGGTAAGCAGATGAGCAAGAGTAAGAAGACAAGCAAGAATTTTGTCCTGGATCCTTTAGAGATACTGTGGCTCTGAGTCAAGGTGGCAGCAGGGCATCAGCGTTTATGAAGATGTCCATGATAGCCCTGTGTCATCTGCAGGGAGACTGGGCATTCTTATGATCCTGGCCATTTAAATTCAAGCTGCTGTGACTATATGCCCACAGTTTTTGCTCACTTGCCTAATATAGAGCAAATTTTTCTTATTAATTTTTAAGAGTTGTTTGCACACTAAAGGAAATCAGCTTTTAAACCTATATATTAAATGTTTTTCTTTAGTTCATCAATTTTACTGTTACATTGTTTTTAATACCATCATCCCTAGAAACATTCTTAATTTTTATGTAGTCATATTTTCTAGTTTTTCTATGCCCTGTGGCTTATATTTCTTTCATAATTAGGAAAAACTTATTTAAACAAAAAACTAATTTCCAACTATTAATGTTAATATAAATTGTACAACCAAAAAGTATTGCTTGTCTGATTTCAGGTTTGCAAAATTTAGGCAGGTTTTGAGGGCAAAAATTTGTTATTTTTGTAGCTAAACCAATGGAATCACTCAATCAATCTCTCCCTCCCTACCCCCCTCTTTTCCTGTCATGGGGACTGAACCCATGGCTACAATCCTGCTAGGCAAACACTCTGAGCTATAACCCCAGCTCAATTTTATTTATTTATTTATTTTTTTTAATTTTGAAACAGGTTTTTTCTAAGTTTTCTAGGCTGAACTTGTGATCCTCCTGCCTCAGTCTCCCAGGACTTGCAGGTGTCTGGCACCTGGCTAGAATCTCTTTCATAAGGTTGCAACATTGTTTGTTGCTTGAGAAAAACTGGATTTAAGAATATTCTCCAATTCAAATTTCATGATCAATAAATTGTTCCTTAGAGAAATGGTAGGTATTATTTTTCCTTACAACATTAAAATCAGATAGATATAATAATTGTGTTTGTATAGAATATTTTTAAAACTGGTGGCACAGTGTCTTCCTTCAATTATTTTAAAAAGCACCAAAGTAATATGTGTGACATTGCTATTTTTTAAATGATACTCAGCACAACTAATGACTTATAAAATAAGTAATTATTTCTTTTGAGGTCAGAAGTAGATTTGAATGTTAGAGCAGAAAACCAAAATAAATGTGATTGTCTTTTCTCAAAATAGTAAATTAGCACTTGACTCCCACCTGCACACTGGTATTTATCTTCCTCTCCAGAACCAGTATCTAAATTTGATGTAGCAGCAGGGCGCTAGGATGGCACACAGGGTTTAGCTCAGCACGGAGAGAGCTGCTCTGTGCTGACATTCACCTCATTTGTCTTTAGACCCAACTGTTCACTAATCTGAGTTGACTGACTACCTGTTGAAGCAACCTGTTCAGACTCAACTGCTCACCCTGGTCAGCCTGCACTGGATATGAACAAGCACAGGGGACTGATACCTCAGGAACAGGAGCCACGGTCACAGACTGACAAAAACGGAATCTCCCCCACTGACTGAAGAACCCTAAAGAGCTACAGGCTTGCAGAAAACCCCAAAAGACCATAATCAATCTTCTATGGCATATGCAAAGCATGTCTTGCTGCAGTGATTTTTGGTGGTTATTAAATAGCATTCACACAAATATGACAAATTGATATCTGACATTAAGAGGTCCATTTCAGTCTTTTTTTTTTTGGTACCAGGGATTGAACTCAGGGGCACTCGACCACTGGGCCACATCCCCAGCCCTTTTTTGTATTTTATTTAGAGACAGGGTCTCACTGAGTTGCTAAGTGCCTCGCCATTGCTGAGGCTGGCTTTGAACTCGCGATCCTCCTGTCTCAGCCTCCCAAAGTGCTGGGATTACAGGCGTGCGCCACTGCGCCCGGCTCATTTCAGTCTTTTGTTTCTCATAAATTACAAAATGAATTTTTAAAAAATTTTTAAGTGCATACATTTTAAAAATGGAAGTTTCTTCTCTTGCCACTCAACAAATTCCTAATTCCAGGGGTTGGCACTGCTGACATTTTTGTGTACATCTTTACAGACCATCTCTTATTAGTGTGTATTATTCATGCACATATCTGTATGTATTTTGTGTACATATGCCTATTAATTTATCTATTTAAGCAAAAATGGTATAAAAATGCCTGTAATTCCATTTTGTACTCAATAGCATTATGATACTCCTTCCAAAAACATAACTCAAGTTCCACTTTATTGTTTTCTTTTTATTTTTATATTTCAGGTAACATGGTTTACCACATCATGCACATACATACCATAATTTATATAAATGTTCTTCCTTTAGGGGATATTACAATTGCCACTGGTTTTAATGATCAATAATAATACTGAAATGAACATATATCATGGTTCACTTGCTCCAGTATTTCTGCGGGGCAAAATATTAGAAGTGAAATTTCTGATTAAGACAACACATATATTTAATTGTGTGTGTGCACGTGTGTATGTATGTGTGCAAGTGTGTGGTGTTAGGGAGCAAATCCAGGGGCTCATGAATACTAGGCAAGCAGTCTACCACTCAACTACATTCCCAGTCACGAAGTTTTGGTAAGTATTAATGCTTTCCGAAATGTTCCAACAAGAAAGAATATTTTCAAGGGCTGCCTATTCAAAAATCATTTTAAAAACCTAGTTTCATGTAATACTACATGAGGCATGTGACAGAATAAACATGCTCCTACTCATGAAAATTGCAATCACCTACTAAGGAGGTCTAGAAGGTCAGGGCTGGGAAAGGGAAGAAGCATCTGCAGCCAGTAAATGGCACAAACTGACAATGCCATTCAGTCCTTGGCAGAGGAACCCCTGATTCTTTAAAATCTGGTAACACATGAACCCTAGTTCCTTGGACACCGGCTGGTAAAGGCCTATTCCTTGGGGTCAGTTTGCAAAACGGGGCTGTGTGGGGGGCGACTGTGAGCTGTCCGCCAGGCCCCTGGGCCTACTTCTCCAGTAAGAGGTTACGTGGAAGTAAAGAAGGAAACAGAGCAGGGATTTCACTCGTCCTCACAGGAAGTTTAAGGGTTTCTTTTCTTCTATATTTTCCTTTAGCAAAAGAAAACATTTATTTCTACTTTGTTCCTTCAGTACAAAGACCTGGTGGTTGGTTTTTCAGGCAGCACAGCTGTCCCTCAGCACCTGTAGGGGGCTGCTCCAAGAGCCCTATGGACACCAAAGTGCATGGGCGCTCGGTGCCCCAGGTGAAACGGGGCAGTGTCTGCACATAGCCTAAGCACACCCTCCCAGGCACCTTAATTCTCAGCATTACTTACAGGACCTAACACAATGTTTGTGCTATGTAAATAGTTGTTATATTGTGTAGTTTAGAAAGTGATGACAAGAATAGAGTTCGACGTTCAGTATGGACAAAACCACAGCAAGCCTAACAGCCCAGGTGGGCACGGCACAGCTTTGGTTTTCAGGTGTTTTCCATGTGACAGTGGTTGAACCTGTGGACGTGCATGAGGGCCCTCTGGGCTTCCTTGTCACCCAGCAGCATCTTCACCTGCAGCGGACACAGCCCCCCGTGGCAGAAGGCCATCTGCACCTCCTGTCATTGCTCTCCATGGTTTCCCCCTAACTCGTGTTCTTCATCAGGAAAAGGAACATATTTTTAAAAACTGGAAAAATAAACCAAAAAATACATAAAATTTCTACAAGGACTTTCTGGAAAAAAGTTTCCCTAACTGAATGAGTTTAAGTTATACTCCATGTATGTACAATATGTCAAAATACACTCTGTTGTCATGTATATCTAAAAAGAATTTTAAAAAAGAAAAAAAAAAAGTTCTTAGGATCAGTGATTTTTAGACTTCTGAATTTTATGGATCATAAAATTAGATGGAAAATATAGAATTAAACATGTAATTAAACATTATTTACTCTTTCAAACACACACACACACACACACACACACACACACACACACACATACCCCTCAAACAACATGGTAACTGTGTTATAAAAGAAGGGCTATTTTATCCCCAAGAAAGGATGGCTTTGTCTAGGCAAGCTTCTGTGACATATATCCAGATACTACACCACATTTCCTTCTCACTTTTAGGCAGATGGTTAAAATTTCACTAGCACTTAGGAAGCGATGCCTGCAATAGTTCATGTGTCCTGATGAAGCCCAGATTTCTAAAAGTCTAAATATCTAAAAAATCAAAGTGCTGTTTGCACATTGAAGAATTCCTGTTAATTCTAGCTATTTCAAATAATTCTTTGCCCTTCCTCATTGCCTAATGTGAAAACCAATGAGAAGCTCCAGGCACACATTTGACATCAAATTCAGGAGACACCCCTATACCTCATCCTATTCGTAATTTCCATTTCTCCCCAGATTTGTCTCAATAAAATGAAAGTGCTGAGCACCAAGTGCCAATAAGTTGTGGGGCTCCACCCAGCCATTCCTCATTCCTGAGCTTTCCTCGTGTCCATTAAGGTGGGCCACCTTCAGCCCCACAGGTCATGAAATCAGCAGGGCTCAGGCTGCATGCCATTACTCCTTTCTTCCCTTCTACAAAGATTTTCTAAGAGGCCATCTGGTGTAATGTGCAAAAACACAGACTGAGAAGCTGGACAGCCAGCATGACTGCCAGCTCTACCGCTTCCTGTCTCTGTCCCTGGACAGGTGACTTTCCTCTCTGAGCATCACTTTTCCACTCTCCACACAAGGACAATGACACCCACTGCACAGGGCTCTTGTGATTAAATGTGTGAGCCCACAGAGTCACAACAGGACGCAACACGTAAAGAGTTCAAACAGTGTCAGCAGCTGCAAGGAGCCCCTGCCAGGTTCCTAAGCATTAGGAACCCATTATTGAGCAATAAAAGGGTCCTGCCCTGATGGTGTTGACATCTCTGTGGGAAAGATGGAGATTCAACAATCGTGCAAACTGAAATTGCCACTCTGATACATAACCCGAAGAGGAGGGCAGAGGCACTACTGAAATCTTTGGAGTTTGCCTGTGCCTGCAGAGGTGACCTGGATGAAGCCACCATCCCTGAGAATGAGGGTCAAGGAGGCACTAGCTAAGAGGCACTGGAGCCAAGGAGCAGGGTTGCAGAGAGGAGGAGCTTACTTTCTTTTCACTCTCATTCCCTCCTTTCCTTTTTCTTCTCTTTTCCCCTCTAAATGATAGGTGTCAACTACTCTAAATAAGGCAGTCTCTTAAGACACATAATAATCTAGGTATTAGTGTTGACCTTAAACCAAGTCTGAATTCACTCCACTGCACACAATTCAGTTAGTCTCTGTGAACCAATCAATGCTGACATTATATTCTCACAGTCTTCTGCCGGCTCCCCTCTAGAGCTACCTAAGAAGAGCTGAAACAGCACACATTCAGCTTGTCTCAGAGGAGAATATTTATTTTCTAAAGTGCACCAAGTAAAAAATTAGAAATAGATTCAATACAGAATATTAAATTTCTGTATTTTCTGAATGCCTGAATTCAGAAAAGATGAAAAACCTATCCAATAAAAATTGTGAGTTTGGACCACTTCAGTCTTTAATCCAATGCTGATGACTCAGTCTTTCTTTTGAGTCCAAGCCACTTTACTGACCCCTGTCTCCACCCACTTGTAGGAAGATGATTTCTAATTTGCTTGCTACTTTGGGTCCCAAGAGGTTTCTCAGGTTGCATAGAATGTGATCCAGGAGCTGGCCTGAGCCTGGAAAGCCCCCGTTCTGGCCATCACTGCTGCCCTACATGACTGCCTCTGCTACCTCTCCTCCAGGACCACAACCCTTCCTCGGCACCCACCCAGTCTCCTTGTAGAGAAATTCTAAGCATTGTATTTATATCTTAACTTTTCATTTCTTTTTAAAGCAACAAAATACTGGTATAAGATTAAATGTAAAAGTCTCATGCCCCTAAAACAATTAAATACTATTCACTTATAAGGGATGGCTTTGTCATGTGACAAAGTAGCCTCTCACTTCGCTATGCACAGTATCAGGACTAGACCTGTCCTGAGAGCAATGTGCAGGGTTCCCATAAAGGAGGAGGAGCCCAGGCCATAAAACCACACCCAAGGCTCTCCACACCCTGACTTTTCCCTGAGTGATTCCCTCCCTCAGGATGGAAAAGAAAATGATGTGCATTTGAAGTTTACCTTTCTGTGAAATATTAAGCAAAAACTTATTTACTTCTAAACTAACAGTAAAATAACAACAAAGGAGCAACATTTAATTTCACAGTGGATTTTACCAAGTGTCATGGCATTAAGTTTCATTTGATGTATTCAAGATTGTGAACAGTCAGCTATACTTCCCTAGCCAGCTCAATAAGAAATGACACCCACTAATAAATCAGGCATCTAAGATAACAACAATGAACTCCAGGACCCAGGATGTTTTCAGCTTATATTTTCCCTGTAATCCTTTAAGTCTCCAAAGATACTCTACCCTTTTTATTTAACAAAACAAAGCTAACTGGATGATCATCTTGATGCTTCTAATAAGATCCTAGTGATACATGAAGCCAAAAAGGATGCTGGTCTGTTTTCACTAAGAAAAATGCAGCCAGAATCATATTTTGTGAACAGACAACTTCCACTCATGCACACTTGCTCCCTAGGACCTTCTAAGGGAAGGGTGGGGTGGTTAGAAAGCTTGTAGAGCACTCTTCAGGCCTCAGTGCTGTCCTCACTCACTTTGAGCAGGTCACAAAGAATGGCACCAGGGACAGATTGGATACAGGGTGTAAACAACAAAATTGCTAGGCCAAAGAAGCAATTCAAGAACACAATAAAGGAAAACCTTAGATGACTACCTTGTGCTTGGTCACTGCAGCTCAACAGAGGTGGCACACAAAAGCTGTGTGCTTCAAGGTCACCCACCACCTGCAGCCCACCTCCTACCTGACATTGCACGAAAGCCAGACCTGCAGAGGAGATCACCAGCACCATGCTCCAGTGCAGAGACTCTCTTTCCTCCCCAGCCTCACAGCTGCCAGCCCATGGGTGCTCTGTCATCTGACACAGGCACAAACCCAGAAGAGGCAAGAAGTTGACCTGTGAGGTCAGTCTTGACTGGGGAGAATGGAGCCAGATTTTCAGGTGGATAGTGGGAGGCCCATTCAGTGGCCGAATCCCGAAGTCCATCTGGTTCAGAGACAGACCCAGGCCCTGAAGCATTTATTTCATGGATTTTGATAAGTAGTCAGACACCTGTGTATTTTCATTAATGGTAGTTTTTCTTTTTTCTTCGGAAGAGGGCAGTACAGAGGATTGAATTCAGGGCATTTAGACACTAAGCCACACCCAGCCCTATTTTGTATTTTATTTAGAGACAGAGTATCATTGTTAGCACCTCACTTTTGCTGAGGCTGGCTTTGAACTTGTGATCTGCAGCCTCTTCTTTCTGATGGCGAGCAAAGGCATCTCCATCATGGGCAGCAGAATCAGTCCATCTGGGAGGAGCGCAAGGCAGCTCCCCTAAGAGAAGATGTAACATAAATATGGCTAATTCTGGTCCTATGCTCTTACTGTCTTGTTTTCTGCTCATATGGCCACTGGGTGTGAATACATTAATTATTAAGAATGAAACTGGTTCTGGAAATTATACCCTTATGGATTCTGAGTTAGAAGCATAAAAACATTTCCTAAAGTTGTACTAATATAGCAGGTTTCTAGTTAGGAAACAGCTTTTGTAAATGCCTGCTGTTTGACCTCTTCTCATTATAATCATGTGCACCAAGAAAAAGCTTTAAAGGTCTTCTTGTGAGTGATAAAGATTCCTTTTACTTTTGAAGTAGTTTAAGATAGATATATACAAGTTCCTTAGGGTAGAAGTCCTTTAGACCTAACATTTGGCTATGAGATAACACCTGTTGACTCGACTTTTGAAAAACAGCTATGCCTCCCTTCACTGTCCCTAGGTTCAAAACAAAACTATTATAGAAACACAATAGTGCTTTGAAACCAAGCAGGAAAAATTAACTTCAGTTAGGCAGATAAGCAGGTGTACGGAGGAATGGCTTCAGAGAATCCATGAGAAATGAATTGAACCCAGACTAGTTACAGATAAAGTGTGGCAGAAATGCAGGGTGTCCAGATAGTGTTTATGTGACTCTGGTCTACACAGGACCAGAAACATGTTGAATAAAAGATTAAAATGTCTGGAATGTAATCATCAGATGTTGCTGCTTCCCTGGATCTTATGACTGTGATGTAACCACAAAAGTTAATGTATGTTGCCAGAAAAAAAATACTATATTAGATGCAAAAAAAAAAAAAAAAGTAAAGAGAGTGAAGCCTCCAAGAGAGTGTATGTGTGTTTTCTTCGCCGACTTACCCAACGTGCTACTTGCATCCCGAACGTGCTACTTGCACCCCAAGCGTGCTACTTTGCACCTCTTGCTGAGGCCGGACCTCAGCAGTGATCCTCCTGCCTTGGCCTTCCGAGCCGCTGGGAGCACCACACCTGGCTAACAGTAGTTTCTTAGTGGCGCTTATTTCTCGATGAAGACAAGCTCTACTCACTGCACACTTCTGCTCAAGAGATTTCTGGTCATGGCATGTCACCAAGTCGACACAGAGCCATGCCTGGAGGTCCCTGGTCCATTTCCTTGGCTCATCCAAGAAGGAAGAGAAGCGATTTAAAATAGAAAAGGAAGTATATGAAGAGAGGGTCAAAGGCAGAGAGACCTCCCCTTTCTATCTTACTTGAGGCAAAGGCTGGTGAAAAAAGTAAAAAGGAGTTTATGCAGGATTTGTGGGGAAAGACTTGAAGGGACTTTTCAGATGGAGTTGGCTGTAAGAAGAATGAAAATCAGAGAAGCAAAGTACCAAGGACACTCAGGAATGACAGAAATGGTACTTAATTCTTCAAATAGAGGTATCAGGTGACTGACTGTGAGGTGTTCACAGAAGAGGTTCACATTTTAGATAAGAAAAGAGTTATCTCTTGGGCCTAAGAAACCACATATATCAAAGAGAAGGGAGAATAATCAGCTTACGACTAAGAAGACAGACTCTAAGACATATTAAGAGGCGAATGGAGAAGACGGAAAGTTATTTAGAATTTGAATATTTAAGCTAGTGATAAGCACATGATAAAAGATTTACTTTATTTCACGCTTTGATGAAAGGATCCAGGCTCGGCCACTTCTTCTCTGATAGAGGAGCCCTGATGTCACACAGAGTGGAGGTCACCACTGACAACCTCACACCACCTAGACCCAGAGAGAGCAGGAAGGAGGCGCTGCGACAGTCTCTGGGAAAGTACTTCACCTTGTGGGCTCTGACTGGACTTCCACATTGGTGCACAAGGGACAGAACTCCAAGGCCTCTCTGTCCTCTTCCCACTCCGATGACAGACAGTTGCACTGCCCTGACTGCACTCTAGGTTTCTGAACTACATTTCCCATTCCCCTCCATTCCCTCTGCCTCTTTAGGGAATGCCACATGCAAGAGAGGTGGCTGGCTGGGACGTGGCATGTGGGAGTGCAGCAGCGACAGCTTACACATGTGCTGCTCACCCATCGGCTCTCAGTGTGGCAGGAGGCACGGGCGGGGCCTGCGGCGGCTCTGCTTCACCTGCCTCTTCAGTCTTCACTCCTGGGCCGGGCAGGTTTGCTCAGCGCCCTGGTGGAGGAGCCCTGACTTCTGCAGTGTCCTGCCAGGGTCACAGTCAATGATCCTGACATGGGTCCCAGTGTCATGGTGGAAATTTCCAACTTGTCCTTGCTATCCCCCACTTTATATCCATTGTCCCTTCCCCCAGTGCCTGCTGGGAACTTGTGGACACTGGGATCTAACATGTGGTGTAAAGGCAACAGCCTTACAGAGACTGCAGCTCCAACTGTGCAAAGTAAAATCCATGTAACAAATCCCTGCATATTTATTTATTTATTTATTTTGGTACCGGGGATTGAACTCGGGGGCACTCGACCACTGGGCCACATGCCTAGCCCTTTTTTGTATTTTATTAGAGACAGGGTCTCACTGAGTTGCCAACGTTAACTGTGATGATCTCAATGATCACTGTGTGGATTAAATGAGATAATGAATGTAAAATTTGCATAGAATAAATACCATCATTATCAAGTTCCAACTGCACTGCTTAGGAAACCACTCTCATTTATTATTATTATTATTTTTTTTTTTTTTTTTTTTTTTTGGTACCAGGGCTCGAACTCAGGGGCACTTGACCACATCCCTAGCCCTTTTTTGTATTTTATTAGAGACAGGGTCCCACTGAGTTGCTAAGTGCCGTGCCATTGCTGAGGCTGGCTTTGAACTCGTGATCCTCCTGCCTCAGCCTCCCAAGTGCTGCGATTACAGGCGTGAGCCACCACGCCTGGCTCTCACTTTTTTAATAGCAATTGAATAGGAGGAGGCCACTTCCTATTCCCAGAGACCAAGCTAACAGAACCCTGGCTTTACTTTAAAACCTGACAGCATACTACCCCATTTATATTAGAGACCAGAACAGAGTAGGTGACACAGGTAGACATTTAACTTCTACTTCCAAAGAAGTAAAATAAGAAAAACTGATACCAAACTGAATCCATTGATTACATTAAGGTATTTGGATGACATTTAGTGAAGATATAATTTTAGCGATGAAGTGCGCCATCTTTGTTAAGAGGCAGTTTGTCTGTTGTGAGGATCCGGGTGATGGGGTCACTCTGGAGCACAGAACACTTCATAAACTGAAAGCCTCATGATTTTCATCTTTTAGCTCTTGCTAATGAAAAAGATCATTCAAGAAAGAATTATTTGAATTAGACTTAGATATCAAAATTGTACTTACTTAAATCACCTATACCATATCTTGCTCTAAAAAGATCTAAGTATGTAAAACTAATATTTCTTCAGATAATTAAAATTTAAGTTCATCAAGGAATTTCAAGATTTCTGATATGTAAGGGACTTTCCATTCTTCTTATTTCAGTATTACCCATGTTAATTGAGGTCAAGTGTAGTGCCCAAGGTCACACAACAGGTCTTTGGTGGCCAGGGAGGTTCAGTCTGTATGCCTAGGACCCAGGGAATCATTTATCCCAAACCCACACCCACAGCCCACTGACTGACCTCACCTGCAGGTTCAGCATGTGAACAGCTTTACAAATCCAAAGACCCAATGTCACCTTTGTCCTTAGATCCGTGCCCCTTTACTAGTTTCTCAGCCAATGTCATCTTTCTTTCTCACAAATCTATGAAACTAATTCCGTATGTTTTTCTTCTTTTTCTTACGAGTCTGTCCCCAACCACTGATTTCTAGGAGTGCATCTTAGCAACACCTCCACCATGCTGTGCTGTCCCCTCCTCAACCTCTCATTGCCCTCAAAGCCCTGGAAAGCCACCCAGAGTCCGGGTGGCCAGCAGGTCCTGCCAACCCCCTTCCACTCATGAACACCACCCTCCCAGCGGTGCGACTTCCACTCTACCATCTTTCTATGTAGACCCTAATATCCCCTAGCTTCCAGACAGAATCTAAATTGTACAAGTTAAAACAAAATGTGACAACTAAAAGTGATTTGGGGTCCTGAGATAGACAGGTTGGGTGGCTGCCTCTGCTGGGAGATCACATGACACAACGGTTATACAGTTTAGACAGATGTTAACTCAAATTTTGTCTGTGTCACTTAATAATTATGTGACTGCACTTTATTTTCCTGATATGCAAAATTGAGTTAATTTACTACTTTGTAAAGTTGTTAAAATTAGATGAGATAATGCATGTACAGTGCTTAGCCCAGTGAGAAATGTTGAACAAATGGTAACTATATGACAACAAACACCATGTTCCGGCATTCTCTTCCCCTCTTAAAATGCTGAGGGCTGGGGAGGGCTGGGGAGGGCTGTCCTCAGCAGAGTGAAGGCTCTGCTCCCATGGAGAGAAGGCCCAGCCCTGGGTTGACACAGCACTGAGTGCCTTCCAGATCTGGGTGTGTCCTGAGTGCTGCATTCTAAACCAATCTCTATATTTACTTCTCTTTCCTGAAAAAGGCAATGCAAGAGACACCTCCTACTTAATTTGGGGTACTGCTTAGGTCTGGATTAGTCAGAGTCTTAATTTGTGTGGTTTTTCAGCAGAGATTCCCAATAATAAAAAATTATTGAATTAATTATAAATTGAGAAGTTTTCTTGATATATCCTTATTTGGTTCAAACTCTCTTAATGTGGGTGAAAGCACTTTAAAAATTTTCAGGTCTTAACAGTATAGATTAAAATGATAAATTGTAGAGAATTCTGCTGGTGGAAAAGTAAATTTATGCTTGCTTGCATGAGTAACTTCTACATTCTTTATAATGGATTTTACATAATAGGAGCATGTATTTTGTGACAATAATAGGCCCATTCAAGCAGCTGGATATACAGCTAACTCTCTATCACTGTCAGGGGTGAAATGAAACTCCGTTTACTTCTTACATGGAAATAATCCTGCTTTTCCAAAACACCAAAGATATACACTTAGATTCATGTAGAAGGATTAACTCTTCAATAGATAATAACAACTGAATGAAATAAATCTCTTTTCATACACACACAGAATGGGAAAGAAGCAGACACATACAGATACAAATTCTGGCTGCACTTGGTGACCTTGGGTTTGCTGCTTCCCAGGTAAGCCTTGGTCTGCTCTTCTGTAGAGTGGCAATAAAGACAAATGATAGAATTTTCATAAAGATTACTATGTGTAAAAGAGTCCAGTAGAGTGTGTGATACCCTGGAATCAATTGATAAATTATAGCTATAATTATATATGTGAAAAGTTTGAGAATGTGAAGCTCTTTCCGTGTTATTTGTTCCTTCAAAGCTACGCCTGAATGATAACAATATTTGAATGTATGCCTGCCATTGTCAGATTTATGACAAAACTACTTCTTTTAAACAACTCTTTTAGATGGATTCCAGTAGGAAACATTTTGTAAGTATATATTTCTATTTTATATGTAACAGTATTATTATAGATTATTGTATTGATGCTATCATAATTAATTTGGATAAGTTTCAAATCATTCTTATTTTTCCTTTGAACTTAGCTAACATATCAGCAGTATTTTTCTAGATTATTTTATTAATGTCATGATAACTAATTTGGATAAATTCTAAATCATTCTGACTTTTCCTTCGTTAATCTATCAGCTCATCAGCAAATGAGGATCTCAATTATATGCTGTGGCATTACCATTAATCTTTTTGTGCCACATGTTGCAATATTGTCACAACTTTGTGCATACGAGACAATAAATAGGTGATGAATTTGAACTTGACAAGTAGTCAAAGAGGAAAATCTTATTTTAAGGAACTAAATTGTAAAACCTAACTATGTTTACCAAAAAAATAAATAAAAGAGCTGAAGGTGACATAAAGTTTCAGGTATTATAAATCTAGGAAAACATAATCCCCCAACTTTTAATTGTCAAATTATGAACACAGAAATAAATGACCAATACCTTTGTATATTACCAAAATGGCAACACAGTTGTTACAAAAGAACTGTGGTTCTGCACTGTAACGCTGTCCTGCCCTTTGCTCTGCATTTTTATTAATACAAAACACCAAGAATTATTTGGTAGAACAGATCATTTTGTGAAGCAGAGGGATGCTGTAAATGTCTGTTACACACTGAAAAAAGCTCTGCAAGTTTTAGTCTTCTAAAAATTGAATCTCTTAATGCCTCTATTTCTCATGTGCTGTGGCAATGCCACAATTTGGAAAACATATCCAAATGCATATCATATTCCATTTTTAAAGCAAAATACAGAAAGGATGCATACATTGTTTTACATTGATGAGAGCCCTAAAGCCAGCTGTACTTGCTTCTGCCTCTGAATCCTTGTAATAAAGGACCTTGTACTGACTGATATTTGCAAAACTCTCTCAGGCATTTTGATCTGTTGTGTGCAAGTCTTTTGTGTGTGCATCTGATCCTCATGCCCAAATCTCATCCTCATGCCCAACTCTATACATTGTAAGACTCTCTAAACTGTTGAATGAAGATGGGCATTACATCTTGTCTTTCCTGGTAAAGTGATGCTCAATAGTTCATGCCTAGTCTGTGAGGCAGCAAAATCTTTCTAGAACTACTGTCCTTGAATGACTATATCCTGAAAATAAGTATCAAGAAACCTAACATCTATCCATGAAAGCATTAGAGTAATGGCATATAATATGAATATAAAAAAGAATGATAATGTTTTGTAAAAGAAAATTGTGTTTACAAAAGCTGAATCATTGAGAGTGGTGGCCTTTGATGCCATCGTATTATTTATTGCTATCCTTCATAGACATGATGCTACTTAAAATGACATTGTCTAGGTATGACTGAAAAAATATGTTCATTAGTTCACCCATTCATTTACTAAACTAAGTTTTTATTCATTTCAACAGCATATATGTATTACTGCCAAACAGAAATTATTAGATTCTAACACACGCAGATTAAATATACATCGCTGACTTCCTAGTTCTCTGGGAATATGTCCAAGTCTGCTGAATCACACATAAGTTTACAGTGTGGTCTCTAGTAATTAGAGAAATGCAAATCAAAACTACTCTGAGATTTCATCCCATGCCAGTCAGAATGGCAATTATCAAGAATACAGATAACAACAAATGTTGGCAAGGATGTGGGGAAAAAGGCACACTTATACATTGCTGGTGGGACTGCAAATTGGTGCAGCCAATATGGAAAGCAGTATGGAGATTCCTTGGAAAACTTGTAATGGAACCACCATTTGACCCAGCTATCCCACTCCTTGGTCTATAACCAAAGGACTTAAAATCAGCATATTATAATAACACAGCCACATCAATGTTTATAGCAGCTTACTTCACAATAACTAAACTGTGGAAGCAACCTAGATGTCCTTCAATAAATGAATGGATAAAGAAACTGTGATATATATACATATATACATTGTGGAATATTACTCAGCATTAAAGGAGAATAAAATTATGGCATTTGCATGTAAAAGGATGGAGTTGGAGAATATCATGCTAAGCAAAGTAAGCCAATTCCAAAAAAAAGCAAGAGTTGAATGTTTTCTCTGATAATGGATGCTGCTCCATAAGGGGGCAGGGTGGGCAAAATGGAGGAACTTTGGGCAAAGGGGAGGGATGGGTTGGGAGCGGGCATGGGGGCAGGAATGATGGTGGAATGAGATGGACATCATTACCCTAGGTACATGTATGACTGCTTGTGTGGTATGACGCTATACCATGTACAACCAGAGAAATGAAAAGTTGTGCTGTAGAAAAGAAAAAAAGTTTGCCTCCCATGTTCTTGTCTCATCTTTCATCATTGCTACTTTCACCATTTCTTTGCCAAACTCTTTCATACCCTCCATGCCTCTGCAGACTGTTTTCTCTGCAAGGGAGGTTTTCTCCTCTCTCCTGTCCAACCCCCCTATGACTTCATGACTTATCTGAGGTATGTCCCTGCCCTAGTAAATCTTTCATACTATTCCAGTTTAAGTTAAGTGCTAGAAGTAGCTGTTTATTCTCTTGAGTACCCAGAGCATTCGGTCCTCATTGTCATGGCATTCACCACAACTCTTCAACTCGGTGCCGTTACCTCTCCTGTCTACTAGACTGTGACAGGAGGCATGATACTCCTGTGTGCAGGCATGATACTCTGCCTGGCAGAGCACCTGGCAAACTGCAAGCCTCTGACACATGTTTACTGATTGCTGAATTTGGAGATGGGGACAACCCCAACACGGAGAGGACAATTAACTACAACAGGGAACCCACATATGGCTGTCATGGCTCAAAAGAGTTTTGGAAAATTATTTAATCTTTTTTGTGTAACTCCTGGCATTAGCTAAGGTGGTGTCCAAAGTCCTCCTCAGTTCTGTGGATATATGACATTTTCTAGAAGTTGCAAAGTTCAAAGTGTCTCTAGCTGAGGGGAATAGCTGGCAACTTAAAAAGAGATTATTTGTTTGCTTTAGGAGACATTCTCTATCTTAATTCAGATTGCTCTGACAGGTCTCTGATAAATGTATGAAGTGTCAAATATATCATCTTTTCCAAAAGATTTTAATCAAAATAAATCCTTACAAAAAAGATTGCCCTTGACAATATATCTGCAAACACTATCTGAATTAATAAACAGACAACTTATTTTCTTTCCTAGTTAAAGATGTTATCAAATACTAAGACTTAGTCGTGGCACTTCTGCAGCCTATCCAGGGGCTCACAGACCCAACAGTGGCAGAGGTGGGCAGCTGCTAATCCCTGTCCTGCCCTCTTCACTTCAAATCCATCACTCCCCCGTCAGACCAGCTAACCTCACGGCACTCTGGTAAGTGCAGCCCAACCCGCATCTCAGGAAGGTGCAGAGTAAGGATTCTCAGGGAGAGGGAAGGTGGCGGCTGAGAGGAAGGACACCCGCCCAGGCCTCAGCTCCAGACCTACTGAGCAGGGAGACCACTGCTCAGCGGGGTGGGTGACTACGGGGACTCACTCCAACTCAATACTGGACAGTGACGAAAGTCTATAGACACAGAAAGTCAGAAGCTTCAAACAGAGTATAAGAAATAACAGGGTGGCCGCTGAGGGGAGGGGCGCAGGCAGAGAGGGGACAGACACAGATGCAGGGAAATGGTGGCCTGGGGGACTCTGGGGAGTGGAGAGGGGGCTGAGCTTAACCAGAGATGGTGCTGGAAGTGGTTGAGTGAATAGAAAATGAATCACTCTGCCAGGAGCGACCAGTGTGGCGGGAACCACTTGTAAATGCTCTGTGACTGCAAGCAGAGGCAGGAGTTGGGCCACTCACAAAGGCAGCTGCCCTCCAAGCTAGCAGTCACCTACTGTGGGTCCCAGCAGGTCCCTGGGTCAGTGTGCCTGAAATAGGCACAAAGGGAGCTGTTCCCAGGGCATCCAGGCTCTGAACACGGAGGAGAGAGCCCCCTTGTTGCTGGTACCCACAGAGAGTTTGGGGAGATGCCAGTAGTGGCCCCACAGGAGCATCTGCACCCAGGGCGGGCCCTGGCACAGTCACGTCCATAGCTGTGAAGGAGACACCTGTGGAGGGTCAGACTCCTCACCCTACAAGAGGAATGAACAGAAGGCCTGGGACTCTGATGTCCCGCAGAAACTAGCAGTTGTATGTAAAAAGATGCTTTATATATGCATTATGAATTGTAATACATACTACTATTATAAAAAAGAATTTTTATCATTTACCCCCTACATTTTTTTAAAAATTTTACTGTTTTAAGATTTTTTTTCAAATTTCATTTTATTTTATTATTTTTCACTTTTTTCCATTCTGCATGATTTTGTGTGTGTGTGTGTGTGTGTGTTCTTACTGAGCAGATAGGCTCAAAAATACACATGTGTATGTATATATATGTTCATATAATTTTACTTTCATTTTAATTGCATTCATTTTCACCTGTTTATTGTTTAGCCTTGGTTTGACTTAGATGGGGTAAAATTATATGTAGATTTGAGTTGTTTTGATCTTATAATTTCTTTTTTGTGTTCATATCTTGGGTTTTTGTCCTTCATATTGCCCCTTCTTACTCTTTTCCACCATTAATAGCCAAATTTTTCTGTTCTCTCTTCTTCTCTTTCATTATTTTATTACTTTAACTTATTTTCACTCCTCCTCCTTTATAGCTATTATCTGTTACCCTATCTCCTGCCTCTCCTGTGTTTGCTTTTTAAATATTTCAAAATTTCTCTTGCTTTCCTACCCTATTTCCTCTTAAGAAACTATAATCCCATTATCTGATAGAACTATATAATTTTTGTAATTCCTTCTCCATGAATTTGTTGTGATTATTAATACAGTGGATGAGGGGCTGGGGTTGTGGCTCAGCGGCAGGGCACTCGCCTAGCATGTGCACGGCCCGGGTTCGATCCTCAGCACCATGTAAACATAAAACAAAGACATTGTGTACAACTAAAATAAATAAGTATTTAAAAAAATACAGTAGATGGAGTAGTCAAACCTGCTGTTTAATGCCTTATCTAGTCCATGGCTGTTTATTGTTGGTGGTGATGTCAAATGCTGATCCTACCATTCCTATGCAGGTGATAATTAGTGTTATAGATGTCAAACTAGACACCAGACATTTATCTGAAGGTTGTATATCTGTTGCTAATATCAGTGCTATTCCTGGCTTCCCCTCCTCCAGAGAGGCTAGAAAGTGATTGGGATACTTCAAGTTCAGAGGATAGAGATCCTGCTGCTGAGCAATACTCACTCAGCCAGGTAACAATGAATCTCTCTCCACACATGATCCAGTCCCCTTTGAGCCTCAACAATACCTCAACCCGTAGAACAGGAGATACAAAAACCCCAAACCAACAACCAAGCACCAAGTTTGAACAAGCAGAGGGGGACTTCAGGTTCTACTTCTGGACATCTACTCATATGTAAAAAACAGACAGTAGTTCCAAACAAAAAAAGGTAACTATACACAAAAGAACACATGCATAAAAGACAAAGAGGAATCCATCTCAACTGATCCAAAAGCCCAAGGACTCTGAAAACATGAGAAAACAGGCAAGCAAATCTACCCCCCAAATTTACAATCCCACAACGAAGAATCCCACATATATGGAAGTGGATGAGAAAGACTACAAGAACTGAACTGGAAGAAATCTAAGGAATGAATTAAGAGAGCAAATACAGGAAAGAAAGATCATTTCAATAAAGAAACAGATTGAAAAGAAACCAATCAGAACTCCTTGAAATGAAAGACACAATGAATCAAATTTTAAAAATCATTTGAAAGCATCACCAATAGATTAGATGGCATTGAAAACAGAATTCTGGACCTTGAAGAATAAACTCTAGGCCTTGAAGATAGGGTATGAACTTGAATACTTAGTATGTAATAGAGGGAAAAAAATAGAAGATCATGATCAGTACATATAAGAGCTCTGGAACAGCATCAAAAGACCAAATCTGAGAGTTATTGAAACAGATAAGAATATGGAAATACAGGCTAAAGGCATTAAGAACATCTTCAGTGAAATAATAGCAGAAAAATTTCCCCATATTAGAAATGAGGTAGATATCCACATACAGGATGCATCTAGGACCTCAAATAGACAAGATCAAAACAGAACCTCTCCAAGACACGTCATAATCAAGATGCCTAACATGAAGAACAAGGGAAGAATACACACGAATGGAGCCTGAAAACAGGCAGGGTTAGCTGTTTTCATATCTGACAAAGTGGATTTCAAGCAAAAATTAATCAGAAGACACTAAGAAGGCCACTACATACTAGTAAAAGGGAATAATCCAACAAGAAGATCTAATGATGGTAAGTAAATATATATATGCCCTAAATGTCAGTGCACCTAATTACATTAAAAAAAAAAAAAAAAAAAAAAAACTCTTGTCATTAAATCCCAGACAGACTTCAATACAATAATACTGGGCGATTTTAACACACTCTTATCAAGGATAAACAGGTCATCCAAACATAAAATCAATAAACATACTTCTGACATATATAATACCATAAATCAAATTGACTTAATACATATTTACAGAATACTTTATCCCCAAACAGCTGAATTTGCCTTATTTCTGGCAATTCCCTAGTGGAAAAACTAGGGATAGAGATAGAAGGAATTCACCTCAACATTATGAAGGCTCTCCACAACAAGCCTGTTTCCAAAGAGAAAAACTGAAAGCATTTCCTCCAAAGTCAGGAACAAGACAAAGATGTTCATTCCTATCACTTCTATTCAATATAATTCTTGAAACTCTAGCCAGAACAATTAGGCAAGAAAAGGAAATTAAAGGGATACAAATAGGAAAAGAAGTCAAATTATCTTTGTTTGCTGATGGCATGATGGATCTAGACGATCCAGAGAATTCCAGCAGATTTCTAGAGATGATAAATGAATTCAGCAAAATAGCACAATATAAATCAACACTCATAAATCAGTAGCTTTCCTGTGCTTACTCTAACAGTGATTCAGCTGAGAAAAATGTCAGGAAAACTATCCTATTCACAATAACCTAAAAAAAAAATCTTGGGAATTAATCTAATCAAGGAAGTGAAAGATCTCCCCAATGAAAATAATAGAATATTGAAGAAAGAAATTGAAGAAAACCTTAGAACATGGAAAGACATACCATGTTTTTGGATAGACATAATTAATATTGTCAAAAAGACCATACTGTCAAAAGCAATATATAGATTTGATGCAATCCCCATTAAAATACCAAAGACATTATTGACAGAATTATAAAAAACAGTCCTAAATTCATGTGGAAGAATAAGGGATCTGGAATAGCCAAATCAATCCTGATCAAGAAGAGTGATACAGGAAGCATCACAATACCTCATCTCAAATTATACTACAGAGCTACATAGTAACAAAAACCACATGGTATTGTCATCAAAATAGATATAAAGACAAAATAGAATAGAAGACATAGAGACAAATTCAAATACTTACATCCGTCTGATACACGAAAAGGTGCCAAAAATATGTGCTGGAGAAATAAAGCCTTTTAAACAAATAGTGTTGAGAAAACTGGTCATCCATATGCAGAAGAATACAGCTAGATCCACATTTCTCATCCTGCACAAAAGTCCAGTCAGAATGGATCAAAGACTTAGGAATTAAACCAGAACCTTTACAATTGTTGGAGGAAAACATAGGGTCAATAGTCCATCATATTGGTACAGGTACCAACTTCTTTAACATGACCCTTAAAGCTCAAGAAAGAAAACCAAGAATCAATAAGTGAGAAGTCATCAAATTAAAAAGCTTCTGCACAGCAAAGGAAAAAATTAAGGGTGTAAAGAGAGAACTACAGAATGGGAGAAAAATCTTGCCACCTAATCTCTGGCAGGGAATTAACATCCAGAATATCTAAAGAACTCAAAAACCTTAACACCACAAAAACAAATAACCCAATAAATAAATGGGCAAAAGAATTAAAGAGACATTTCTCAAAAGAATAAACATAAATGGCCAACAAATACATGAAAAATTGTTCAACATCTTTATCAATCATGAAAATGCAAGTCAAAAGTACATTAAGATTTCACCTCACTCCAGTCAGAATGGCAATTATCAATACAAATAATAACAAATGCTGGTGAGGTTGTGGTGATAAAGTTATACTCATACATTGATGATGGGACTGCAAATTAGTACAACCACTCTAGAAAGCAATATGGAAATTCCTCAGAAAACTAGATATGGAACCACCATATGACTCAACTATCCTAGTCCTTGATATTTATCCAAAAGAACAAAATCAGCATAGTATAGAAATATAGGCACAACAATGTTTATTGCAGCATAATTCACAATTTACAAATCATGGAACCAGTCCAGATGTCCATCAATAGATGAATCAATTAAGAAAATGTGGTATATATGCATAATGGAATTTTACTTACTAAGTTTTACTTAGACAAATAAATTATGGTATTTGCTGGTAAATTGATGGAACTGGGGAACACTATGCTAAGTGAAATGAGCCAGGCTCTGAAAGGTCAAATGTTTTCTCTCTGTGCAAAAGCTAGAGCAAAATAAGGAAAAGAAAGGTGGGGAGGGGGAATTAACTATCAATGATATAGGGAAGCTCAGTGGGGTAAAAGGAGATAGAGAAGGTGGGAGGACGGATGGGAAAGGGAAGGGAATGTGGAATGAATTTGACAAAATCACACTAACTACATGTGTAAATATTCCACAGTGAATTCCACATTTATGTATAAAGCACCTATTACAAAGAAATAAATGAGTGAAAGGAAGACCAGTAAAGTGGAGAGAAGAGAGAGAAGGAGGAGAAGAGGAGGGGAAGTTGAGGCACTGTGGACTGAAATGAAGTAAATCAAATTCCACGATGTACGACTTTGTCAAAATGAAATTAACTATTATGTATAATTCTAATGCTCTAATAAAATAAATAAGGATTCTCAAAAAATAACATATTTTCATAAACTATGAAACCTCAATTTCAATTATAGAGGAAGTATTGGTGCAGAGTTCATTTTCTTAAAATGGCTTAATTGTCTCCAAACATTAAGCATTAAATGAGGGGCACTAACAGATAGGTTTGCCAGCAAAGTGTAAACAACATGCAATTGATATTGTCTGTATATAGTTCTAATGTAGTAAAATTAGAGCTTTAGAAATACTTCAAAAACTATGCTTCTCTGTGTATATTTAATATTAGTTTTTAAATAAGAATTTTCTTACTTAGTAATTTTTTTAAATAGTTTTCTACCCAAGCTCCAAAATAAGTTCTGAACTAATGGAATCTAAATTTTTTAATTTTAATGAGAATAAAATCCAAACACAGTAGTCCCTTCACATCAGAACAGACCTCATGAAGTTAACATCTTTATATTTAATTAAACCCCTAAAACTCTCACCTGTAAGTTGAGAAATATGTCTACACAAAAGGTCAAGACTGAGGATACTGTAGTGCTCTCTCCAAATGATGCCAAAAGACAGAATCAAGGCTTGTAGTAATAGAATTGCTGGGACACAGCTGTCTCATCAGAGTGACACCCTCCACTAGATAGTCACCTGTAGGCCAGACAGGTGGGTGTGCTGCAGACCTCTCCAAGCTCCATTGGATATCAGAGACCAAGACATGTGTCCTATTTTTGTGATGTAGGAAAAATGAGAATAAAATGATGATTTAAATTCTTATAACAGGCCACCTATCTAGGTAAAAGGACAAGGCCCATGGTGAGAGGAGAGGAAAATAATGCACCCTTTCATTTTTAAGCAACGGCTTAAATAGGTCCCTTGAAATACACTGAATATTCTTCAAATTACACATACAGCATCACCAGGAGATCATAGACACTTGAAACTGGTGATTGGTGCCCCTCGAGTGTAGCAGGGCTTCAGTGAAGTGCAGCATTCCAAGGAAGAAATATTCATGCATGGATCCACAACAAATGCACACACCTTGTAATATTTGAGTTGAATAACTGCAGTTTCACTATGGTATATTTCTTATTAATATGCCCACTCAAAATTATAAATAAAATGATTTAAATAAGACGAAAACTGACTTCAAAGTGAAAATCTACACAAATCAGGAGAGGGGTGGTGTCAACATTTTATAGAATCAGAAAGTACTTGGGATGTGATTAAATCTAATTTCTTGTTTCACAAATACACAAAGATACTCAAGAAGTGAAATTAATATTCAACTTTTTTTCTACTGGTTTTGGATACATTGAATATAACCAGTGTTTCTGAACTTCCAAATTGTGTTCTTTCCAGAATAATATTATTATATATTATTTTTTATTATTATATATATATATTAATATAATATTATTATATTATATTATTTTATCTGTGTAAAGTACATTTTAAAGTTAAAGCGATTTAAATATAGAAATATAGTTTTTGTATTATTTTCTTGATATAAAAATAAAATGTAATATCTTACACAATATTGAATGGATAACTATTTTGAAGTATAAAATTAATACATTAATAACTGTACATCATGTATTATCATTTCTTGATGGGAAATCTGGTATCCTATAGAAAATAATATACGTTCTTTTACTTCAATGAAACATTCACAATAATTAACTGTGTATTTGACCATACAGAAATCCTTAATAAATTTCAAAATGTAGGAATAATATGAATAGGAAGACAGTTTAATTATTTTAACCACTGAAACTTAGTCTTTTAACATGTGAACAAAAGAGAAAGTCAACATTATACATAGAATTACCAAAAAGTAAATTAAGTGCAACAAATCTAAAAGATGAATATTGAAACAGCTGAACTGACAGATGTTGTATGCTAAAGAAGAGGTGTGACCAAACTAGCCAATGTGGGTGGACAGAAGGGCGATGAGGGAAGGGGGCAAGGGCAAGGCTGGGGCCCAGAGAGGTCAGATCACTAGATCTTCAAAGGCCATGCAAACAGCTCAGCAGCTGAATTGCTAGGAGACATTAAAGAATGCATCAGGATTCTGGACGCACGGAGGATGACGTCGGGTGACACAGCTGATGGAACCCAGCATGTTTCAATGCTGTATGACTTCTGGAGAGAGAGGTGGAAAGGCAGGCAGGCAAGCAGACAGGTGACCTTCAGGTGTTAAAACAAGAAAGGGCAATAGTGTGGGGTGTCAAGGACACCAGCTCCCCAGTGCCAGCCCTGGAGCCTGGACTGGCCTGCCATTGGGGCGGAAGCCTGGGGCTGAGCACTCTCGCCAACTCTAGACAGGATCTCAGGCCAGCAGGAGGCAGGAAGTGAGATCTGAGAATCTGCAGAAATCCATGGCCCAGGGAGAGCTCAGTGGGGCTCACAGAAACTCGCCCAAAGTAAACAAAGGAAGCGCAGGACTCCAGGGGGTGAAAATAAACAAGCAACTGGAGAATTATAATAAAGTAGCAGTAAAACAGAGAAGGACCCACAGAGGTAATAAGTACAGATGGACGGGCTGGAGCCAGCCCTGCTCTGATAGGATGTCCCAGTGGATGGACGACAACACTGCAGCCTACCCTAGCAGGGAAGAAGAGCGCCTTCCTTTATGAAACAGAGAAGCACATCCTTACCATGCTAGCAGGGGAACGTTTTATTTGAAAGGCCAGGAAGAACGGATAAGTCTATCTCCATTAAATTAAACAGTTGTATAACAAAGTATAACCTGAACACAGAGAAGCCACAAATTGGGAGGAAGACACCACTGTTGAAAGATTAGTCTCCAGAATGAACGAGAAAGCCCAATAAAGCAAAATGAAAATTCAAAAAAATTTTACAGATGAATAAGAGAGAAGGACAGAACCAGACAACACATAGGGAACACAACGTGAACACTGGTTATCCAGGAAAAGGCTGAGCCTCACTCACCATCCAGAGAACACCAGGAGATGGCAGGGACATGCCACTCCATGCCCATCTTCTGGTAAAGCACAACATTCTGAAAATACCAAGTGAGGGTGGAAATGCAGAGCAACGAGCCCTTTCATACACTGCTGGTGGGAAGGTGGGAAATACAGGTAAGACCAGAAAGGAGCAAGATTTGAAAACAGGCACTAAGGTATTCACACGCCCCTGGACCTAGCAACTCCATACCTGGAAACACGTGCTAGAGGCATTCTTTTTGTATGTACAGATAAACATGCAAGGGAATGTTCACCGTAGCCTTCTCTGTAATTGCAAAAATGTGGCAGCATGTGAAATATCTGTCAACAGGACAATGATTACATAAACTGTGGTGATACACAGTTTTGCCACCAATACTAAAATGAGCCCCCCAGAGCGGTGTTTCTCAAAATGTTGTCCAGGAAGAGCAGAACCAGTATCATCTGGTTACTTACTAAACTGCAAATTCTTGGGCTCCACCCTGGGCCTACTGAGTCAGAAACTCTGGCAGCAGCACCCAGGAACCTATTTTAACAAGCCCTCCCATTTCAGTTTGGGAATCATTGCACTACAGTTACCTCCGTCAACAACCATGAACTTCAAGACCAAAATATGAGCTTAAAACAGGATAAATCAAATGTAGAATAAGAAGAAATAATATGTGGGCAGAAAGTATGCACAGTGATTTTAGGAAGGAGAAAGGGTGGTAGGAATAGAAAGAAGAGGATTTCAAATATACCTATGACATTTGACTTAACTGACAAAAAGATTTGAAGCACTTTTGGGAAAAGATGTTAGTATTTGTCAAATTTGGGTGGTAAATATAAAGATGTGTACTAGATCATTCTCTGTAAATTTCCAGTAGTCTTAGACATTTCACACATGTGATGATATGGCCAGTGT
Source organism: Tamias sibiricus (assembly GCA_025594165.1). Classification (NCBI taxonomy): domain Eukaryota; kingdom Metazoa; phylum Chordata; class Mammalia; order Rodentia; family Sciuridae; genus Tamias; species Tamias sibiricus. Next base: position 145,758,863 of record CM046666.1, read on the forward strand.
AGTGTTTTGTAGAGAACCATGTGTAGAGTCAGTTGTAAATGGGGAGAGAGCAGAGGCAGATGGACAGGCAAGTTCCTATGCTGTTCCAACGACCCAGTGAAGAGGGCTTTAACACAGACATCACATTTCTAGCAGTTGATAACCTTTTATATGCTGGGAGTGAAGAAGAGGATCAAAGAAGAGTCCAAAATGATAGCTGTGTTCAACAGCAGAAGTGTACCATGCAAAATATGAATCTGGAGATAAACTGCAGGTCCTCGTAGCTCGTGTATGGTGGTAGGGTGAACAGTGTAGAAAGCAAGAAGAAAAAAGTATGGAGGATAGAATGCAGGGGAACATGAAGAGAAAGAAAAAACAAAAACAAAAACAAGGAGCACCTTTATAGGGAAGAGCAAAATCTACAGCAACACAATTCCTAGTAAAGTCAAGAGGTTTGCACACTGGAAATGGTCATAGGGTGAGATTGTCTGGAAAGTTAAAGATCGAGATATAATACCACAAAGAGGATTCCATTGCTAGCAGTCCTTCTCCCCCTTTTCCTTTGAAATGTCTATTTTATTACAGGTCTTGAAGAAAAAGTCTATTACATTGCCTGGAAGATTAAATGTGTGATATGGAATTGGTAGTAGAAAATATGGACTTATCTTTTAAGAAGTCCTGAGGCAAAATAAGCAAGTCAGGTAATAATGGGTGGATTAAAGTCTAGGAGGAGGTGGGATAAGATGGAATCATGAGCCCAGGTGAAAGGGTCAGCTTTGGAAAAGATGAGGGACTCCCTTCCTCCAGAGAAGACAGAAGATGAGAAGGAGTTAAGATACCAATAACCTGGGAGGACGCACAGAGATAAGAAAAGTTCAAGGAGAAAAGAGATCCACCCAGGATGAATGTGGAGGCAACATGACATCAGAGGTGCTGAAAGCAGAATGGTGGGGTTGAAGAGAGGAAATGAGGTTGGCATAGCTGCAGAGGAGAATGGAAAACAGGGTTTACAAAGCCAAAGCCAAAGAACTGTCATCCAGCACTGTGAGGTCATTCAGGATGAAAATACTTCATATAATGATTCCACACCGCATAGTAATGTGACTTTTCCAAATAGCTTGATATCGAAAGAACAGAACTGGATCAAAAACAATGAGTTCCTCTAGGGTGGAGGGCTGGCCAGGCCAGTGCTCCAGGATAGCATTCTCTCAACACCCAATGATCTAAAAGAGGTGCTAATGACACCTCTGAAATACAGAGTTTTCACTCATTCTTTGTTACACTTCAGTTCAAAATATTATGATTTCTCAGCCAGAACAGTACGATAGCAGCACCTAGTCTCTCTTCTACTATGTGGGTCCCCCACAACCCACTGGCCCCAAAGCCAGAATAACTTCTTAAAAATATAAATCATATGATTTCACTCCCATGTTTTAAAACCATCCAATGGCTTCTCACTAACCTGAGAATTAAATCAAAAGAAGCAGGAAAGACAGTGGGTAGGTCTGCCCACCACTCAGAAAAATAAATACTCTTTTAGATTAAAAATGCCTAGTTCATCCCTTTTGTCAGTACCATTCAGAGAGCCTAAGATTCTACTCAATGATTTTGAATAATTATTCTTACAAAATTGAAGTTACAAAGACATCTCCTAGACAAGTTATAATCACCAAGAGTAGACTAGGTGAGTTAACCAAACTAATAATGAGAACACATCCATATGATATGCACAGGATTTATGAAAACATATCATACTCTTCCTCTTAAAACCCTTATTATGTAATTGAACATCTGAGGGACAGTCTGATCAGCAGCTGCCTTTGCTGTTAGAGTATAAGCCTGAAGATGGCAGGGACCACATCTGCTTTATTCATACGTTTATTCTCAGCACTTAGCATAGACCCAGCATGTTGAAGGTGCTCAATAAATATTGGTTGAATTACTGAATAAAAGCTGAATAAATGTTAGCTGAATTACTGAATACAGAAAGAAGGACAGAAAAAGCTTTGAGAGGGTTCCAGGCAGAAGAAAGGGCTGCAGTTCAAATTCTGTGTTTAGGAAAGTGTGTGACTGGATTAAGTCACTTTACCTTTATAAACAGTGTTTTTCTGATCTGTCAAATGACATAAATGACATGTATTCTAAGCAAACTAAAAGAGTGCAATTTCCAACTATGATGAACAAACACGAAATGGAACTTAGTAGGAGTCTGTTGGTTTTCTGATGCACTGAAAACCCTCAGGGTTTAAGCCAGAGGTGGACTCTGCTGGTCCACCTCATGAGCGCACCCCACCTGCAGCACAGGGTGTCTGTTGGAGTTATTTCTCCAAAGACCCAGAGCACTGGTCAGTTGCAGCACCCAGGGTGGAGATGCATGTGGACTGTACTCTCCTCTGTAAGGCCCTTCCAGCCCAAGCATTTCCACTGAGAAGAAACCCAGAGCCCCTCAGCCAGAACTAGGAGGAAGAGGGCCCCTGCAGCTTCTCTACACACAGAGGCCCGTGCGCTTCACAGGGCATCTGGACCATCAGGGAGAGCTCCCAGAGCTTCCCAAGGCCACAGATTCAAGAGCAAAGGGGAGAATGAGGAAAAGTGACTTTCAGTGAGCACTTCAAGTAAAACCTTATATTACTTTGAAAATGTCATTGATGTGGAAAATACATAAAGTTTAACCCAGTAGCATCAGCATCATGGTCCTTCTATTTTTTAAAATGGACATTTGTATAAACATATCCATTAAATCTCCTACAAATACACAGTTAGGCAGTACTTGCTTCACATTTTAAAACACTACCCTTATGGACTTGTTCCTTTACAACCTGCTGTTACTGCTCCTGTGAACCATTCCTCCTGGTAAATTATACAACTCTTCATCAGGGGCCCTTGAAGTTTAGTTTGGCACAGAGAACCCATTCTATAAAAAGTGGCCAGTCGTTTCCTGAATATTTCATACAAGTGGTTTAACATATATGGTTAAATCACTTATTGTCTTGCCACTTTTCCTAAATAGTTAAATATAAAGGATCAACTCAAAGAGAATTTGAAGGAAGAAAAATGCCTAAATTTACCTGATCTTAAAAACAAGCTTACTTTGAATGTTCTCTTAGGTACTATTATGCATAATTCATAGATTTTTCTTGGAACATTTTTATATATATATATATATATATATATATATATATATATATATCCCAAATCATTAAAAATAAATTATTTTGAAAGTGACAATAGTAAAACACCACCCAGTGATGGAAAAGTTCCTGAGATAGCAAATGTCTCACATTACAAAGGACGTACATATGCTGTCCCTACAACAGCATTAAACAGACATTGCTGAATAAAAAAGTCATTAGTTGTTTCATTACACGGTTCTACTTATTTATTTTTAATAAAAGTGGTGTAAATCATTAAATTATTTTGCATTTAAAAGGCAATTCCTCACTCCTGCTGGAAGCCAACTAGCTGAGGATGGACGGTGGCCCTGCTGTTACTGCTCCTGTGAACCATTCCTCCTGGTAAATTATACAACTCGTTAATACACAAAAGAAAATAGGCAACTCCCGTTTGGCATGTCATTCTTTTATGTTCAAGACCTCATTTCACATGCAACAAATCTCTACAGCAACACTGAAAGGGCATAATGAAGAAACAGGAGGATTTAGGTCAGCCCAAACAGGCTTTGATTTCTTCAGTGAAGAGTGTTTGGATAGAAAGTATTTTCTCCCGTGTACATTAAAGCTTGGAATCTGCCAAAACAACAACATCAGTCAGTTCCAAATACTGAAATCTATATGTTCGATAAATAGACATTTTTATTTACCCAATCTAAAAACAGAATGGTTCGAGCAGTTAGAAAAATTTGAGCATCTTTTCTCAATAGTAACTGAAATTTTGTTGGTTGAATAAAAATTGGAAATGGCTTTCCGATGGATGGATTTATGCCACAGTGCTGCTTAGAACTTGGAACACATTTTCTATATGATGGCAGCAGATGCTCCCTCAAGTGGGAGGAGAGTGCTTTCGCCCAGCAATTCCAGCTGTTGAGCTTCCCTGCACTCTTCAGAGCTGCTTTTGAGGAGGCCACATGCCCTCTGTGGGTGCGTGGGGAGGCGAAGGTGACTCTGCACAATCAGGAAAGGGCTTCAGCTTCTGACCGCCCCAAGGCCTGTTTATAACAGAAAAACCTCCTCTGCTCCCTGTTCCAGGCCAAGTTCTTTCTCACATCTTTTAAAAAAATATTTATATTCAACATTGCAATTTTCCATTATTTGAGAGGAAGAACAGTCTCATAAAGGAAATTTTAAAGAAGATTTATAAAGACCAATACCAGACTATTTTCCACTCTTTTTTTTCATGATTGAGACTTTGGAATTTTTACAAAAAAAAAAAAAAAAAAAATGATGATTGTACCTTTGAAATACATTCTCATTCACATATTTAGTATCTAATTTAATATTATTCATTTTTTTCTTATCAGGCCTAGAAGTTATGACTCTTTTGTTTTGCTTACTAATTGTGTTTCCAGCACTTATTGAGATATATTAGTATGGATTCGATTGCTACATGAAATGCAATTATACCTATTTATAGATAGTCTAAATATACATGTACCATATTCCTTTAAAGTGCAGTTTCTTTATTTTACTTGCTAGAAAAATTGTGAACCTAGGAAGGCAGACACATATACTGAGCTCTACATGCCGCACTGAAAAAGTGTACAGATACAATCTGTTTCCCTTCTCACAGTTTCCATTTGATTTAGACATCAAAAGTCTTACATATAAATTTGCAAATGTAGAACATGTAGATAACTATGAGTGAGCAGGAAATAAGAATCTAAGCAATCATTTATGGTCTCCATAGTGTTCATGACTAACATGTGCATGTAACTGAAGTGATCATACAACAAAGCCCGTAATCTGGCATGTACAACAGTGTTAAGTCCTAACTGAAGATCACTCTAGAGATCACCACTCTATACAAAGACCCCAAATGGGCAACCCTGTACCCAAGTTCAACCAGCCTCTGGTGGTATCTGATCTATAATTTTTGTGTGGGGGGGAGACACAACTCCAGTGAGCATTGTTCTTGAAAACTGCCCTTCACAGAAAGGGATTTAATTTCTAATAATTTAAAAGTAGTGGAGATTGCACAGAATATGGCGATGTCTCAGTGGAAATGAGCCCTGCTAATTGCAACACATATTTCAGTGGAGGCTGACTTGAAGCAGACCACCTTGTATTTATGCTGTGTTAGGAAAATAGAACAGAAAAGCGGATGAAAAGTGTTCACTGCATGTCAATAAGCTAAACATCACAGGAAGTGTGCAAATGGATTAGAATTCTTAGACGAATCCATCAAGCACAGCAATATGTAACAAATTAAAGTGGAAGAATGGAAATGTCACTCTCATCACGTTCCTTACTGATTCTCCTTACTAAAAATGGGTCATGCCATTTCTTATTACAACCCAAGCTTTCCTAGATGGGAATATTGTTAATAGGGGCACAGGAGGGATGGAAATCAAGCAGAAGCAGAATTTAGTTGCACTAAGTAGGCCTCTACTTAAAAGGGGGAGTGGGTGAACATTTTAACCTAAAGATTACTTGATGTTTGGGTTACACTACTGATTACATATTCCAGAAATAATTAATGGTAACTTCATTTACCAGCATGCAATTTACATTTTTGGATAACTCAGTAGCTAAAATGAGGGTGCGATGACTTCACCTGTACTTTCCATAGGTTCTGTACTTTAAGCATTAGAACACCTGGAAGTTGCAATGCTCTTTGCAGCTATATCTATAACTAATGGCAACATAGGTATTGCCAACTTTGCTTGGAATAAATGATAACAATATTATTACAAAAATCACAATATGAGCAGGCACATCCAAGAAAGCAGTAAAAATCATGTACGTGCAACTGGCTGCCCCTAAGCTTTCGTGTAAGCACTATTTGTTCGTTTATACTTAGCTAGCTCTCATTAAGGGATAAAGGTAAGTCTAAAAATAACTGAGGACAAAAAACTTCAAATTTAGAACATCTACCCATTCACTTATTTTCCTGTAAAACTGGAGAAACACTGCAATTATCCAATGATGGGCAGGAAAGATCAGTCTCCCTCTCTTCTGTTCATAGGGCTCTAAACACTGGCAGGACACATCTTGGTCCCTAATGTACTGACAGCCTCTTCAGGGTGGCAGAGACACTAAATTTAGAAATATGCTCCTTGGTCAGAGCTGCAGTGGAATGACTTGGCCTACTGGCTCACTGGAGGTTCAAGATGAGGGTCACTTCCCAGAGGAAATTATTCCTGAGCCAGTTCTTGAAATAAGTCAGAGAAGAAAAGTGGACATGGCATCTGGGCAGAGGGATCCCAGGACCCAGGGAGCAGACGTGAAAGGGTGCCCTATGGACACTGCCAGAGGGAAGTGGGCCTGGGGATCTTCCCTCCTCACAACTGAAATTCAAGGCTGGGAGTGACTGGAGAGGGAACTGGACAAACCAGATATAGACAACAGGGTGACATTTGCAAAGTAGAGGCAAGGCCAAGGTTTACAGCTGGAGGTCTGAGGTAGTTATTATTCTTTCAAAATTCAGCCTAAAAAATAAAATATAAGAGAACAATGGCACTTGTAATAATCCTTTAAATCAATTTTTTAAAAAAATTTTAAGTGGACAAAGCAAAACATACAAACAATGAGTAGGGGGCTGGGGTTGTGGCTCAGCGGTAGAGCACTCACCTGGCATGTGCGAGGCACTGGGTTTGATCCTCAGCACCACATAAAAATAAATAAATAAAATAAAGGTATTGTGTCCAACTACGATTAAAAACAAAACAAAACAATGAGTAGTAAAAGGAATGTTTTCCAGGGATGGTCATTTTCTTCTCTTCAAGTCCCTGGGTTGGTTGGTCTCAAAGTGCTTCTCATACCATCTTCCTTTCCATCTTGTTGACATGGAATTTCTTTTTTTTTTTTTTTTTTAACTTAAAAAGTAAACCAAGTCAAATTCAATATCAATTTAAGGCTGTCAATTTATTTTCCAAGAAAGACACAAGGTCAAGCAAGGTGGCTATGAGGGAAAAGTTAGAGGAAGTGAGCACCCAATGGGACAAACTACAGGGCCACCATCTGTTCCTTCCTACTATATGGCACAAATGGCTTTGATTCTCCTCTGTCTTCCTCTTCTCTGGCAATTCTGAGAAGCAAAAATCTTGTCACAGTGGCTCAAAATTCCTTGGGCACAACCCAAGAAGATACATGCCCATTATTTGCAGGAGTGGAATTTAGACAATAGTAGTTTTCAGTTCTGACAAGGAAAACTGTTAAAATTAAGTAAAGAAAACAATTTTTTCTTTAATTAAATTCATTCATGTATTATATGAGCCAAATAGAAAATATTTCTGATTTAAAATGTAGTATTACAGGCATATTTATTAGACTGATTTTCAAAACTGCAAAATTCAAGAAGTGATAAGAAAAAATGTATTCTTCCTGAAAACTCTAGATTCTTTTATGTTAGAACATGATATTGAATACCTTATTTAGGAAGGCTTTTACAATTTATTTTTACTTCAAGTGGTTTGGGAGAATTCAAGTAATTTCAGTAAGTGTTATAGGAATTAAAAAAAAAAAAAAAACTTCCTCAGTCATGCTAAGAATGTAGAAAATCAGAAGAAATAAAATAGAATAGTAAGGAAAGAAAAATAACCATTGGTAAAAACAAGTCACTCACTTCACTGTCAAGAGAAAGCAAGAGTCTGGGGAGTGAGTTGGTTATGGAATAGAAGTTCCAGGCATCACATTTAATGACTTAATTACTTTTTTTACTTGAGTCAACCTTCTCTTCCTGTCATCTCTAATTATGTCTTTGGCCTTTGTTCTTTTTCTGTTCACAGAGTTATTAAACAAATAAACAAAGTCTCTAGGAGCCCTTGACCCCAAGGGATATACACAGACACATTCTGCTTCTTCCTAAAAAGGGCTCAGAAAGCTCCCCGACTATGGGAGCTGTGTCTGTGCCCACAGACCATCCCTAGCAACAGGCTCATGGGTCAACAGTGGAAGCCATGCCTGAAACTGGCCCTTCTTCCCACTCTGGATTCCCTTGGCCTGCTCAAATGGTCCTCTCTGATCCTCCTAGACCCCCACATCTCATTACTGTGTTTCCCTTTGACTTGTGGCCCCCGACTCAGTGCAGCCCTCTGTGAGATTTCAGCATCAGTGGCCTGGCCTTTTGACCCTTGAACTCCCCGTTCCTCTCTGCTCTTCCACAGGCCTTCCCTGTGGCCTCAGGCCTGGCACACTGCCTTTGCACACCATCTGCAGGAGACAGCATCTTCCACTGGACAGGACAGCAGCCCTCAACTCAGGCCCAGCTGGATCCCTAAACCACTGTTCAAAGTCCTGTCACATCACATGAAAACATTTCTTCTTGCAACATCCCTTACCTCACTCATATTCAATGAACTATGTTTATTGGTACCTATTACATACCAGGAATTCTGCTAAAAACAAGAGCTAAAGAAATTGGTCACATAGGCACTTGTCCTCAAGTAAGGCAGGCACTGGCAATTGGAAGTGTGAGAGCAAAATGGAAACCAAAGGGAAGGTCTGTAGAGGAAATACTGCAGGGATTTACAGTGCAGAAGGGCACCAGTTCCTCCTCCAGGCCCTGGAGAGGGTGGAGAGGATGCCAAGAGGACCCTCTGAGTCTTTATAGATATACTGTAATTCCTTGTGATGTCAATGGTGCGCAAATGTTGTTGCAAGTTAAAATCTGATAGGGGGCTTTAAATATCCTGATGCCCAGCTGCAACCTAAAGCAATTCAATCAGAATCTCTGGAGGTCAAATGCAGATATTAGTATTTCTTTTTAATTTCCCAAATAATTTCAATGAACAGCAAAATCTGGGAACCAGTGAACTAAACCATTGCTTCTTTGATAAAATAACCTTATATTTATTTTAGTTCATAGCATGACAGCCATTCTACTGGTTCTTAATATGGATTTTTTAGCTAAATAAAAAACTGAATGAGCTGGGCGTGGTGGCGCATGCCTGTAATCCCAGCACTTTGGGAGGCTGAGGCAGGAGGATCACGAGTTCAAAGCCAGCTTCAGCAATGGCGAGGCACTTAGCAACTCAGTGAGACCCTGTCTCTAAATAAAATTAAAAAAAGGTCTGGGGATGTGACCCAGTGGTTGAGTGCCCCTGAGTTCAATCCCTGGTACCAAAAAAAAAAAAAAAAAAAAAACTGAATGAAGGAAAAATTTCACTAAACTAAAATGGACACAAAGCAATACGTAGGTCATTTGAAAAAAAATGCTTATACCTTACTTCACTATTGTATCTAAAAAATTACCTTCTAGAAATTAAAATTAGAAGCTGTATTTTAATAAGTAGAGTTATACATATGATGGGGAAAAAGTCACAATTGCTAAATTTACCAGATTCCTTGCTGTCATTTTAAAGAAGTCTACTTACTTATTAAACTAGATGCTGGAAATGCACATAAAGTGCAAAAGTGATGAAATTAGATTTACGTACAGTTGTGTGAACTATTCGGTGGCTATTTTTAATACACATTTTCACATGCCAAGAACTTCTAATGTAGTCTTAGTGGAACAAGCTATTCATTAAGTTTGAGGCAATCAATCAATTCATGTACAAAACTTTCACCTGGTGAGCCAGTTAACAGTCTTACTATAGGAAAATTCCTAGAATTTTCATTAACACAATATACATGATTAAAAGTTTTAACATTATTCTTAATTAAGTAGTTACATAAATACACACATGCATATATATTTATGAACACACATATTCAAACACATGCCCACTGCAGATTATTTATGATTATTTTACCACAGCTTAGTGAATTTAGTAAAAAAAAATCCAATATTTCTCTCTTTAATAGTTAACTATAGCACTTAGCATCAGTTGCATCTGAATCTAAACTCACTACTAGAAATATAGGTTTAGTATATCGGTAGACATACTACATAATTTGAATAGTTTACATCAGCTCCTTCATCACAGCCAAGGGGAATCAAACAATTTCTACCTTACATTCATGCTATATGTTCAGCAGTTCCTTAAAGTACTGTTCTTACTTGTGTTGGCTTGTGTTTAAATTTGGCCTTCATCGCCTGGGCTTTTAGCAACTGCACATTTAAAATTCCTGGGATTACAAAAGGTACACAAGTGCAAAGTGGTTCATTGAAGATACAGAATAACTTGAACCAGCCCAAGACAAGCCCAATGTCGCAGCACAGACCCCGGGAATCAAACTCCATGGTGCCTTCCCGAGTTGAGAGGAAGCTCAAGCATCTGACCATTGGCCTCTCAGAGCTGCCTGGGAGAAGTCAACTGAGCCCAGTGCTGGGCAGTTAGGACAGCCTTTGAGGGGGTTTCTGGATGGTTTCCTTTGGGTTCTGTGTGGCCTGCATGTGCTCCCCATCTTCAACATTTCTTTTCATACTAGGTGTTGAGGAAAAGGTCCCCTTTTCACCCTTCCTGACAAGCTGCTCTCCTAACTTTCATGCCTGCTTAGATGAAGTGACAACATCCTACTAATGCTTTTGATATTAATATGCATATGAAATCTATATCAAAACTCATGTGTATGTGTCCAGATGGCATAACAGTGACTTTTATCTAAGGCTTCAGAATTATAACTAGGCCCAAGTGACACAAGCCCATCTCAGTTATCCTATTTCCCAGTGAATATTGGGCCTTAGTCCAAATGTGTTTACTTATAATGCACTGGATGCTTAAACCAGGTCCAAAGGAACACAAGCAGCAAACCATCTTCCTTGGGTGAGAAGAGCTCCCATGCACAAGAATTTATACTGTTCTTTGCTGTCTTCTGATATACAGAGCAAGTCTGAAAACAATACTTTGCTCATTATTTCAAATTTCACTGGTATGAATCAGTAAGATAATTAAAATATCAAAACGTACTGGCTCATGTTAAAAATATGGCCAAGTATGGAAGAATACATTTTTGTACTTACAAGTCAATTAAAGAAATCCCAAGAATATATAACATATATAACAAATAGTATAACAAATGTAATATTTATATTATATTCATGTACACTTAACTACATTTATGCACACTGAACTAGCCATTATTTCAGTAAAAAAAAAAAAAAGTAAATTCCATTTTTTAGCTGATGTTTTTAGTACAAATAAGAAGCGATTTCTTTAAAAATCAACAGCAATCCCAACAAATAGGAAGTACCATGTTAGTACTCATCACATCAAAATTAATTTCAAATAATCTGAAATTCAGAGAGGCCAGTGGGGACTGACTTAGGGTAGTAGAGAGATGGGTTTGGGGAAACAGCTTCCTTTTGCTATTTGTTTGTGTCATCTCAGATCTCCCCTTCCAACACCTCTCTGCCCATCAGTTCCATCCTGAGAAGCCTACAAGATTCACCCCAATCTTTTTGGTCACTGAAACCAATGAAATCTGTTCTCTATGTAGAGCTGGCGGCTACGTAACTACTTTTGCACCTCTTGCCAAACAGTACTAGAGATTAAATGAATTCAAAAATATGTTCAAACACTAAAGAAAGTGCATACTGTCTCACAATTACCTCTGTGTACCTTGATTAAGATTTAGTATATTTTCATTCCTGGGTACAAATTTTCTCTTTACTGCACAATTTCTCATAAATTATTTACTCAATTTTGTCATTTAAGTTTTTAAGTGGAATAAAATGTCTAAGGCTTTTAATAAAAAAGGAAGATTAAGAGTATCAGAATTATTCTGATCCAGTGACTTTAGCTAAGCAAATCTTTCTAAAACAGCTCAAATAGTATGAGCATTTTACAAATGAGCTTTAAACATCCTTAATCTAAATTGCTGTTAACTTCTGAATACCTAGCAAACTAATATTTGCAGCTTGAATATAAACATCCATGCTAGACTAATATAGAAAAATCTAGGGAAAATCCATGATTAATATTGTTTCCAGTGTGCAATATCCAGCTCCATTTAAGAAAGGCATTTAATGAATGCTGCTGCAATAATTTAAATAGGAAATTGATTTCATTTTTGCATTTGCACTGTCATTTCCATCAGAATTGTCACTATCACTCAAATATTCTATTCATTATTTCCATTTCTATCTACACACATTTCACAAACCAAAAGTACATCATTAAACTCATCACATTTTCCAAAACTGTAAGTAAGCACATGAGATGCTCTCTTCTTTGCAAAGAATTACCAACATGAGAGGGCAAACTCTAGCTAATAGGGAAAGGATGAATGGCTCAGATTTATCCTTTCAAGTTATGGCTACATTTAAATTTAACTGTCTGTAAGCTAAAGGGTGCTTTTCTCCCTCTGGATAACCTTAAATATTTCTTCACGGTTTATTCAAACTACTGTGAAAATTTAAACATGTATTCTTTATGATTACATCCACTTGGGTCTTTAGAAGGAGAATTAGTAGAGCTTAAATGTATCATATGAGTACTTCTCAAACCAACTAACATTAAAACTTATTTTTTTGGAAAAAAACATACTTCTAGTCCACATACACATAAACATAATCAATCTCAGACTATCACATATTTACACTAGTTATATTAATTACATTTATAGGTTTGCCAATAAAATACTTTCAGTTTAAGAAATATCACCTAAGTATAAAATAAAATATGGTTCAAAGTAAAGAAATCACAATTTAATGAAATGTTAGCATCTTATTTTGATCAGTATTCTTTTTTTTAATCATAGGAGGTTTAGTGAAATGGAATATCAGACTTTAAATTTATAAGGAACAATGAGTAGAATTACATATAAAGATGTTTACCTTTGTATGTGCAGACCCAAGCTCCTCAAACTTATGCTTCTTACTTTCAACATGACAGTTCTCCTTGAATAGGTATTAGTAGTGAATGAGACAGGATAATTAATGGGTCCCAATTAAGACTTTTTTAAAATATAAAGGCCACCCCATGAAGTTAACCTATAAAAACATTCCAAATATTCCATCCAAGCCTTTGTCCCAGAGCAGTGGGGGTAAATGGAAGTAGAGTGGACCAGAAGGAGATTACAGGAAAGTTCAAACTCAAGGGCTAGATACAGCCAGTTAGAAGGTGGTTCTCTTCCTATGAGAAACCACCTGACCCTAAAATGGTCATATGTCCCTTTAACCTACTTCCTGTCTTCTCATGGAATCACTTCCCATTTAGCCACTTAAACAGAAAAAAATAAAAGAAACCTTTTATTAACCAAAAAGAAAAGAAAAAAGGTCACAATTCTAATTGGTAAAAATACCAATAGCAGTGGTACTTTTCCAAGACTGATTAGCATAGATATTGATCAACACCCTACCAAGTAGCTATATAAGCTCCTAGACTACTACATAAGGTATTATATGTATGATAGGTGGCAACACCTGCTGGGTCCCCTCTTGCCCTGCAGGAGTTCTGTTTCTTTTCTTCCCCACTTCAATAAATCCTACTCATTTCACTCTTGCCTTCCATTATTGTTCATGGATTTCATTCTTTGAATTTATAAGACTCCAGAAGAAATTGGAGGTGAGCTACTGGAATCTACTGTGACACTGGAGGGCAGAGCCCACTGTTAAGAGCTGCTGCAGGCCACTCCGTAGGAGAGGAGAGGAGTCTAGCTTTGCTGGCTGCAATCCTGGGAGCTGATGCTGGCAGGCAGCCCCTGCTGCTCACGCTGAAGCAGGCCTCATCAGCTGCAGGGTCTTGCAGCTCGTGCAGCCCCCACGTGCCTGCAGAAGCAGAGATTCTAGTTTTATTTCAAACTGCTATTTCAGTACTGCTAGAATATGAATGCTTCTAAGATCCACTACGATTTTATTGTGATGACATTAGTCAACAGTAAACTCAGCAATGGCTGTTAGTCTAATCATCATAATGTAGCTTTTGTTTTTCTTGTTAAGTTGCTTGTAAAAGAGAGCAAGTTTTCGCTTGAAGCCACTTGCCCCACTCCCTCCATGTGCTATTCTTATCCCACCAAACAGCATGACTGGGTTTTCCTCCCATGTTCTGAAGTTAGACTAATGTACAAAAAAAAAAAAAAAAAAAGGAAGGCATCTCAGTTGGATCTTATGACCTTGAAAAATGTGACTGCTTTACCCTTTAGCCTTTCCTCTCCAAATAATAAACCCGATCATTTCTCTCTCCTCCGACTTTCTTTCCTCTTCTATTTTCTGTTGGTTCTATCGCCAGAATCATAGCCGTGGAGTCATTGCTCTTGCTTTACTCTGACAGAACTTCATCCAAGAAGCCATAGAAAAACCCTATGGTTCATTTCTGTCCCTGATGTTCATTCCTGTTGTGACCTCAGTTGAGTGTCTCGAAAGTGCTCAGAGGAGTAATCTGGTTCATCACGTTAGGATGACCCTTGAAGATGAATGTGCAGGCAAGGCCATGCTAGGAAGCTGGGGAGACCAAGGACCAGGAGACAAGTTAGGGGCTTGGTGTTTATGCTTTCAGGTGTGAGATGAGGTTCACCCTGGAACCCATGGCAAGCAGAAAAATTATGAAAGAAACTTAGAAAAGTTCACTGTAGAGTGCAACTGATTTGTTCATGGGGTGAAAGAACTCTGATGTTGAAAGCTATAGGATAATGAAAGGAAAGGGCAGGGGTCATATTAAGAGGGAATGGGTGCTAACAGATATATTTCAAAACATCTTCCAGTGCTGTGTGTCTGCTGATACCTAGCTGGCCTTGGAGAAGTCACTTAGCCATTCTGAGCCCCCATTACACCTCAGCTGCAGAACAGGGAGGGTAACACCACCTATGGTTATTCTGAGGATTAAAGAAAAAGCACAGATGCGTGTACAGCACTAAATCACCCGATTAGGGAATTACAAAACCACGCTCAGCTCTGATATATGATTCTCTATCTTGGGTTACGTTGTAACCCTAGGTATTTTAAAAATTTTTTTAAATTGGTTTTAATTAATTATACATGACAGTAGAATGTATTTATGCACTTTGATATATCACACATAGATGGGATATAATCTCTCATTTTTCTGAGTGTACAGGTTGTAGAATCACATTGGTCATGTAGTCACATATACACACATAGTAATAATGTCTGTTTTGTTCTACTATCTTTCTTATCCCCACATCACCTCCCCTCCCCTCCCTTCACTTCCCTCTACCTAATCTAAGGTAATTCTATTCTTCTCTAGTGCCCCCAGCATTATTGTGAATTAGCATCTGCATATTAGAGAAAATATTTGGCCTTTGGTTTTTCAGGATTGGCTTATTTCGCTTAGCATGATATTCTCCAACTCCATCCATTTACTGGCGAATGCCATAATTTCATTATTCTTTAAAGCTGAGTAATATTCCATTGAATATACATATATACCACATTTTCTTCATCCATTCATCTATCAAGGGACACCTAGGTTGGTTCCATAGTTTAGTTATTGTGAATTGAGCTGCTATAAACATTGACATGGCTACATTACTGTGGAATGCTGATTTTAAGTCCTTTGGTTATAAACCAAGGAGTGGGATAGCTGGGTCAAATGGTGGTTCCAGGGGTATTTTTAACCTACATGTTTTATGCTGTAAGGTATCTAAGGTACCATGTTTCTAGGGGACTATAGCCAATAAGTTCAATAAGTATCTGGGACTATACTTTTAATAAATGTCTCTGTGTACAAGAGATGGTGTGTGTGGGGGAATATTAACATTTAAAGGAGTCATTTATTTATTTTTGGCCTTAGCATTACTAAGACTTCTATAACTTTGACTTTGGTAACAGTCTTGTTCAAGGGTTAAAAGGGACCTGTCAGGATAAGAATGATATATATAAATATATAATTCATATTATAAAATATAATGCCTGGACCTTGGTTTGGAGAAGAGCAATTTAGGGTGTATTCATCAATAATTCTCTTCTCTTGAGAACCTTCATTTTTATATGAGCTCTCTGTAAAGTCAGAAGCAACTGATACATTGTCTTAGCTGCACACAATTCCACTATAAGCATCTAAACTATGGAGCTAGAATGACTTATAGGGCTAGCTTAGGAAGACTAACTAGTTTGAGGTGAATGCACAGTAAAACAATAGTAAACCTTTTTTGACATTACATCAAAAACTTTCTTCCAAATTTTTAGCAGAGCAAATTCTCTTTGAGTAGACAGTATGATCAATTTACAAAGGTTTTTATGGCCTCTAAAAAATTCTGTGTTCCAAACTATCCCCATGTTATAATAAGGCTAAAGTGAAGACAGTATGTGCGGTATCTTGGCCCCTGCCTTTTCAATGTGAAAGACCACTTATCCTTCAAAATGGAAGCAGAATGGAAGTTAAAAGGGAAAGCATTGACTTTTTCTAAGAGAATTCCAGAAACAGATATGCTTTAGTACCCTCCAAAGATGAGCCAAGAAGGAAACAAAATGCCAACTGTTTACGCCAAGGATGGGACTTCGTCAGAAGACCTGGTGCAAGCCTGAGCCCCGTGTCTTGTTGGTCCTGCTCCTGGCCCCTGCCCCCTTCCCCCTGCCCCCTGCCTGGCCTGCACAGTCCCAACCATAAGCCTCTTTGTGCTGTTGTTTGTCTCTGTAAATAGGAATAGCGACATCTTCCCATCTTCTCTCTGACCTCCAACTCCAGACCCCTCAGCTCTTGTCTCTGGACACCCCTGGTCTCCCTGGTCTCCCGCACACAGCCCCAGCTCACTCCGCCTGAAGGCCTCAGCATGTGCTCTGCCCTCTTCCCTCAGTGCTCACAGGGGAGGTGCAGGGGTCCACTCAGAGCTCAGGCTTGACCCCTGCTCAGTGAGGCCAGACCTCATCAAAAGCAGAACTCACTCTAACACCCTGCTCCTCCCAGGTGTCCAATCCCTCCTTCTGCCTAGCACTCCTTAGCACTCATAAATCACCAAATCACTGTATATTTAACTTATTTATCTGATTATTTTCCTGTCTTTATTTGAATGCAAACTCCACAAATAAGAAGTTTGGATGAATTTCCTTCACTTGTGCATTTTTCAGGGCATGTAGGAAGTGACCAACATGTACAAATATGTATGGGATAAAAAAAATGAATGAATCTTCCCTACAAGGTGTGGTGATGGTCAAATGTGAAGTCATGGGTAAAATTTACTAAACTGAACAACATAGCATTCCCTATTTTAAATTCATTCTAACATTCTGTTGAAGAAATAAAATGTACATTACAATTAAACTATGGGAGATAATGTGAAATAATTAAATAAAAATTGGTTATAAGAACTGCACTTAGAAAAATGAGAAATTATATCCCATCTATGTATGATACATCACAGTACATAAATGCATTCTACTGTCAGGTATAACTAATTTAAACAAATTTTAAAAAAGAAAATAAATAAATTAATCTTTTAAACTGAAAAAAAGAAAAAGAACTGCAAAATACTTGGTATCATTAGAAGCAAAAACGAGAGTGAAGACAAATGAAGGCTTAAAAATATACCAAACACATAGTTACAACAGGTTTGTGGACTAAACAGAGCTGTAGCCTCTGATATAAAGCAATAAGACTCTGACCTCTAGCCTGGTAAAAGACAGTCAGATTGGGGGGAGGGGGGTTCCACAAGTGAATAATAGCCTGGAAAAGAGAAGAGGAAAACAAAGGAAGAGAAAGCTCTGGAGAGTCAAGTACCACTCGAGAAACACTCAGGAAGATTAGGTTTTCAGATGCTGTTGACTAAAGCAATAAAAAGTACATCAAAGAGCACCCTGCTGATGGATGGCACAGAGCTAATCACTCCACGGCTGGACCTTTCAGGCACCATGAAAGATGGGCCATTCCCTAAGTATGACACAATGGAATGAAACAGCGCGTAGACCACTGGGTACCAGGGGGATAACCTGTTTGAATTGAGCTTTTCCAGGGAGAAAACAAATAAAACAAAGAAAGAAATCAAATGTAAAGCCCCAAACACAAATAAACAAGATTTACTTTGCACAACAAAGTTTGCATTTGCATGTACGGGAGGCGTGTTCTGTTTCACTGTTTTGTAGAATTCAAGAAGAGCTGGGCCCCTGTGTGAAGATGGGGTGAACCTGCTTTGGTTCACAGGCAGACTAGGCTCTCTAGCAGTGCTGAGCCCTGCCTCTAATCTGAAAACAGGATAAGCATTGCTAGGCACCTCACAGTTCAGAGCACAGTGGCCAAAGAGGTGCACAGCTACAGCAAGTTGGTAATAGAGCTGGATGTGCACGTGTGATTTTTACAGAACCAGTCTTGGAAGGTAGGTAATGCCATTTTTAGAAACAGTAAAATCCAAAATAAGTACACTGGGTTGATTTTCATCTTACAAAATAAAATGATTACAAAAATTGAGTCAGAAATTTCCAAACTGAAAATTAGTTCAGACTGGGAACATAAGTTTCTGGTTCTTTGGTTAATAAAATGAAGAATTATTAAAGTAGAATTATCAGCATGTAGGTTTCTAGTTCCTTTAACTGAGATCAGTTCTATGAATGATTCATTAAAGATCACTAGGCAGTGTACAGAGGTGAAACCAGCCTCCTCATTGTGACTGGCTAAAATGATCCGACAAAGAACCAAATGTTAGATTTAACAAGGTGTCTGGCTGCTAAGACACACAGGAGTCGTCACTGTGGGTTGGGTCTTTAAAAGGAGGGGAGGGAGACTCTGGGGGGAGAGCCACAGAGCCCTCATGAATGTTCTCTTCCCCTTGGACACTTTGTACACGTCCCCATTTTAATCTCCCAGCCACTGGGGAAGCAGATCTGCATACAACAGTGAAGCTGCCTGCCCACGGTCACACTAACAAGTGACAGAGCTGGCTCAGCTGGCTTCAGATTGGTGATCCCTCCACACGGTCTCAGAGGCATAGCCAAGAGACACAGCTGGGCTTTGGGGACAACACGCTGAACAACACTGGGGTTACACTAGTGAAGACCAGGGAGGGAGAGATCTAAAGAAGGGCTTTGTGACTTACAGAAAGCAGTCATGAAACCCCACTCCAAGCAAGAGGTGAACAGCCTAGAAGATTCTATCCACAGAACACTGTAATTTCTTCTTGAAGATTAGTGTTGGGATTTTTTAGTATAAAATTTTAAGTATCTGGTAAACACTAGCAAATGATAGAAACTCTTTGGAAGCTAAGACATTACTAATTAACTTTTAATGCTTTCATGCAAAGAGGTGGGATCATAGGGGAATAAAAACCTGGATTAGGGTAAGATCACCATACTAAGCTTTTTCAATGTACATGTGTACTGATCAGTTTAACCAAAATTAATAGTTGGAAATGAACATATGGAAGTATCCCTTTGCTCAAGTTATAATTATTCATTACATTTAACATATCCTTTTACTTGAAGGGGTGAAAACATCATAGACATATATTTTAAATTTTTATGTTTTTCTCCTCCACACTCTCTAAGCACCCCCATCTATACACACAGAGAGAACACTGGTATCACAATGGGAAATTATAAAAACAACATTCTGTGATGGTTCTTAATTTTCATTCATCCTGTTGAGCTTTTAAAATTTGCAGAATGATGTTCTAAACACCAAGACAGAACCGGGAAGGGCAGGCTTGGCTGGAACAACAGTGGGTGGGAGCACAGCTGTCTCCCTCCGCGTTGCTGGGGAATACTGGGTAAGGCCCCGTAGGCAGAGGATACTCAGGTCAGACTTGAAGACACACTTGGGCTAATTCAGAGAACTGTAGCCTATAGCTTCACAGACAGAGGCAAGGCCATGCTGAAATTATGTGGGTGACCATAAAGCAGTGTAGACCAGGTGAAAAGACAAAGAATTTGGAGGTAGGAGTTCTAGGTCAAAATCTAGATCCACCATCTGTTAGCCCTGTCCTTAGGTGAATATTTAACACCTCCAGTATCAGTTTTATCATCTGGGCAATAAGGGAAATATTCTGCCTTATCTACCACTTGTAGCTGCTGAGAAAATGCAAGGAGAAAGGCATTGAAAGGGTTATGAAGTCCAAACTATGCACAGATAGTCGTTATTAGCATTTTTAATGGAGTATTGGTCTATATTCAAAGTGTGTGACTCACATCCCAAAACCTAAACAAAAATAAGTAATAAAGTGAGTAACAAATAAATATTTACCTATTATACTCAGTGTTTGAAAACTTATAATATTCTTTATATAATAGTGCCAGGCAAAATTATATTCTGAGAATCAGCTACATCTTCATTTTGGCCTACAACAAAATCTATTTCTCTTATTTACTCAAATTGGAGACGTTCCCCCAATGCATTCTTCTTTTGTTTGTTTGTTTGTGTGTTTGTTTGTTTTGAGGTCTACCTCCCAAACTTCTGTTTCTCCAGATAATTCAAAGGCTCCAATCCCTGACCAAACCTTTGTAGCACAGATATAAGTATGTCCCTAGTCTCCCAACAGCGGTTTTTATAGATGTCTAAACATGGTCCCCCAGAGTGCCACAGCACCTTACTGCTGTCCGGCACGCGCCTTCACCTCACAGGGCAGGCTCCAAGCACGCGGTGCTGGGCACACAGGCTGCAGTGCACACACCCGCAGGGGCTGGGGGTGTCTTTGTGGCATGCCCCATGTGGTCAAGAGTCCCTTGCATAGCATCTCCTCTGCGGTTAAGGTTGGTATTGTCACTCAGCCTCTAAGGTGTCTGGCCTAAATTCCCTTGACAGAGACGTCCTGGAGGCCGCCAGTGCTGTCTTCCTCCTCAGTCACGGCACCTTGCCTGCTCTGCAGTAGGCACTGTGCTCCCACAAAGACTGAGTGAATTAATTGGTCTGAATTAACAAGAACCATAACCACTTGTGATAAAATAATATACTCTCTTCCCCCACAAAGGGTCAGTGGGAATTTGGATTTGGAACACAAACTGAATTTAACAAATGATCTTTTCTCTCTCTCGGAATCAACATTCAGTGTTGTAAAGGAACAAAGAAAACAGCTGCACCTGCTACCCTGGACTTCACTGAAGAAGTCTTTGTTTCCCTCCCCGCAGGCCCTGTCGGCCCACCAGCCAGCATTCTATACTATTGCCAAAGCAAGAACCGAAGTCATCACTCCAGGTCTTCTTAAACAAAGTAGAAAGATGCAACGATGTCCAGGGGGTGTCCTTCCTGGACACTGACCACCTGAACTGTATGTCACGGCTCTAGGTGCTGACCAGCTGCACGGGCACACTTTCCATTTATAATGTTCATGAACCGGGGCTACAGCCTTGGGGTTTCCAAATTCTCATATTAGCCAATCCTGACTCAAAATTTTTCTAAGAGGTAGCAGCAGAGCAAGGAAAATTGTCCAAGATGGGACACTCATATTTCTCCCAGTTTCAATCCTATTGTTCTCTGGAAGAATCATTTGTTTTAATAAATACATTTTACAATTTATGCACGTATTCATTCATTCAATAAATAAACATTGGTTAACAGAGGCAACATGATGCACTAAAAAGAATATAAGTCAAAATGGACTGGGTTTAAATCCTGGTCTTACATTCTACTAACTCAGTGATCCTCCATGAAATGCTCTGTCTCTCTGAATACCTACGTGCACCCTTGTGAAGAGAGGCCTGGAGGAAGAATAGCAGGAGAATGTATCGAACGCACTGGACAAGGCGCATGACACCGCTGTGCTCTGGTTTTGTTTCTTTCCTTGCTAAGTGTTGCTGCCTGAAGCGATCTGCTTGGAGCAACGAACGCCGCGGGAGAAAATTCGGAGGCAGGATGAAAATGAAAAAGGGTCTTTTATTCTTCTTCTCTCTCTGGCTTCAGCAACCTCTCAAATTCTAACCGCTCTGACTCCTTTCAACCATCCACCTTCTTCTTCTTTCTACCTCTAACCAACCTCACCCAGTTATATACATTTAGCTTTAACAAGGACACGTGCTTACAGCTCGAGCTTACAGGTGCGTCACACAGTGTTCACGGGCATACAAAGATTCTTTGAATAATGTATTAATATCAGGTGGAAACTAGAACATCTTTTATGGCTCTCAGCTAACTGCAATCTTTAGCTATCTCCTTGATTAGGGCTCCTTCAGCTAAGCAGAAAAAGATGACTAAAATATGTTTCCTCCATTTCAGAACACCAAGTACAGTAGACATCAACAAATTCATTAATGCACAAGAGGATGAGTGATAAAATTAAAGCATGAATCGCTCTATTTAAGGAGTAGTGCTTACTACAGTCACCAGGGCCCAAATAGCCAAGGCCAAATTATGAGGCAAAAGTGGTCAGAACTGACCACCATAAAGGGAGAAGAATCCAGAAACAAGACCCTGGAGCTCACGTACTCACTCTCACAGGGCACTCCACATTCTAAGGAACCCACACGCATGATGCTGGCCGTGCATCCTCTGCCCAAATCTTTTGAGTACTATTTAGTGTTCAAAGGAAAACAACAAAGAAGTTGCCTATTGAATCAAAAACAAAAACAATTTTGTGGGGGTGGGTACCGGGGATTGAACTCAGGGGCACTCAACCACTGGGCCACATCCCCAGCCCTATTTTGTATTTTATTAGAGACAGGGTCTCACCGAGTTGCTTAGTGCCTCACTTTTGCTGAGGCTGGCTTTAAACTCGTGATCCTCCTCCTCAGCCTCTGAATTGCTGGGATTACATGCGTGCGCCACCCAATATTTAAGACACACATAGCAAGATGTGTCCTCCTTCTCCCCAGCAGGTGTCCTCTGGTTACACGGGTTTTCTGTCCTCTAAGTGTGCTTTGTGCCTGGCCACTCCCTCACGGTGCTCCTGCTGGCACCTCTGCCTCCTTCTGTCATAAACTTTTCATTCTTCCACTGAGAGGTGACTTTTCATTTTTCCTTCTTTGAACATCCAACCCCTTTGAGGCCCCATTCTATGGCAATTATTTTACAGTGTGGTACAGTGCTTTGCAATACCATCAAACTTTGCTTTGCCAACTTTGCAATCACTTGATTACAAGTTTCATCTTCTTCACTAGATTGCATGGTCCTTGGAGGTTTGTTGGTTTTATATCTTTTTCCACAGAGTAGTTACTCAGTACACACTGACTGAAGATATTTTACAACTTTAGAATAGAATGCAATTAAACCAACCAATGTCAGGTTAGTCTACTTTTTAAAACACATTCACTAAACGTACATTGTAGCCAGCTTTCCACGACTGCATTCGACGACTGCATTCCAGTTGCCCATTTCCCAAGCCATTTTCTGGTTAACACTAAACATGTTTCTACCAGATCTATTGCTTCTACTTCCAAGGCTCCCCAAGAGATGTCATGTGGAAACACACAAGTCCATCCTGTGTGTGTGCCTTCTCAGCCTCCTGCTGAGGACAGAGGACATTCCTGCCAGGCTCTACGTTAAGCTGGAGTTCTTGTTCTAAAGTCTGCCTTGACCCACAGTCTCAACCCCCTGCTTCCCCACCAGCCTTCCCCAGGCATCTGTTAAGGGACAAAGTGGTCTCAGTTGGCCTGCACTTCTGTCACTTTACTGGAGAACCGTAACCAACCACTGGGGGGGGAAATGCCATAAATAAGTCACTCAGCAATAGCTTAGTGATCATAATTTTGAAAATCTGTGTACTTAGATGCATGAAAAGACAGAAAGAATTACTTTCTATGTTAAACACCTTAAGCAAAAGAATGTCCTTTCATGGTGACTGTGGAAGTCTTCTGCCTAGCTCAGGTTAGTCTTCTACCTCACTATGTCCCCAGCTCTGTCATCTTGGCTCTAAGTTGTGTTAAGGTCACATAACTAGCAAAACAGTATAAGACGTGAAGCTAACTGCTGCGTCTCCTTCACGTACCTCGCCTTCCTGCTTGTTTCCAGGGACTCCATGAGCTTCCTGGCCCCACATCCACCTCACCTCGGTGCGCATTCTGGTGCCCAGGGCTGTGATGCTGGCCAGCCGCATGGCCAAGGCCGAGCCGTCAGCGGCTTCCTCAGCGCTGGAGATCTGCTGCCTAAGCAGACCAGCCAGGGCCAGCTGAGAGCTCTGCTTGGTCCGCAGCAATCAGAGGTTTGGGTTTGACTTCGTGTGTTCCTTAGGTGTGTGCTCAGAACTGGTGACACAAGGGGGTACAAAATCAATTCAAAAATCTTTCTAGAACTTTAAATTTTGTATGTAAGAAAACTTTTTTTGCTGAAAGTGTTAACTAATTCTAAGAAGAGTTGTAACTTTTTTTTTTTTTTAAGCCACAATTCTTGCCCTGCAATAGATGACACTCGATATGCTATACCCTGCCGTTCACCTGAAAGACATTCGCAATGCAGTGGGGTGTCAGGTGTTTTCCTTTTGAAGAACTGTAGGATTATGAAAAACACTTTTTTGGGAACCTACATTCAAGTATAGCAGCCCAAAGTCACTGTGGGAAAAACTAAAAAGTAACGCCATGTGCAAAGGCCCATTGACTCCTCTTCTCTAAATTAAACCTAACACATGTGTGTCTATAAACATGAGCACACACACGCTGATAATGTATGCCACACACACAAAGTTTGAGAAATATTGTGAAATAGATGTTTAGTTTTCTATCAATTATATCAGATATTTTATTGCTTCTAAAAATTCACCATGAAGAGATTCTCATAAAACTCCCAGGGAAGTTTCAAGAGCTGAGCTTCAAATAGCAATTGCCTAAACTAATTATATAGAAGGATTTGGTCACAGCAGTTTCTATCCCTGACTGTACACTAGATTCACCTGGGGAGCTTTAGAACCTATTAAATACCAAAACACCTGATACATAGTAGCTAATCAATAAATGGAAATTTTTCTATTATATCCAAGCCTTTATTTTGCAAAATGCCTACAGAATATAATCGGAAACTACACTTGCAACTTACTCATTGGTCCCCAAAGTTTCCTATAAATGTCGTTACATTTCCCCCTTCAATTCTTAGATCCAATAAGCTGCAAAATTAATTTTCCTGTATGATATTTCATATCTATTTCCTCCTCATGTTCCCTCTCACCTACTATTACCTTTGCAACTTTATCTCCATATTCCCCTTCCCTGGGACCCTGTGTCCCAAGCAAACAGACTCTTCCTGGAATAAGACTGAGTGTTTGAAATACATGACTTCCTAATACGTTCCTGTCCCTGTTTCCATTCACACTGACCTCCTGTTGGTGGTTTATGTTCCCCATTTCCTGTTCTCTCACCTTAAATGTCCACATTCATGTCCACCATCCTTGTCCTGTGGCCGTTGTCACTTCCATATATGTGGGGTACTTTAATATTTCTTGGATAGGTGATAAAACAAAGCTCACTGTGTGGTTTAACCCAGGGCCTGTCTTTCTGACTTGGGTGTGTCTACATTCGCAGACACTCTTCATAAACTATATAACCCCCAACACCCAGTGGACAGCTGCTATGCTATTCTTTACATACTGCTACAAATGTGGTCATCTTCACACCTGAATATATCTTTTCTATGCAAGTGCATAGGATAAGAACAAAGCATAATTTCAAAAGTCAAGCTAGGGATAGCCAAATACCCCAGGTGGATATTTACATAAACGCCATCATTCTACTTCGAAACAAAACTTCATGAAAAACAGTGGCCTGAAGTCTGGTGGAGAAAAGCACCCAGTAGTCGGTTCTGTCCAGACTGACTCAGGCTTTTACATTTTCTTATAGGGGAAAAATATTGAATCTGGACAGGACTGGGAGGACATGGCAGTGTACGGGAAGCTGGGCTGCTGAACTGGAGATCACTGATCGGTGATGTGTGTACACAGCTCTCTTGTAAAGAGGGGAGCAAACCTGCCACTGTGCTCAATTTCCCCAAGCGCTGTGCTCACACAGAACCACCTTTAAAGTCACATGAAGCCCTGATTGTTTTTAGAGGCTTTCTTTCGCTGAGGAGAAGACACATTAATGAGATGGCGCTGTCTACTGCTGTGCACACGTGCCTGTTAATGGGGCTGGCTGTTATTTACTGATAAAAAGCACATGACGGTGACTTATAAAACAGGGTTTGTCCTGTCAGTCAAAAGAGAGGCAGGACATCCTCTCCCAGTGATGACTGTCAGGGCCGCACATGGCAGCCTGCCAGGTCAATTACCGCGGGGCCGAGGAGAAACATGAAGACAGATCGGCTTAATTCTAAACAGGAGCAACAGGAAAATGGAAACCTGGGGACATATTAGCACAATGTCCAATTACTTAAAATGTGGCTTTGTCCAGAGCTGCAAAATGTATTTCTATTGGCTCATTTTATTTTTCAGGACTTTTTTCATTATCAAGAATGGATATATGGGACATTTAAAATTAATATTCATATCTGTATTTCTGGAGAAAAACATTTCTTACAGGGAAATTCTGTAATGCTATGTCATCTCAATATTTTGAGCAGGTATTAATTAGTATTCGGGAAAACTCGCCAATTATAAATTCATAGTTGATTGTGTCAATTTGCCATCTATATTTCCCTATAGCAAGTTTGACTTTAGTTTTTAATCCTCCTGGTCATTTTTCTCTTCTATTGTACCTGGAGTTCCTTTGTCTAAAGGAAATCATGAAGAGTCAACAGAGTGGCAGGAGGGATTATATCTCAGAACACCCTAGAACGAGGGGGAATCCCTTTGTTTTACATGCAATTTCCAGGAGCCTTGTAGAGCCACACTAAACATAGTAGACTTACTGAAAAAAATGCAGGCTGCTTAAATCAGTTTAATTGCCTGTGAACTAGATTCCCACAGTCCTTCAATAAGAGGAAAATTCCTGTCCACACCCGTGTGGAGAAAATCTTGGTCAGCTACATGATACTGAATTTCATAGCAATGCAAAATTTAATGCTGATTAGTAAGCTCTTAAATTAAATAGTGAAAAATTATAAAGAATATGTGAAAAAGACAATTAAAATGTCCGAAATACTACTATCATAATTTTCATCTACCTAAAGAGTTGTTTTTCACAGGAATCGTTGTGGAGAATTTGTATGCATTCTAGGACACCATTAACAGGCAACCCCAACAACATAGGTAGACAGACATAATCCCAGAAAAAGAGCCAGAAACCGAAACCATGTAAGTCGAGCTCCCCTGAGTTAATATTATAGAGATTATTGAGTGATAATTAATTATAGAAATGAGAATAAAACACACTATTTATCTATCTCTATATGTTACTTATATGTATAAGGTACCACATAAAAATCTCAAAAGTCAATCAGCCAGTGACTTAGTAACAAATCACATAACTAAAATAGTAAAACTATGTATTTAAAAATGAGAGTAAAGACCCTAGGGATTCTGGACGTCTGTCATGCCTTGTCGCACGTCATTCACAGGACATACACGGCAGCTTCTAAAGGTTGTGTGGAAAGTGCAGAATCACCAGGATCCCAGCGGCCTTCTGAAACCAGCCTCCTACTCGCCCACTCCCTCCTCCAACTGCCTTTGTCCTTTCAAACACTGGACGCCCACCAGGCGCCCCACCTAGGCAGGGATGACGATGCACAAAAATGACAGAAGCCTTTGCCCTGGTTGGGGAGACAGACAACAAGCTAAGAAAACCGCAAGGGGAAAGGAAGAACAAGGAGAGGCACCTCCATTTTCCACAAGGTGGAAGGAAGGCCTCAAGGGAAAGTCACATTTCAGGGAGGCTAAGTTGGTGAGGCATGGGCCCTGTGAACAGAGGGGACAGCAGAGGAGTCAGTCATGGCCGCCTCTGGCTGTGTAAGGAGCAGTAGAGAACCCCAGGGGTTCCTTAAGGGCCTTGGTCAATTTGGCTGCATGGGTCAGAAGATCCAGGGGTTCTTCAAGTCGGAGAATGAAACAATCACATACGGCCATGGCTAAATGAAAATTTCCAGGCCTCCCAGGCACAGAACTCCTAAGTCAGCAGATTTGAGGCCCAGAAATTTGTGTTGGGTCTGCTCCAGTTAGCTGAGGGTGGCCCAAAGACCACTGTGGGAAACACCGTCTCCTGACCCCTGATGGTTGGGAATCCACCCCGTGTGCGTGTTCTTGGACAGGCAACCGCTGCCTAAAGCAGCCATCTCCTGTGCAGCTGTTAGAGCTCCACAAGGAGAGGACCACAGTGGGGACTACCTGAAAGAGGAGAGGAGGGCTGAGCTGAACTGTCGGGCTTTTGTTCAGCAAGAGTGGCGAGCCCCACATCTGCTGTGGCATCTGATATGCAGCAGCTGGTTAGCTGCTGGTGAAGGGATGAATAGCAGGAGCACTGACAATCCTGTGACTGTCCTGGTGATGGAGTTACCCTTTCCTGTGCCCTTGGAGCTTGCTAACACTGAAGGCTGGTGTGTCTAGAGAGTCTGTAAAGGTCACGGTGAAGTCAAGTATCAGCTGAAAGCAGAAGTTATATCCTTTTACAAGTACCCACATTCCCAGTGTGGCAGCTATGGGAATCCAGATAGCAGGCACTACAGGTGCAAGGGATTAGTTCAATAAATCTAAATATTTTCAGTTTAGGCACTCCTTTTAGGGATATTTTTTAGTACTTCCATATATCCTCAAAGTTCCTTTACTGGACTAGATAGGCATTATGTTTTGTAGTAGAAATGACTGATACCACCTACTCCCTCTACATTATCTTTTGTAATCCTCAAAATAGCCCTAAGAAGTGAATATTTTACATGGGTTAACCAAAGCCCAGGTAGCTAATAACTTGCCCAAGGGCCACACAGCTAATAAAAGGAAGAAATGAAGTTCTAACCTGTGTCTGATTAATCCAATACCCATTTCATAGCACTAAACTATACTACTACCTAAATCTATAAAAACGTCCTTGTCACCAATTGTCAGCACATGGCATTTCAACAAGAGAATTTCATAGTGTGATGCTGTTTCTCTCGTGGAGGCAGCGTGACGCATGAGGAGCACGAGCCGTGGAGTGAGACAGACCTGGGGTCAAACACCATCTGACCACTCAACCTCGCGGCGTGGTGCCTGGGCTTCAGGGTCTTCATCAGAAGAAGGGGCCCACTGCCTCTCAAGTGAAGGGGAGCTCACAGGTGCAATGCAGGGGCTACCTGGTGTGTAGCACAGGTATCAATTCCTTTCCTCCCTTCACCGTGGAAATGGACCCTCAATGTCAACTGGGCCCTTGAGCCTGGGCCCAGTGCACTCCCACCAACTGCTAGAATAAGTTCTGCCTGGGCGTCTGTGGTGGGCAGCTCCCTACTCTGCCAACTGCTCTCATCCACTGAAGGACACCTCTAGCCTCTTACTAGTTAGCCAGGACCACTCTGAGAAAACCAACTCCTCCTTCCAAATGACAGGGCCTGACTTTCCTTCTCTGAAGGAGACATTTCCACTCTAGTAAGAAATTAGATTTAGATATGATTTAGATAGAAGGCGGCTTAGAGGTGAGATGATTGGGTTCTGAGGGCCTTAACCTAATCAGTGCCTTAATCTGCTGATAGGGATTAACTGGGTGGTAACTGAAGGCAGAGGAGGCTGGAGGAGATGGGTCACTGGGGCCATGCCCTTGGGGTGTATATTTTGTCCATGGTAAGAGGAGTCTCTGCTTCCTGGTGGCCATGTCCTGAGCTGCTTTTCTCTGCCACGCCCTTCTGCCATGATGTTCTGTCTCACTTCAGGCCCAGAGCAATGGGGTTGGCTATGTATGGAGTAAGATCTCTGAAACTGTAAACTTTTCCTCTGAAGTCGTTCTTGTCAGGTCTTTTGGACACAACACAGAAAATGCTGACAAAACACCCTCCCTTCACAGTTTCCAAACAACATGCTGGGATAACTCCTGTTTCTTCTGGTCCTTCTAAGTGTCAAGCACAGGACTAGGAACAAAAGTCTGGATTGTACTGAGCACAGAATCCAGTGGGACCATGGCAAGGGAAGGTCAGGAAGGCCCTTATTGATAGCGCAACCCTCTGGACCCGTCTCAGTCCTCTGCCCAGCGCAGCTATACCAGCAGAAACGCCTCCACTCCAGCTCTACCCAACACAGCGACACCCACATCTCTACTTGCCTCCTGCTCCCCTCCAAGGCCCCACCGCTGCCTCATCTCCTCAGGAATCTCCTTTTTCCAAACCAGTCCCACACCCAGGCAGCCCCTCCTTTCCTAATTTCTTCTAAGCTCGATTCTGATCAGTCTGTCCCCTTTCTGGCCTGCCAGTCAGCTGAGCAGAGCAACTGGCTCCTTCTCAGAACCAGCCCTCATTAGCAGGTGGAGGAGGAGAGAATCATGTACAGCTTCAAATGTTTTCGATGCCGTCACTTCAGTCAACTCAAAAGACATCACAGCCCACACTGAGCTTGTGCTCAGCCTTGAGCCACAGAACTTCTGTCATCCTAACTCCCATCTGAGAGAAGATGTCACACTCAATCTTGTCGCTGCATAACATTGGGTTTTCAAAAGCTAAAACCCTTTCATTTCATCCCCAATAAGTCTGATTTCAGTTTAGCTTTATTGTTCCAACTTTCCACAATCATTTCACCTTTGATTCTATTATCTCTTATGTTATTTTCCCTTCCAGATTTGTACCTTCCATGAATATGACACGACTTCTATGCGTTTATGTGAATCGCAGACAAAATTTGACAAGAAACTGACCAGGGAAAAGTGTTTTTGTTGTATCCATAGATACACAGGTGCATGTGAAATAGGTGGTCCATATCTGACACACAAACAAAGGTGTGGGTACTCAAAAAAGAAGCCAGCTCAGCACATACAGATGCCAATGGCACAGCACTGGGCACAACCATCCATAGCACTCCTGAACACAACTGATGTGAATTCACATCATTCGGGGACCTAGGAATGGTAATAGGTGTCTGAAAGAGGCAGCTGAGAGGGCAAAGATTTTATGCTATCTCATGACAACAAAAGTCCCCTTAATTCTATGGCACACTGGATTGGAAAAGTGCTACTTGCATCACGTACTTTTGATGACAACAGAAGCATCATCGTTGTAGGAATTAAAATCTCAGCCCTCTCCATGTCATATATTTCCCTCGTCTGATAATTGCAAATCTCGTGTTTTTCTTTATTGTCTTCTCACTCTTAATGTATTCAAGAAATGTTTTCTTCTGGGCCAGCTCAAATTCGTTTCAACAATCTGGATCAACCCAGCGTTCCAAGCCAGGCCTGGGTTGTCAGAGAGAGATATTGGTCTTGATGTCTCTGGGCTGTTACATTAGAGTTTGCTCCATTTCCTTGAAAAGGCAACAGAAATGTCTAGGATTTAAGTGGCACAGATACATCACCTGCAGAGAAACCACGGCTATAAGTCATATGCTCACTTCCCGCGAGGTGTTGGGTCATTCTGACTTTAAGTGTGCCTAATGGAGAGATCACAGCAACCTTCTTACATATGAGGCAAATAATTCAGATTATAATTATGTTCATGGTGTTCTAATACAGAAAATTTTAAAAAGAATACACCTATTAATCGAAGGTAATTAATGTCAGATGACACTGAAATAATTAACTTTGAATTAATCACATATTATATCCCTTTGTTCTCTTCAGCTTTTTAGACAGGTTTGATAAGTATAACCTGCCAGAGGAAGAATTAATACTAAAAAGGAGTCTAAAAATTTTCTCCTCAGAATTGATAATTGGGAGAACAACAGATGTGGGCAATTAGCAAATGAATCTGTGCTTGAAGGCTGAAGCATTTAGGATGTAAAATAGACGAGTTAGTTCAGGGTCCCTATTAGAGGTTAGAAGTTTACATAGAACTTCAGAGTCTTTATATTGTCCATTAATCAGTATAAATATCTTCTATAGCACACAAGCAATAGCAGTTACTTAGTTAATTTTTTTTAAAAAAAAGTTTAAAAAGTTAAAGCTGAGCCCAAAGCAATAACCATGTAAGAGCATATGCAGTTTGCACCCTGAATTTATACCAAAGAACATTCAGCCATTTAAAACGTGCTGCTGCTTACACAGATTTGATGTCCCCTTTCACTGAACAGAAGCAACTACGTGACTGAACAAAATATTGTGAATGTAAGGATCAGCTGACAGGAAGAGAAAAGAGCCCCGCTGAGGCACTGATTAGGAAAAAGGACACTTTCCCCTTGATCCTAGTTTTTTCTCCCATGACTCCATTTGCATTATTCATAGGTTTTATCAGAGTTTTACTCATTGGTTAATGATAAAACACTCTACTGCCCGAGCGGCTTGCTTTTCCACTCCTGCTCAGTGCTCCGGGTGTCTCGATACCACAAATGCCAGACATCCTCCTGCCCCACACTCCACTGGCAGGACCTGCTGAACTCCCCAGGCGCCGCAGTTCAGTCAGGGACATTCGGGTTTAACGGGTCTTGCCTTTATGTTTCTGGTACATACCATTGCAGAATTTTTTTCCATCTTTTTCAAAGAGCCAGAATGAACTGAAAGAACAAAACAAGCTACAATAAAACCATGATGAATCCTGTCTCTGTTTATGATCTATATATCACAGAACAAAATTAGTTATGCTGGCAGCATTTACTGAGGGCACTGGAGGACTTACAAGGTTTTTCTCATATTCGGGCCAAATTTTTATAAAGATTAAAATGACAACATTTCACACCCATGTAGTCTTTATACTATTTCTTTAAAAGGACTTCCAGAGCTTTTACCTAATTCAATATTTACAAAACCCTGTGATTGAAGCAGACAACAATGATTTTTCCCACTTAATAGAGAAGATAAATGAAGCCCAGAGGAACTAAGTGACCTTCCCAGAGTCACAGTTACTAACAGGGACGAGAACAGATAGGAACCAGCCTTGACTCCACCCTGAGAATTCTCCCATCATTCTCCACTAGGCCTGTCTCCAGGATAGGAAGATGACAGGGTTGGAATGTCATTGGCCTTCCCAGGTCTGGAAGGCAACTCGCCAGTTCTGTCTGATGAGGGCTTTGTGCTTTTGATTTTTTAATATTTAGGAAAATATGAATGCTTATTTTAGGCCTCTGCCTTTATTCTCTGAGAGGAACTCATACTCCATGTCAAATACAGAGATCAGTCTTAAAGCTGGACCTCAAAACAAATCCCCCTTGTTAAGAATATAATCCCATTTATTTCTCTAGAAATGACTGGCACTCAGTAGTGCTCCATTCCTTGCGTAGACACTAGTTATGAGACTCTGACAGGATCCAGGAGACAGATCAGTGCTGTAGCCAATCTCCTTTTGAGGGTGGCTGTCCTTTGCACTTAAGCTGTATCTCGCTTTAGTATCTTGACGTGAAAGTCATTTGGCAATAGTTCTAATGAGAGTTCAGGTGCAAATTTCTTGATGAACAAAGCTAATAATGACTCAAAATATCAAAATACCTAGAAATACCCCATGGATTGTTTCATGTGGCAACCTCTTCAAGTTAAACGATGTGACATTTAAAATATGGCAGTAGGTAAATGTCTCTCAGGCATAATTCACCAGACCTAAGTTAGCCAATCCCAATAAGCCAAATGCCGAATGTTTTCTCTGATATAAGGAGGCTGATTCACAGTGGAGTTGGGATGGGGAGCATAGGAGGATTAGAGGAATACTAGAAAGGCCAATGGGGAGGGAGGAGAACGGAGGGGGCAAAAGGGTAAAAAATAAAAAAGATGGTAGATTGAGATGGATATCATTACCCTAAGTTCATGTATGGAGACACGAATGGTGTGAATATACTTTGTATACAACCAGAGATATGGAAAAATGTGCTCTATAAGTATAATATGAAATGTAATGCATTCTGCTGTCATTTATAATAATTTAGAATTAAAAAATTCACCAGACCTCTTGGTACCTAGTTCTCCTCCTCAGAGGTGGGTGCTCCTTTGTCCTTTGAGAAAAAGAGAGCCCATCAAATAACCTCATATGAGGTTGTATTGGACTTGAAGTTTGTCTTGCCCCTCAAGGCAAAGGTGACAGGAGGTGAGCCTGGGAGGTGAGCAGTCATGAGGGTCACAGCTGGGATTAGTGACCTTCTAAAAGAGAACCCAGAGAACCAGTGTCCCCTTTTTCCAGCGTGGACACACAAGAATACAGCCCAGCCGTGTGTGACCTGAAGAGGGCCCATCAGAACCTGGACATGCGGCATCTGACCTCAGACTTGGAGCCTCCAGAACTCTGAGGACTAAATGCATGTTTATAAGCCGCCAGACCCCTGTGATTTGTTCCAGCAGCCTGGCGGGACTGAAACGGAGGTTTTCTGAAGTCTGTTTTGAGAAACAGAAAAAAAGCTTGACAGTTTTGTTATTGGTTATCATTTACTATATATTGTAAAATTTATGTCAATAGTGCTTCAAGCTGTTATCTCTGGACAAACAGAACGTGCTCATATAATTTTGTATTTATTTACATAACTTTTATTATGAATTACCAGTTTCTATGCATGTCTGCAATGATGACTAACACTACAGCCCTGCCCTTGAGGAGGTGGCAGCCTGGGTGGGGAGGCAGAAGGACAAAACTAATAGGATTCTGCTGTGATAATTTCTTTAGTAGGATTAATATGAAACAAAAAGGAAAACAGCATAAAGAGTGGTGAGACTAAATTTGTTTCCCCATTTGTCTGGTGTTTCACAGAGGAGGTAAAATTTTAGTTGATGATGTTCAATAATGTCATCTTCATAAAGAGAAAATGAAAGAAGGCTAAGGTACAGGTAGGTTCAGGTCACTCATGTGTGAAAGTAGAGTAGAGCTTAGCACAAGACCCGCCATCACAGGTAGTACGCACCCAGGGTCAGAGGGCCATGGTCCATCTCCACGGCAAAGTCAGCCTACACCAAAGGAGAATCCAGCCTGTCTGAGGTTGCACCGCCCATAAGCAGCCTCAGAGTGAAGGGGACTCATATGCAGCGTTCTGCTAAGGGAGGGGTGGAAAGGACAGGGAAGTCAGCCCCAAGGGGGTGTGCCACCAGGCCCTGCCCAGGGGAAGACTGGAGAATTAGGAGCTGTCCTGCCTGTGTGTGTGTGTTGGCGGGGGGGGGGGGGGCAGAGGCACCAGTGTGCCCTCCCCTGTTGGGCACTGGTGGAAGGCTGTCCCAGGGGCAGGAAACTCTAGGGCAAAGCTGGGCTCTACCTCTATTTGGTGAAACTTGTGAGCAGCATTATATCTGCTGCTACAGGCCAATCTCAGGAGAGCTGGTTCTAGATTCCATTTTATTAATATCTGTACATATGTTAGCTCTTGAACAGAAGGCTTCCCATGTGACAATATCAGGTCCTCTTCAAGTTCTTACAGGATAATCAGGCAGATGTGGGCTTCTGAGATTTTCTAGGGACTGGAAACACTTCCTGCATGTCATGTGACAGTGCCACGCCAAGCGGCCAAGTGGGAGGGCATGTGACGATGAAGTCCACCTCGGACCTGAGACACAGGTGGAGGACTGTCACCAGGGAGGCACCTGGCATCTCAGGCTGGATGGCATCTGAGCCTACCTCGCTTGTCCCCACCTGACAACTCTCTAAGACTAAAACTGAAAGGGTGTCCCACGGGATCAAGGGTGATGGCAAGTTCTTCCATGTGTGGAATCTCAAGGCTCTTCTTACCGTGGCCTCATTACCCAGAGACCTGAAGCTTACAGTAGGACTACCAGATATTCCCCTCTTCAGGGAAGTCTGTGGGACCCTGTTCAGATGGGATTCTTCTAGAGTCCAGACTGTTGGGTGGAACAGACCAGGTAGACAATTTGATAGAGAATATGCAGGTAGGAATACAAATCACAAGAACATCTACTAATCCACCCTGTTAAACTGATCAGAACCATGTCTAAAAACTATTATCAAATTTTCAGTCTATAGTAAACTAAACAGAATTTAAGAAATTTTGTTAAAGCATTGAAATCTTATAAGAGCTCTACAAGGATGTCATGAATAAAAGGAGAATGAGGATGAGCAGTGCTTTTTTTCTAAATACACAGATTTTTAGAGACTTTCTCTTCTTAAAAAATCATTATTGACCTCCTTATTATGAAAATAAAGGAGACTCAATGCAGAAAATTGGGTAAGTGATTCTTGGAATTTCCCCATTTCCTTTTTTTCCTTCTGTATAAACCTTTTAATTGAAGTATAGCCAAATACTGAAAGTCCACAACTCAGTGTATAGCTCAGCTTCTATAAAGCAAAAACATCTACGTAACGACTGACCATGAGAATGTGATTCGGTTTTGCTGAGGGCTGCGCAAGCTCACCTGAGAGTCTCGGCTAGGTGTTTGACTTGTATTTGTGAGTTTCGTGTCTCTTGTTACTTTCTACATCCTTGAATACTTCATTTGTTGTAGAGATGGACAGATTAGGTTATTCATTCATTTAGCAATTTTTAGTGTTTAATATGTGCTCAGCAGTGGGTGTGTGGTGATGGAATGTGGAGTCTAGTGGAAGACACACATAACACTGAAGCAAATATGCAAAGTGGTAACTATACATATGAAATGCTATGAAGGAAATAAAATGCTGTGTGCTCAAGAACAACAGGGTGTCCTACACCAAAGAATGATTAGAGAAGTAAATCAAAGATGAGATTTAGATAAACTTGAACAAAAAGAACCCAGCCGTGAGAAGAAGGAAGCAAAGCACATTCCAAGCAAAGGGAACAGCGTGGACAAGGCACCCAAGTCCATATTCCCCGTAGGGGCCACCACTTGTTGCCGCCTGCAGCAGCGACACCGCGGGAAAGAAATCAGAGGCAGACTGGGAATGAGTGGCTTCTTTATTCTTGCTTCCTTCTTCTCTCCTTTCTCCTCCCTGATGCCCCCGGCCTGGTTAAATACTCTTCACCCATTAAGCATACATGTGTTCAGGTGCGGCACAGAAAGATTCTCAGTCAAATTCATTGAGGTCAGGCAGTAAACAAGGAAACGCCTCCTCTTGGCTCTCAGCCAGCCGCCATCTTAGCTACTTCCTCATTAAAGGCTCTTCCAGCTACACAAACTGAACACCAGGTGACTAGACTGCAGTGACCACAGGCGGAAGCTGGAGAAGAGAGACAGAGGCCAGGCCACACGTGGCCACATAAATCACAGGTAGGACTTGAAGTGCAATGCAGAGGTAATAAAGGATTTTAGCATGGAAGTGAAAGGAATACTTTAGGATTTAATAAGACAACAGTGACCGCCACTATAGTGGTGGCAGCCAGAGTGAAGCAAGGTGCAGGGAGTTGGTTGTTACAAGAGTGCAGGCAGCAGCAGATGTGCTCTGAAGTACATCTGTGGATGGACCAGAGGAGGCTGTGGGAGGGGACAGAATCCAAAATCAGTCAAAAGTTTCTATTTCAGCAGTCATGTAAAATGGGGTGTCATTTGCTGGCACAGAGAAGGTTTGTGGAGAAGTAAGTTTCCATGAGAAAAAGCAAGAGCGTAGTTTGTACATATTAAGTTTTAGATGTTTGCAAAACATCCACATGGAGTTGTCAAGTAAGTAATTTGGATAAATGAGACAGGAACACTGAGGGGAGATCCAAGCTTGAGAGATAAATGTGGGAGTTATTAGCATATAGATGGTTTTAAAAGTCATGGGAATGTGTTGCAAGGAGGAGATAAAAATGGCCCCAGTGCCAAGCCGTGGGGAACTTTAACATTTAGAAATTGGTCAGATTTCAGCCAGAAAAGGAAGCAAAGCAGAAAGGATCACAGAATGAGGAGGAAAACCAGGTTCTCAAAGGGAAAGGAGAGCCTTTTGACAGGGTGGGGGGGCGACAAGCAGTGCCTGATGCTGCTGAGGCCAGGTGGGATATGGAGGAGCACCTAACCACACCTGGGAATGTCTGTAGGCACCGGCGGCATTGACTGGGCCTCCGAGAAGCTAGGAGTCAGTGGGCAAGACAATGGGCAGGACAATGGCACACAATGGGCAAGAGGTGGAGGAGCAACTGGGGTGGAGGCAAGATTCTTAAAAGGCAGACACTGTTACAACATGGCCGGAATAGAGGGAAAGAGGAAGGTTCAGGAGGAGGGGACTTGCTGAGGAGCAAACCTTCAACAAGGCAGATGGGGGGGGGGTCCTGAGCAGGTGAGAAGCTCTTGGCGCCTGAGAATAGGAGAGTGACAAGTTTCTCAAGAAATGGGTGGGAGGAAAGAGTAGTGCTCAGGTCCTCATTTTAGATCTCAGTGAAGGGACAAAGCAGTCATCAGGTGACAGGGAGGAGGTGGAGGAGGCCAGGGAGTATGAGGCCTGGGAGCCAAGGAGAACTATGCAATGTTCCCTCCTTTGGAAACCCTAATACTCACAAGAATGGAGAGCCATCTGCTCATCCGACCATCAAGTGTCCCTGTTTACCCAGACATTGCTTACTACCACAAAGAAGAGGCTAAAGCTGCAAGGGGCAGAACAAAAGCAGGACCCATGGAGTCATCTGAAGTTACACACTCCCCTGTCAAGGGCAAGAGAAAGAGAGGGGGGAGGACACACCCTGGAGAAAACGAAGAAGAGGCTGAAGCCTGGAGCCCGGGTA
Source organism: Tamias sibiricus (assembly GCA_025594165.1). Classification (NCBI taxonomy): domain Eukaryota; kingdom Metazoa; phylum Chordata; class Mammalia; order Rodentia; family Sciuridae; genus Tamias; species Tamias sibiricus. The sequence continues at coordinate 145,797,199 of CM046666.1, forward strand.
GGCAGACAGAAGCAAAGGCAGGGTGTGCTGCAGAACACTGAGAGAGGGCCAGTGCCCACAAGGCCCAGAGGACAATGGCCACTGTTTCTGTGAAGACTGAGTGAGAGCACCATGAGCCCAAGAGCTGTCATTAGACACCGGGTATTTACTTTTGTAGTTTTGGAGGTACAGTAGAATCCTGCTTCTGAGAGCAGAATAGAGTAGAAGAAAGGCTCACTGGAGGCGAGTAGATCAAGGAACTAACACCGGAGATCCTGGAGGGGTTATTCCTGGAAATGATGTATTTCCAAGAAAACGGCAGAGAACAGTGGGTGATGGGGATTGGCTGATAAAATCTTCAGTGAGTGCAGGATGGCCAAGGGGAGGGAGGAAAGGTTCGTGGATGACAGCAGCAATACGGGAGAGCTCCGGACACCAGATGCATGCAGCTCAGGTTTTCATGAGAGATGGAAGTGATGGCTTGGCTGGTGTGGAGGAGAAAGTACACTGTCTCCTACCTTCACCCGAGACCTGTGCACCTTGGAGGGAAGACCTCTGGAAAAGGGGGACACCCCCATTAAAGTTGGCCAGTGACAGAAATGTTCTAAAATGAGACTGGAATTCGAATGATGGAGTTTGTTGATCGTGGCAAAGAATTCCAGAGGAAGAATGAATGAGTACTTAGGGAAGTGACAGGAGCATGCTCAGCTAGCCTCTGGAACATGCTCAGCTAGCCTCTCACACACCTACCTAATGTCCCCTCTCCAGCTCCTCGTATAGGGGAGTCTGTTTTTTCCAACAGGCTTCTCAGCCACAGCCACCAGGGACCAAGTAGGACATACTCAGAGGCTGGTGTGGAGCTCAGTGTGCGTTGTGTGTATGCAAATACATGGTAAATGACTTGCAAAAGTCAATAAGGACTGTAGCTGTCCATGTGAAGAGGAATTTAGAATGACCTCCAGAGTAATATAAAATAGATGCTTTAAATCAATTCTGATGGTATCACTTTAAAGTATATCAAATAAAATTAATTCATTTATAACTCAACCACTAAAATATTCTTTAAAGGAAGACGTTCCTGGGACGCCAAATTTAAAAGTTGAAAAACATGTCAGCTTTTTGAGTAAGTTCATTCGTCAGTGAAATTAATGAAAATCAAAAAATTGGAGAAAGATTTACACTAATTAGGTGAGTAAAGAAAGACTGTTAAACATTATCCAATTATAATCTTCTTTTCTATTGCTTCTTACCAGGAATAGGTGTCAACCAAATTTAACAAAACCACTGTTTCTGGGATAATTCACCAATTTGTTTTCCTATAAATTATGTCAGTGTCATGCAATTAGTTGAAAATATAAGAAAACAAAACTTTCACAGTTTGATCTAGAAACATAACTCCACTGAAATTTCACAGTTAAAGATCCTGAAAGCTGAATTCAAAACTTAAACTGAATTAGAAAAAAGCTGAAGTATTTTTAGATAAATGAAAAGGATCACTAGTCTAGTAAGAATTCTGGGCTTCTATGCCAAAGGATGCTGGCACATGGAAAGGGAGGTTATTTATTGTTAGTGCATGGACTCGGTTTACTACAGAAGAAAACTGAGGCAAAGAAAGGGCTTAAGTAATGCCATAAATCAGCATCAAATAAGACAAATTCCTTTTCTCCAATGTGATGTCTCCAGCTGCAGGAATTGAGAAGGCCTTTAACATCAACAGTAAAGGCTACGACAGCCCCACCCAATGCCATGGGTCCTGACTGTACCAGCACTGGAATAAGCCACCTGTAGCATCCTGTAGGGCAGCTGAAGGACGTGTTGGAGTCAGAGGCTTTGGTCCACTTTATGCCACAAGCTGTCCTGCATCTGGCTTTGCTGCCACTACCCACTTGGTGCTTCTCCACTACAGTCACTCTAGTGAGCCATGCCGGCCAGAACCTGACCATCTGTGCCCACCTCAGCATCGGCCCCAGACCACAGGAATTAACCCTGACTGTCAAAGGCACTGAGTGATGGTGCTGCTTAGTAAGAGCACTCCCCGCAGCGTCCTTACTTCCTGTGACTTTAAAGTCTATAAAATAAAATTAATTCATTCATAACCCACCACTAAAATATTCTTTTAAGGAAGATGTTCCTGGGATGCCAAATTTAAAAGTTGAAAAACTTGTCACAATGCAAGGCTTCCCCGAATATTCTCATTACTGAGCTTTCACTCAGTAGGCAATTGCAGACTCAGAGCTTGAATGAAGCTTCAGGAGCAGCGAGTTTGTAGCTATTCCTGGTTACCTCACAGGAAATAAAGTTCTGACTCTTGGTGGTAACCATCATAATGGAAAGCTACACATTACACCAGTCCTAGAATCGTCCTTCAAGTGTGCTCTTTAGGTTGTTGCTCCTTATTACAGAGGCTTTATCTGGGGACCTGATGACCAAATATCACTCTTCTTCAAAGTGAACATTCTACCACCATCTTTATTAACAAGTTTACTGTGTGGCATCTCAGAGGAAATATTTATGTTATGGTCTTCACTGTTTCAAACTATTCTGGATTCTCATGTTATTTCCCATGTTTCCACTAATATTTAAATAAATACTTAAATTTTCCTATTTTGACATATTGATGATATTCTTCTTTTTAACATATATAATTAGAAACTTTTCTACTTTAAAAAGGTAATTGATGTGGTGTAGGCCTATGATCCCAGTGACTCAGGAAGCTGAGGCAGGAAGATTGAAAGCTAGAGGATGGCCTGGGACTTAGTGAGACTCTGTTTGAAAATAAAAATAGAAATAAAAATAGGGATGTAGCTCAGTATTTGAGCACTCCTAGCTTCAGTCCCCAGTACTGCCAAAAAAAAAAAAAAAAAAAAAAAAAAAAAACTGCAACCAATAAGTTATATGAAGAGTTTTAGACTCTAAACTTTTTGTGTTACCTGGAAACTCACTATCAAGGAAATAAAATAAGATTAATAATAAATAAATAATAATAAATAAATAATTAATAATAATTAATAATAAATAAATCAGATTTATAAATAATATGTATGACACAGCTTGTGACAGGCCATTGAGCTGATTTTGGGGAAAATACTTTTGTTCAATTAAAACCTTGAAAAGCACACAGACCACTCAGCCTCCCCTAGCCTCTGCTGTCCTACCGTGGGGGTAACCAACATCCAGGAAGCCACACTGCGGTGACCCTGCAGGTGGCCTCGACCCTGGAGGCTTCATGAGGAGACCAAGAAGCTCTGCTCCAGGAAAGCTAATGGCCACACCTTCAACACCCTGATCTCCTACAACTGGAGTCACTGGTAAAAGCAAAAACCCTCTTCTCAACATTCTTTAGTTATTGGAGTTATATAAAAAATAATGGCCATTGCAAGACTTACACATACAAACCGTATTTTGTGTCTTCTCCTACATATTCACAATTACTTTTTAAGATGCCTACACCTGTACCTCAGCCTTTTTTTACTACAATTTTTTTTACCAATAAACAATATTTTGTTGACCAAAAACACTTTGTTAACAAAAATAGAAAGTAAACAGGAGGTTGATTCTTTTTTTGTATGGGAGAAAAAATGGTTAAGGAGTAAAAACAATGTCTCTAAGGATCTAAGTTTGTCAAATTATTGTGACCCAGTTTGTGACCACGACTAAATTCTCAGTCTCAGTGTTCTTCCATATAAAATGACTTGTCTAACAAATAGCAAACTCAATTAACATTTTGGGCCATTATTATTAATCCTTTATTTTCTATTTATATGTACTTCATTCCCAATTAATGTGATGACAGAAAGGGACAGACATAACTTGTCAACTGCATCAGCAGTGACTTGTTTTGCTACCACATTCATTAGTGAAGAGGTCATAATTAAGTTTCAAAGAGAGCATTCACTAAGATAGGATAATGATTTCATAAAGATTACTCCTGGCATTGGAGTGCTGTAAAATCCTTACAAGTTTTTACTCAACTATTTGGTTTAATAACTAGAAATAATACCTAGTATAAACTTAGGTTAAAAGTCAGACTATGGACATACTCATGACTAGGTCAAGAGAGCAATCATCAATCAACTGTAAATTCAAAAAGGATAAGACACAACATTTACAAATTGGAAAGTCATCAGAGTAATGTCAGAATAATATCCAGAGTTCAAAGAAATGCCAGAAGCCAAAAGCATCCTCAAGGCTGTTTCCTAGGTTGTGTCTTATATTTCACAAATAGAAACTGGGGATCCTCAGAAGTCAATTGATTTTTAATAAACTATTACAAATCATGAATTAGAACTGATCTTATGCCTCCCTGCCAGTGTTCTTTTCCATTAAAAATCATTGGCTTGTAGTTTTTATATTTGGTATTTCTCTTTAGCACAAACTACAAACTATATTAATAAGTTAAAATGTCATAAATGTCAATTGCCAACATTTATTCATTCAATTTCATCAGTGTATATTCACTGGATACCCATGCTTTCTCAGAAACTTCACTAAGATGGATAAGATGCCCTAAAATAAAGCCTAGAGAGAGGTAAGCAGATAATTAAAAAACATTAAAATCCATGCAGTGATGGGCATGTCTATTGGTTATCAAGGCACCAAGAGGAAGTAATGAAGACCAATAACAAACTCCATTTCCAGGTACCAGGAAAGACTTCATGAGGGTCATGGCCGAATGCAGCATTAATTGGACAAGTATTTAACTAGCTGGACTTGAAGAAGGGACCAGGACTGGCATCATAGTAGGTCACATGGCCAGGGCTTCAGGATGGGAGACCAAAGTGTATGCATTGCTGCACATGGTTCAGCACTAGCTGCGGCAGTCTCAAGTTCATGAAGTGGCTGAGCTAAAGCCTGGTGTGGAGGGCCTCATGGTATTCACTGGGCAATAGTGGCTAGTACGTAGATTTAAGCATAGGAATGCCATGGTCATAGTTTCCATCTTATAAGTAACCTTTTACAGCAGTGGAGGAGATACCTAAGAGCAAGACTTTACAAAGACACTGTGGCTAATCAGTTAAAATGATAAGCTAGTGAAAGGGTGATCCTGAACCAGACGGGAGGCAATGGTAGGAGGCAAAAGCCAAGCTCCCTCCATGAATGTTTGGTAGGTAAAATTCACAATGAGTTAAATCTGAGAAGATGAAGGGTTAAAGAAAACTAGCATGGAGTATTGGAGAGGAGTGGTCTCACCAAGTAGGACAGCAGTGACTGAGTTAGGGACAAGATGATGACTGTAGCTAGATTCAAAGTTTCTGTGGGACACCCAGATGGAGGTACCAGCAGGAGCTTTATGAACTGGCCATCAAGAGAGGAGCCTGCTCTGAGCTAAGATCAGCAGCATCAGCCTGTCTGGTGTGACAGATCGTGACTACGGATGGAACCATCAAGTACATACACCAGATGAGGAAGAAGAGTGCAGAAAAACCTGAGGAGAACCAGGAACTTGCAGATAGTACTATCAATGAGATGTCCACACACAAGTGCGAGACTCACTGCCCTGGCCTGTCAGCTCAGGCCATTGCTTCAAAAGTTCCTTTAAGGAAAAGCATAATAAAAGGACAGATGGCCTTCAAGTGCAGAGTTACTTAGGAAAATTGGTAAAAACAAAAACAGACATTCCAGGTGTGATTGGTGTGTCTCTGACTATTCCCCACCTCCCTCTCTACCCAATCACAGTGAAGAGATGATGAGTTTGGACTTCCTCTCCCTGCTGTGATGTTACAAGCCAGAACATAACCCAAGTATCCAGGGGCTTCTGTTAGAAAAAAGACCTTTGGTTCATCTGAGCCCATGTTCCCATCTCAGGAACTCCAGCCCCAAAGCCACACATCTCTAAGGCTGAACTCAGAGGAAGTGGTAAAGGGGTTTCCCAGACATCTAAGGGTCACAAGTACTTTCTTATGGCTCATGGCTGGGTGTCTGTGCTTGACAGACACCCAGCCTATCACTTATCAGCTTAGTAACCATGGGAAGGTGGCCCCAGGGCCAGGCAGGTTTCATCATCTAGAACACTGTCATGATTAAGATCTCTTAAGATGGCCAACAAATAGCCAAAGATAACTATGTGATAGCACTCTTATTTTAGATAGAGAGCTATCTAAAACAAAAAAGAAAAAAAATCCTAAGAGTCATTCTTTACTATTCACTCTGTCTCTCTTTTCTGGTCAATCAACAAGTTCTGTTTCCTTCCTATGTTCACCCTGAATTCATCTGTTGTGTCCATCTCCGCAGCTACCACTTGGTCAAAGGCATTATCATCTCCCTCACTCTATTCCGCAACAGCTTCCCACCATTCCCAATTAATTCTTCACACAGCAGCAAAGGGACATTTCAAGTTTTCATTCAGGTTAAACCCTATCTCTGCTTAAGCCCTTGCAGCTGCTAACCCTCCTGAGGGAGCTCAAGGTCATGCATTTCCTGGGCCTCAGGAGCTCCTGACCTCCACTCCTGCCACCCTCCTCCTCCTCACTCATCAAGTCCTCTCTGCTGGTCATCTTTCACCACAACCTGCCTTAAGGTCTCCAGTCAATTACACTCTCCCCACCATCCTAAAATGCTGTGCCTGCCTCCTCCTCCTCCTCAATCTGACTTCAGCTCTTAAGTCACTTCCTCTATGACAACCCAATCTAAATTCATCCATGCAGAGTACCTTGGTACCTAATCATGCTGCCTTCTTATTATCTAAGGTTCTTCTTTAATTTCACAAAAGCATGGACCTACATTTCCAAAGCTCAGTTTTAGTGGGCACTGAATACTTCAGGTACTGGTTAAAGGGACATATACACAGATTATAAAGAATGTGTCTTTGGGTACATTTGTCAGCAAAATAAACAGGAATTGTATAGAGACACTGTAGCTTAATGGCAGATTCTTCAGATGTTATATGGAGGGTCACTGCAGTTCTAGGTAAAGAGTAAACCTGAAAAGGGTGTATTTAAATCAAGACCAACAGCAGCCAAGTCCAGCACCCTTCCCTTCAGGCTGCACCTTACTTCTTTTTAGTTACCCTGGCCCAGGTGTTTAGCCCTCTTAGAAACACAGTGTGTTTGCAAATTGACAGCCGCCACCAAAGTCGTAGCAACTTTTCATCTATAGAAAGTACTGTCTTTTCATCTGTAAACAGCCAGCCTAACAAAGTCAGGCCCCCACGGGCCTCCTGCTGCTATAGGTTTCAGTGAGGAAGAATACCTTCACCCCCTCCAAACCCAGTCACCTCAGTCCTGGTGCCACTGGCCTTTCCTTCTACTGCAGTTGAAGAGATGCCCTTCCTGCACCAGCCTTATCCTGGCTCTTGCCTTTGGTTCTTGACCTCTATAATCTGCTTTACAAATCATCTTAACTGTCCGGTATGTGCCAAGAAGATCTGAACCTAAGCTTTAATGGGTCATACTGAAAAGGTTAAATTTTCCAGAAAAATTCATGCTCCATCCAAATTGGTTACTATTGCTTACTTTGATCTCCTGACTAGTTAAGATAACCTAGGTTTTGGGCTGGGGTTGTGGCTGAGTGGTAGAGCACTCGCCTAGCACGTGAGAGGCCCTGGGTTGGAACCTCAGCACCACATGAAAATAAATAAAAAGGTATTGTGTCCAACTACAACTAAAAAATAAATTAAAAAAAAAAAAGATGAGAACCTAGGTTTTATTCTACATGCATATATACTATTAAGGACTAAAACAATTCTCATGGGAAAAAAAATCAATGGCTACATAAGAAATAGCCAAGAGCCACACAGATTTGAAACAAAGCTCTGACATTAATTTGCTGAGCCACTTAAACTCCTCCTGTTTCAGTTCTGTCGTCGTTTACAGAATGAAGATAATGAAATGACACACTTGTCAAAGCACCCATATGACCATGCAGAGGGGCCGCTGGTAGACAGACATCTCGAACTCCGTCACTGGAAGAGTGAGTGATTCATCTTTATGGGCGAAATATCATTTCTACAAGATTTGGGACACTAAAATATTTCTGTCCAAGTGCCCTATTTAACTACAAAATGTCCTACCTGGGAAAGAAAAATAGTAGCAATTCTGCCAAAAGAAAGGCACTAAAGGAATTTCACCAGGCCTTTTAGCAGCATCAATCACAAAATCATGACATACAATATTTATTATGTAAACATGTATTATTCATTCATTTAAAAATATTCATAGGGGCTGGGGCTGTGACTCAGTGGTAGAATACTTGCGTAGCATGTGTGAGGCACTGGGTTCAAATCTCAGCACCACATGAAAATAAATAAAAATATACAAAAAAATAAAATAAAGATATTTATAGAATTTCTACTGTGCTGTAGTAGACTGTACAACTGTCCTCACAAAACTCTGTATGACCTGCAAATAAGCAAACACTACCTGGTGCTACTTCCTCATCCCCACGTATTTTTCCTTGAAGTTGTGGCATCTGTGTCAGCCCCTAATAAAGCTGTGCCCAAGCAGCAAAAGGAAGAGAAGCCCGTCATAAAAACTTTAATCACTAGACATAAGTATGGAATAACCAAAACATTGGCCTTTAAATGTCCACACCTCTCAAAATCACCTATTGATTTTATTTATGATTATTGTTTAAATTTCTGGCTGCTTCATTTTCCGTTCTTAGAATAGTTTATATATCGAATCCTGAGCCATGGTGTGGACCACTTATTCCAATGAGCAATGCTATAAGATGAAATGCAGGGTCTCCTTGACGTTAAGTGCCCAACACCACCACTCACAGAGCACAGGCCCTGTGCGCTCGGGCCCACCCAGGTGTTTCTCTGGGGCAGGCAAGGCACTGTGGAGCTCTCCCCAGCTCTCTCTGCCATCTGCAGACCCTCAGCATTCCCACGCATACATACCTGAGGGTTATACCACCCTCCAGTTCTAGCCATTAACCCTCTTGTGGATAACCTGCCAACCAGTGCCAACTTGCTCCAGCTGAGTCTGTTCTCCTGTTTACTGTCTTTTTACTATAAACTTATTTACTCATTTTTACTTCAGTGATGTGAATTTGAATTAAATGAGTCACACATGCTTTTAGTAGTGACCTAAGCGATACTTATGTTTCTACATTTTAATAAAGAGTCACACTGCCTGCTCTACAGATTCCATTTCCAACCCCACTGCTTCCAAATGATCCTGGTTAAAAATTTGGCCAGTATCCTTCCATACTTTTCTCTTGTTCATACAAACTTGTGAAACATATGTATAAAATTAATTTCCCTTATGTTAAAAGGAAAGTATAACTTACATTTTTAGAGTTATGATCATACATTTGGAATTAATGATTGTCTCTATATTCTTAGCCCAATCATCTCCATAATGGCTCATTCATTGCATGTGTGGTCCTTTCCTTATTTCACCATCTCATTGTAGACCGGTGATCAGACTGAGTTCTTTGCTACTATAAGCAGTACTGCTACTTATTTCAATATGGTTCCTGTACCTACCAGCATCTTTATTTCTGATGGCAAAGTTTCCAAATGGGATGTCAGTTTCAAAGGAAATGCATTTACATATTTTAAATATATCATAAGATTGTTGTCCTAAAAATTCTGACATAATTTATACTCTCACTAATATAACATGTAGCCCCTATTTCCTTATATCTTCAACAGCAGGGGATATCATCAAGTATTGTAGGTTTATCCTCCCAATCTAACAGACAATAAGAGGTACCTCATTGTTATTTAATATAAATTTCTTTGACTCTGCTGAGGTCAAATATGTTGAATCTTTTTATTCTCCATTATATAAACTGGGATTTTCATTGGTATTTTCCAACATTTTAATTGAGCTTTTCCCCCTAAACATTTCATGTTAGAATTTTAATCCTTTGTTTTATGCAGTTCAAATATTTTCTCCCCTTTTATTGCTCACTTTTTCTATTTGTAATTTTTTTTACCATACATAAAATTTTATGTAGTCCAATTAATCAGTGTTTTTTTAAATGACTACAGGTCTCCTGTCTTGCTTCAGAAGTCCTTTCTAATACCAAGGGGGAAAGGAAGCTTGATGCCCCTCAGATTCCATGCCCTGCACACATATCCGCGTCTACCTCATCTGTCGTTGTTAAAGAAAGGAAAGCCTTCTGGTAGAAAGGGAGCTATCTACTGTCTTCTCAATTCCTTTGATTTTCAGGGAAAATGATGGAATGTGAACTCTGCATGGTCAAATCCACACACTATTTTCAGTCCTTGTCCTTCCTGCTCATTCCACACATCTGACACCTCCTGTCATTTCCCAGTCTCTCTCATGAGACCTCTTGACTTTCCCTCCTTCCTCCAGCAATCGCATCGGAGCTTCCCAAGAGCACCTGGTGTCAGTCTTCCTCAGTGTCTTCCCACAGTCTTCTCTCCTGCAGTCTTGCCTGCTGGCCCTATGACTCCCAGGATTTAAAATTCCTTCTGCATGCAGTTGTGTACAGATTTAACCACTTCAAGCTTAGATTTCTTAGCTCCAGACCTATTTTATGCAGACCACACCTACAAAACTGAGCTAGTCATCATTGTCACATGCTTGTTATATAGGAGAATGGCCAATGCTACATACCAGTCACCCAGGCGGTAAGTCTCACTGTCCCCACTGGCCCCTTGTCAATGCTATACACACAAAAATACATCTCCAAATACCACATGGCTTATGCCCTCTAGATCCATGTAGCCCATATGATAGCCAAAAAAGCCTGCCTAGATCCCTTGCCTGTATTCCTGTAAGAGACCCCCTAAGAAGTTCCTCTCTGGTCATTCTCCATTCATTTTATAGACTGTTTCATCCTTGCTAAAGACCAATCTTGATGCCATTGCTTTATAATGAAGTTCAACCTTCCTTCTGGTGTTTGAGATTGTGAATGGTTAGAATCTTATTTGCTTCTTCAACTTTGGTTCTCATTCCATGTCCTTTGGTCCTCTGAGGGGAAATTTCAGTGTTCTCTCCCACCTGTGTGCCTTTGCATATGGGGCCTCTCTGCTAACCTGCTCCTAAAAATAACCAGTTAGCTGGAGCCTCACAAAAATGCCTGGAGTTACACATAATTATCAATAAAAGTCAATTCTAAGGAGGCATGCTATCTAGAAACACTGAAAACTAGGCAAGAAATTGTACATTTAAAAGTCAAAATCAACACTGTGTTAGGAATACACTAATTTGAATAAGGGTCGAGCTATAGATACAGAAAGAGAACTACTCATTGTCAAGCAGCCAGATGAAATATGGAACCTTACTGCTGTGCTTAAATAATCATTTCTTTCCTTAAAAAGGGGGATGGGTTCCTCGTGCATTCTGTATCAGAGAAGAATTGAGATATGAGGAATCTGACTACCTTCTGTGTATCTTAGTGACAAAAGATTTACCACCAGTTCATGAGCTCAGTCTCTCCCTTCCAACTAAAGGGAAAATGGTAAAAATCAATGCCTGTCATGGCTAAGCAATGACCTTAGGGATAAAACATAGAAGCAAAGAATTACAATACCTAAATTTTTAAATGTCAGTATGCCAACACACACACATACACACACTAAATGACCAGATTAAAAAAATAGTCAAAACCAATGACAGAGTCTTTAACCTATAAAGAGCTCTGATAGATAAAAATGAAAAAGATAAATATCCAAAACAAAAATAAGCGAAGATATAAACAGATAACTTAAGAACAAAGATGATCAATAATATAGGAGAGGGCTCAGTGGTAGAGCGCTCACCTAGTACGTGCACGGCCACGGTTTGATCCTCAGCACCACGTAAAAATAAACACATTGTGTACAACTAAAGCAAATAAATAAATATTAAAAAAAAATAATAATACAGGAGGAAAAGCAATCAAATAACATGGAAAAGGATAAGATATCCGTTTGACTACTAAAATGGGCAAAATGATTAAAAGAAGGCTAATTGAGTAAAAACAACTAAAAGAAGGCCCATTGTTAATGAGGATCTACAGACAAGCACACGCAGCTACTTCTTACAGTAAGAACGTAAGGACACATTCTGGTGTTCCACATTCAGGAGGCGACTGGAAATCAATATGTGTCAATCTTTTAAACATGGATGTTCTTTGAACCAGCAATTCAACTCTAGGAATTTCTCCAAAGACAATACTTGGCCAAATACATCAAATACTATTTAGCCATTAAATTCAGTAATCTAAAACCTTAATCTGTTATTAAATGAAAAACATGCACAAAGCCCTGTGTGTATACAGCATAAGCCTCTTTTTTCATTAAAATGTGTTATGAAAAATGTCCTGTGTATGCACACATGTTCCTGCCTCAAATGGCCTCCGAGAGCTCTGCCCTCAAAGATCAGCAGCAGCTGTCTCTTAGGGCTGGATGTGTCATTTTTTTTTTTCCTAGATTTAAGCCCATTTAAACAAAAACTATGACTATGTCTTATAATAATAATAAAAATTAAAAATCTATTTTTATATTATACTTTTGCTTTGAGAACACTATATTTAGGAAAATTGAATATAGAATATGGAACACATCCATGGACAAGCGAGAAGTTGGAATTAAATTATAAAACCTGATCACATATTCTACTTGTTCATCATTTAGAATTTTTTTCAAATGGTTTCACTATAATAAAGCCTTAAATGTTTTGCTTTAAGCATTCTTGATTCGATTTTCACACATAGTATGTTTTAAGGGCTGTTCATTTGGTTCATTTAAACCCATCTCATCAAAATGCAAAATTTCTAAGAGCTATTTTATCTCAAAAAAATTAAATCTAACTTATGTCCTATTTTCTTAGCAAAAGGAAAACAAATTTTACTAAAAGTAAATGAATTTAAGCTTCAAAAGTTCAAGGTTGACACAAAAGTACTTAAGTTCCAAGAGACTGAAAAGCATCCTGGCTTTCAATTCTTATTCAAAAAGTTTATCTACACACGTCTCATTCTTCAATCCACACTCTACAAAACTAGCTGAACCAACTTTCCCTACCTTTAGAACCCTTACATTTCATTGTCTTCTTTAATATAGCACATGGATGAGGTACCTCCCCTAGGAATCAAGGAACCCAGACCTGGCTTCAATGCCATGAATCTGTCCCTTAGCTTCGAGATTGATGCTAAACCCACGGACTCCTCTACTTAGAATAACCCTTCAAATCTTTTGTCTACCTTACTTAGCAAATACGTAGTTCTCCTTCAAGATTCAATTTAATTATTTTCCCTAATGACGCCTAAGCAAAAGTCCCTGTGCCACCTTTCTTCTCTGTGCAAAATCTGCATACACACACACACACACACACACACACACACGTATATCAGGCTTATATTGAAACTATTTGTTTGCATGTCTTTCTTCTCCAGAAGCTCACCTCCTTAGGGTATGCCATCTCATTTTATATATACCCAGTACCTCCCCCAGAGAGGAGACAGCTAGATTATATTCTCCACAAGCATATGCTAAATGTATTAAATGTGGCCTCTTAGGAAAATTATCTTTATTTTTAGACAATTTCCTCAGTATGATGCGGCTCCTTTCAACACCTATGGAGATGTATGTGAAGCTAGCTAAAGAGGTTGGAGTTGACATGGTGGTCAGTTGGGACACTGCAGCTCCAGAGGGAGGGCACTACCACACCAGGCAAGGTGTTGATGGTGGCAGTAAGACCTAGGAGGGACTGAGAATTGGGAGCAGTGTAGCTATTACCAAACATTGCAAGGGTGACAAGATCCTGTAAGCAGGATGTAACAATGGCAGACAGAGAAGAAAAAGAAAATCTGTAGGACAGCCCACAATAAATGTCAGAACAGGCAGAAAAGGCTTGATGGAATCTATACAGACCTACAAAGGACCATGCACATATTGTGTTAGGCAAAAGATCAAGTGAGGTGATTGAGGAGGCCACTTGCCCACATAAATTTATTGGCTACATGTTTATAGTTAGGAGCAAAAATAAATAAGTAAAAAGGAAGTGTCTTAGGAAGGTGTAAACCTGGGGTTCCTTTCTGGGACACCTCTGCAGCTGACCCCAGAGGGGTCTGCTTACTGCAGGCCCTCTCCTCCTTCTTCAGATTCCTCCCTTCCTCCCCAAACTGACTGTACCTGCTGAGTTGGGCATCAATTACCATTCCCCGCTCCTTGGATCTGGGGATGGAGCAATGCCAGAAACTGTTCTTCCTGAGAGAGTCAAGGGTGCCACAGAAAGTTCCAGGAGGGCATCTCTACCAAGATAAGACACGGTCACAAGGCTAATAAGATGATTAAATGCATTACGAAAAGAGAACTGAGACTAATATAAATTTGATTTCCTTTCCCCAAAAGAACTCTGAGCATCTGAGGTAAAAGAGGTTAAGTGAAGGGCAAATGAGATAGCTAGATTCATTCATAAATGATTTACATTTGAGGAGAGATTTTGAAAGATTACCCAACCTAGAATGAATAGCAAAATATTCAAGGCAGTTACATAACAATTAATGAAAACATGGAAATGGATATTACATTCCTACCTTAGAAGTGTCATAGTCCAATAAGAACAGAAAACCAATTTTCCTGTGGAATGATTTACATAAAAAATTTGTGGAACTTCATATATAAAGATAATTATTAAACTTGAATTTTGAGAGGTCTTCCAACTAATAGATTGGGTAAAATAAAGGAGATTAGTTTTACTTAACTATCTGTACATTTCCATAAGGTTTATTTTTGGTAAAACAGTGAACATGAAAAGGCTGGTCAAAATTACAATGCAAAGATTGATTTAAGCGGGGGGGGAGAAAATCACATCCTGTCTCCTCAGTGAGAAGCAAATGATCTCACTCTGAAAGGGCTGTAAAAGTGAAACATCTAAATATACTTAGAAAAAATTTGAATTGTTTATTTCCAAATGTAGCATGCTATCCACTGCAGTCAAATCATCTAAATTCTGTGTGGTTAAGTCTCTTATCTGTAAAACATAAATAAGCATATAAATCTCTTTGATGACATTATTAAGCATTTCACACATTATATATCAATCTGTAAAGAGAGCACTGAAGCAAGAAAACTTCGAGATTACGTATGCAAAAGATGCTTGAAGAGGGAAGTCTTGTCCTGTTACAAAGTTCTGACTGCCTGATAGATCTTAAAATCTGTGAAAAATAAGCCTTAAATATATTTAAATGGAAAAAAAATGTGTTGGAAGAAGAAAGCGTGTCTATAAGACTCAAACAGGAAAGCTGAATGATTTTTTGTATCATCAGGTTATTCTAGTTTCAGAAGTTAAGAATCCTGAGGATAAATATCCTGATTACAGCCCATGCATTTTTGTTTTCACATGGTTTATCCTGTCATATAGACACTCTAGGGGTTTCTAAATAGGAAGGCCAGGAGTTATGAATAGAAATCCATTTCTAGGGCCAATTTCAAATTCAAATTTGCATGATAATATCTGCAGTGCTTTGTCCCTCTTAAAACAGAGTTACCAAGCTCTTCAAGCCAGTTCTCTGCATTTTAATGAGCAGAGTCCAGACCTGATGGCTAAATGGTTTGTTTTTAAGTTTTTGAATCCCACATAAGAATCATTATCCTAAATGCATGATTGAAGATCTGAAGGGTACTTATATACTTTGTATACAAGCAGTTGTATGTAAAAAGATACTATACTTGTGCATGATGAATAAGTAAATAAATAATAAAAAAATTAAAAAAAAAAAAAAAAAAGAATTGTTACAATGCCGGGTACTTGGTGAGTCTCCAAACACTTAATGATTATTTTTCAAATAGTACCTTACACATCTCTAAACAACAAAACATGGTATTCAATTCAGTAGCAAGGAAAATAACCCTTTTTTTTTTTTTTTTTTATTTTACGGGACATCCAGCTACACACAAAGAGAAGTCTGTGAAAATGTGATGGCTATGGTTTGAATGTTTGTTCCCCCAAAACTCACGCTGGAATCTGGCTGCTCTCTGGCAACCCTAGGAGGCGGGCACTCCAGGAGGTGATGGGCCGCAAGCGCAAGCGCGGCTCGCGCGTGGTGGGTTAATGTTGTGACAGAAGGGAGGGCTTCGCCCCCTTCAACTCAGCTCTTCACCCTCTGCCATGTGAGCATCCAGTACTCCTCCCCCTTCAGAGGACACAGCAGGCAGGGCACCATCTTGGAAGGGGAGAATGGCCCCACCAGAAAAGGAACCAGACTTTGTCTTGACCTTGGACTTCCCAGGCTCCAGAACCTTGGGAAATGAATTTCTATTCTTTATAACTTACCCATGCTGTGAAATTCTGGTATGTATAGCTGCACAAAACAAACTAAGACTGACTATTCTATAGGGCAAAAGATAGACATAGTCTAGGGTTTAGATTACGCTTCAAAGGTAACCAGCAAGTACCAACAGAAAATGATAATACTATAAGGAATTTTTGGGGTCATTGCTTCCTTCCTAGCTCTGAGAATCCCTTTTCCTCCCACCCACAATAAATTTTAAAAACAAATGAAAATAAAAATAGAACAAATAAGAACGCCACCTTTGAATATAGTACCTTCATATCCAAAAAGTTCAAACTATCTGGTAGCGGGAGAACAAGGAGACTCCTGAAGGCTTTCCTAAAGTAGCATAATAGTTTTTCACTGACAAATCCAACAATTATTCCGAGATTGATGCGTTGATGTAGTAACACTCCATCACTCAGCATCTCTGTTTATGTGTTCCCTCTCCCAGAGGGCAGCCATTCTGAAGAGTTATCCCTCTCCCCAAGCAGCAAGACCCATAAACTCTCTGTGAGCACAATTAAGGACTTCTACCATTCAGATGGAAATAGATACCAATTAAACAAATTACTCTTATTAAAGAAAAACTTTAAATCTAAAACTAAAACAACCCTCAGAAAATTCATACAAATATATACTGCCAGGTATCTGGAATCCTTAGAAATCTCCACTGTCTTACTGAAGTACTTAGCAGTTCTCTTAGTAAGACTGACTGTTTAAATGTCCCTGGACAGAGAACACTGTCAACTAAATATTACCTGATAGACCGTTAAAGTACCTCTCAACAAACATGAGGGGAAATCTGTGATTAGTGGATAAACAAGGTCAATTGCTGAGACTTAGCACCCTATGAATTCATAAAAAGTAAGATTCTTGCATTGCCCCTAAAACATTTCAACATAGCAGCTACTGATAAGAAACACAGTATTTAGGAGCCGGCGCTGGGGCTCAGCAGTAGAACGCTCATCTCACATGTGTAAGGCCCTGGGTTCAATCCTCAGGGATTAAACCATATAAATAAAATAAAGGTACTGTGTCCACCTACAACTTAAAAAAAAGAAGATGAAAAAAGATAAAAAAGAAACACAGTATTTGAAAGCCTAACCAGGGAAAATACTCATAATAATGTCCCTTGCTCCTGGATTCAGGAGAGAAAAATCACAAATATGTAATTGTTTTATGTGTGAATATCATTTTTGGCTCTCCAAATGATTAAGAAAACAGTCAGCCAGATGACAAATTATGGAGATCTGCTATAAAAATGTTGTTACAAATACTGTTAAATTTGTTCAATTTAACTTTTCAAGACCCATTCAATAAGTATCTTTCTTAATCTGTGTCAGAAACTGTTTTACTTTGACCAGATAACGATTATATATGTACCTTCAGCCCAGAGGGCACTCTAAGCTAAATATTCAGTCACAGTAAGGATTCTAGCATAGATGAAATTCTGTGACTTTTGGAGCCATATCCTCCACCAAACAAATTCGCTTTTTTCATGCATCACGTTTCTCCCACCACCAGTTGGCTGCATTTAATTCCTCTGTATAATTCTGAACAATTCCCACTTTCCCAAAAATTCTCTGGCTCTATTATTTCACAGATATTTACTCAACCTCTCCCAAGAATCGTGCAGGGCACAGGTGTTCACAAACTTATTTTCCAGACCTGTCAGAATGCAATTCTTACTTCCTATCAGCAGCCCTCCAAGTATGTAAATACGAGTGATAAGATGATGTAATAAAGCTGTAAAGTTCCCCTTTATGGTCCACTGGATGAAGGGCCTGGGTGTGAATCCTGGCTCCTCCCTTGGTGCCTTTGTGGTACTGGAGTAACCATCTAGCACCTCTCTAAATCCAGTTTCCCCTTCTGTAATACTGGGGAATATAGAACACTGAGATTCTAAGGTTGGTGGGTTAAACAAGAGGTACATTTTACTGAATCTCATAGGAAATGCTTCAATAAACAAGATGAGCATACGGTAGCATCCACAAACTCTGGGGTGTGGGTTGTTGCCAACAGAAAGTCTGGGATGGCTTCTTGGCCCAGTGGCAATGGACAGGACGGGCTGCACAGAGGCTCAAGAGGAAATGGAAGCCTTTCCCTTCCCAGCAGACAACATGCTAACAATCATCAAAGCAAACATTATATTGTTATTAATATGCAAGAGACAGATCAATCTGGTAATTATTATATACACACAATATGTGATTAAATGCAAGTATAATGAACTATCAATTAGGTTACAGTGATTTGTCTTTAAGGATTTGAAAACAACACCCTTGACAATTACAGAATGACTCGCATCCTGGAGAAGCACAGACTCCTCCACTAGCAGCATGAAACCCTCACCACCTTGAACGTTGAGGAAAAGGAAGGAGAACTGCAATTTTCTATGTTGCAAGGGGATTAAACATCTCTCTCATAAATTGGGCCCTCAACAAATAAATAGAAACCTTTCAGATTTCTTCTGGACAAAAAATTACCAACAGCATGAATTTATTTGAACTAAGTGAGTTCTGTTGAGAGGAAGACTGAGTGATATTCTTGACTTGGAAAGAAAACAAGACAATTACATAAGGTAAAGGGCTGGAAATTTCATCAGGACCAACTAGAATACCTGGAAGGCAACACTGCTCA
Organism: Tamias sibiricus; assembly: GCA_025594165.1. Lineage (NCBI taxonomy): Eukaryota > Metazoa > Chordata > Mammalia > Rodentia > Sciuridae > Tamias > Tamias sibiricus. Next base: position 145,815,994 of record CM046666.1, read on the forward strand.
CAGTAACCACCACCACAAAACAGCAAGCGATGCTGAACTGGATGTTTAAAAACAACCACAGGTCCCAAGAAAACGGAAATTCTCTAGGCAGGTGGGCACTGAACCCTGCAGTCCCCCAAGTCCCTCCCCTTCCACCTTTGTTTTTCCATATTTTATTAGCATGGTCACGCAGTCCCATAAGGAAAGCTCTGGGGTGACATGCAGCACCTGTAGGTGCTCAGCAAGCCGCAGCTGTCAGGACTGCCACTGTGAGTGTGGACAGGATCAAGACTGCAGTCACCGCCCCCCACTGACTGGCCCCACTAGCACTGGCCCTCTTCCTGACCCCACAAGCACGACTGGCCTCCCCGCCACCAGCTCTCCTCCCCCTCAAAGGGCCCTACCTTCGGTCACCCTGATCATCAGTCTCATCCTGGTCAGTCCCAGCTGAAATCCTGAGACTCTGACAGCCCGTAAGGCTGGGAGGTTGCGTTTGTTAGAACCTTGGAGTCCTTGCCACAGTCTCTGAAGGCCTGATGCCAGACGAACAGGGCACCCTCAGATGTCGCATGGACATGCTTCACAGAGGGCTGCAGGTGTGCAGGGCGTTCAGTACCTCTGCTGCTATCTGGCCTCCCACCCATTCTCCATGGCGAGGCGCGCGCGGCTTCATCACCGGTGCCAACTGTCCAAAGGAGCGCTTACACCACGCTGCTCCACCTCCTCAGAGGGCACCTGCTGCCTTCCCATGGCCTTGCCGCCTCATCCCAGCGGAGTTCACTTAGAGCAACCCTCTTTTCCTGCTTCTTCTACAAAAAAAGCACAAGGATTACTATATTTTCCCTTTACTAAAGTGATAAATGCTCATTAGAGAATAATTTGAAAATACAAAAATTTGAAAGAAAGAACATTGAGAAAGTCATCGATCACCACCCTGCTATCCATTAAGAAAGACATGTTAACACCTATCTTTTATTTCTTCCCAGTCTTTTTCTTCTTCATTCATGTTTTGGGAGGAAGAAAGATAGTGATTGCGAGTTGAAAACGCTACACTCAAAAGGTTAATGTCTAATGTCTTGCTTTTTCTTAACTGTAAACTTTTTAAATTTATGAAATATTTTTTCTGTTTCAAATAATTTGCAATGTGCATTCAAAGCAACTATTTTTATGGTGGAACTGAAAAACAATGATGGTAGCTCTGAGCTTTGCCAGATCCCCATAACAGAAATGATGTATATGAAAAGTGAAAATACACTTGTCCTTGTCATTGATATTCTCAGTTATACTTGATATTTTTAATCCTTACTAGAAATCTAGTCTTGTTGCTTTTTATTTTCTTACATTAAAACCTGCCTGGCCATTATAAACACATTTTGAAATAGTGGTTATTTTAATGTTTTATGTTTTCACATCTGTTACAGTAATACTGAACTTTATGTTCATCTCTCTAAAAGCATAGTATTTTGCACATGGCAGGGATTAAGCAACACCTTTATAACTGGACCCACTTAGGGAGATTTCAGTTGTAAGAAATAACAACTCATCTGAGGTTAAAGAATTTGTGAATGAAATAAAAGTTGATGTTATTAATTACCTCCTAGCTTAAGTTTTCGCATAACAGGATGTCTGTGTATGTGTGAATATGAGTTCATCTCCACAAATCCCAGCTGACCTTATGTCAGAACAATTGTTTCTTTTCCTTTAAAATAAAATTTATTTATTTGTGTGTGTGTGTGTTGTGTGTGTGTGTGTGTGTGTGTATTTTAGCAAAGTAGTAAATGCTTGTAATGGACCTTTTCTTGCATAAAAACCAAAAATACCTCTTTGTTGCTCCTGTGTAATAGTTACATGTTTTAGGACCAATACTAACTTTCTGAAACCATAAAACCAGATTATTTTTTCTAAAAGAAAAGAAAATGTCTGCCACAAAAATTTGAAACATCTGCTGAGCAATCCACAAGCGAAAAGCGAAAGCAGTGATCTTAGCTCCAGCTTGCAGGCAAGCTCCGTCTCTCTGGAGAGCACACCTTGCCCGTTAGGGAGCAAGTGAACCAGCAGCGCCAAGACAAGTGGCCAGCCCAACAGCCCTAGAGCTGCCGCCGATTCCTGGGCTCTCCTGCCACTTGTCATTGGCATGTCCCCTCCACCAGGTGCAATGAGGCTATGACCTCAATCAGTTTCACTGAAACACGCGTCGCCAAGAATACCTGGCTCGAGTCACGATGAGAAGCAATGAGAACAGTGAAAGCCACAGGGGACGTGACGTGGCCACAGACTGCCCAAGCTTCACTCAGCACTCTGGAGACCTCTGCATGTCACCAGTGCCCTGGTGAGAACACCACCAGGCACCCACAGCACAGAGGCAACACGTCCCACAGCAGCACATCTCTGTGGTGCACAGCGACCTGCTGGTGACCACTCTGACCGCAAGGGAGCGACTGGTCCTTTGGACTAGCTACTTCATGCCTCACAAGCCTCTTCATTCAGGAGCTGCCCTGCTTTCAAAGTCACCAGGTTAGCTGCCGTCTTGGACACATGACCACGACGTCTGGGAGAACACATCTCTGAATGGAACACGCCAGTTCCTGAACATGCAGCCTTCAACATCAGGCTGGGTTAAAATACCAGCTCCAAATGGATGTTAGAAAGCCACCAAAAAGGGCCATGCATGTCCAGGACAGAGGCAAGGATAGAGACAGGCGAACACAGGAAGGAAGATGCATGTAGAAAATGCAATTTAAAAATTATTGCTGTGAATGCAAAAATGATCAAAAGGAACATTTAATTGGATTCATGTTTATCTCTTCTATCTGAAAATTGAACACCTTTTTCACCAAAGATATAAGCTTTTTTTTCAAATTCAGTAAGCTGAGGGTGAAGAGGCTAACCTAGACACATTTAATACATTAAGGATTTAGGTTAAAATTTAGTTAAGCTAATTTAGCAGCAATTGAAAATATTTCTGTAATGAAGGAAAACAATTTCAACAACCACATAGCATGTGTGGGATGAATAAGTACTCAATTCCTTTTGTATTAATAATCAAAATTAGTGATTTTTGACCCACATTCTACTTCAGGTCTACTGAACTACTAGAAAAGAAATCCATTTTAATGCTGTCTAAAGCAAAGCCTGATCAGATTAAGAATACTAGAGTCCAGTAACAGTAAACATCTGTACAGTAGTTACACAGTTCACAGGAGTTTTCACAAGTAGAATCTTACTTAGTTCTCAGCACAGCTCTGTGTAATACATAGGCTGTTATTATTCTCACTGGACATATTTATCCAAGTGTTCATTAAACACACTTTGTGAATAGTAGTTTCAGCAGTACATCTTCTCGAAGCTATTTCAGATTCTGCTCTCTAACAAGTATTAGGGTCAGTGTCCATGTTTTTGCTTCTGTGATGTTTTTACAGTTGTGTAATATGTCAATAATCATTTTGGCCCAACAGAGATATCATTGAAGGACTGCTCATCATCTGTTTACTCATCATCTCTCCAAAGACCACAGCTTCAGAATACATGAGGAACAAAACAGACATCACCAAAACAAGTATGATTACTTTCTGCCTTGGTGATTAAGTAAACTAGGTAGATGGTTATTTGACGGAAAAGCGAAGCCAAGCAAGGGTTTTGACTCTCTTAAGTCAAAACAGCATAATGTACAGCTTTATGCAAAGTTGTACAAAAAAGATTCAGAAGCATTAAAAGAGAATATGTTGGGTTTTCATCATGGGACCAAAAGACCTAACCTGAACAACTAAGAATAGGAAAAGTTTATTTTGGCTTATGGTTTCAGAGGCCAAACATCATCGTGAAAGGAATGGTGGAGGAAAGTGCTCAGTTTCTGGACAGCCAGAAAAAAAAAGAGAGCTTGAGTGCAAGGATCCAGGGATGATGTAAGCCCAGGGGCACACTCCCAGTCATGCCCTACCTGCTTACAGTTGCCACCCACCAGTCCATCAAATTATTAATCCATCAAATAGACCAATACACTGATTAGGTTATAATTCTCACAGTCTGATCTCATTATCTTTGAACATTTCTGCACATTCTCACACATAAGCTTTCAGGGGACACCTTGTATCCAAATCAGAAGGACATGAAAAGATAAAAATTCAATTTAATTTAAAAATTATACTTTATTATGAGAAGAAAATTTCTGTGTGGATTATAGGAGCCCTAAGAGGAAGAAATGTAACACAATCTCAGAATGTATGTTAAAGGTACTTGAAAGCACCATTATGATCATCATCATGAAACCTACAGGAAATCATCTTTAAATCTTCTGAAAGATCAGAGATGTGCAAGATGGGGCCATTTATAGAAGGACAGGAGGGAGAAGCTCTGCTGGAGGCCGCAGCAGCCAACTGCATGTGGACAGTAGTTAGGTAAAAAACAAGGCCCTAACTAGATCATGGAGGACAGGAGAACAGTGTGTGAGCACAGAAGTCTAGTCTGAAAGGCCCAGGGACAAGCATAGCCAGCAAACTGTCAGAGTAAACGCATGTCTTTGGAGAACCACTGGTTGTATCCAAAAGAAAGATATAATTTTAAGTTCACAAGTCAGTGATAGGTGAAATAAATAAACAGATCAAACACAATTGTTTGGAATGTCAATTTTGTGCTCTCCAAAAAAAAAAAAAAAAAAAAGGCAAAGCAGCAAATATGTTCGATATCTGGGAAATAACCTCGCAGTAATGAAAACCATTCCATCCAACTTATAGACTTTACAAGTTCCTCATGTGAAGCTGTGGTGGCACCTCTCTGGTGCCATAGTAAGTTTATTAATAAAACCCTCTAAGAATGAATGGGAAGTTGTACTCCATATATGTATAATGTGTCAAAATACATTCTACTAGGGCTGGGGTTGTGGCTCAGTGGTAGGGCGCTTGCCTAGCATGTGCGCGGCCCAGGTTAGATCCTCAGCACCAGGTAAAAATAAAGGCATTGTATACAACTAAAAACAAATAAATATTTTTTTAAAAAATACATTCTACTGCCATGTGTAGCTAAAAATAAAAAATAAAAAATAGTATTAAAAAATACTAGCAGTGGGTATCAAGAAAATTATAACTAGAAGTTGATATTATTAGTAGCAAAATATTAAGCAAAACTGTTGTTTGCAATAAATTTGGAAGGTAAACAATGTCCTTAATTAGCTGTGTCTTTAGACAAAAACTGAGAAAAGAGAAGATTGGAATGATGAGTTGGTAAACGACTGATTGAATTTGACAAAATACTATAAGAAATAAATAAGCTCAGGAAAAAAAAAAAAGAGGCTTTCTAAGCAGAAAAAAAGGAAAAAAAAAAAAAAAAAAAAAAAGGACATAAAACCCCCAGACACTCTGGAACTTGTGAATCTGGTAAGTAGAACGAGGCTCAACCCCAACTGGTGAAAGTTAAAATATTTAAGCCAAAAGGCTGTTTCAGCTTTAGTCTTGGTGCAAAGACTTATAACTAAATTGAGTTGGCTGCCAATAAATCCCTCCAAATTAATAAAATGGTTAATGAAAAAAGTAAATGATGGCATATCTCTCTTACAAAAGCCTATTAAGATCAACATACCAGTCAATTAATCTAAAAATAAAAGCCTATCTCAAAAAAGTTGTTTCTATACAAACTAAATTATATGCATTGAAATTACTCAATAAAGATCTATAAAGATAATATTTTTGAATTAGATGTAAAAATGTGGGACAACATTGAACTTTCCAAGGAGGATTTAGCTTGCCTTGGGATTGTCTTTAAGTTCTTGCTTCGTTTTAAAGATATTGAAACTGGAAGCCAAAGATGATGCATTATGGGTGAAGTCAAAAAGGTCTTGGCCCTGGAATCAAAGACAAGCTGAGGAATATATCTTTACATAGAGTAATTCAAAATAAAATATTCAAAAATATAAAGTATTAAGGATATGCATGCACAGGAGTGTTTAATGACTCTTTGCTTTAATTGATTTTTAAAATTATTGAATCAATATTAAATCCTAATTACATTGGCCAAAAAGGTATGTCATACAGAGTTCTGCTAAAGACTTTATGAATAAGAAAGGATAAGGAGGAAGAGGAGAAGAAAAGAAGGATGCTGAGGAAGAGGAGGAGAAGAGAAGTAGAGAAGGCCAGTGCTCCTCAAAATCTGTTAAATAGTCTTTTTTTTTTTAATTTTTAATGCTCAATTTTTCATACACTGATAATTTCATAAAATAAAATAAAAATTTTATGACAAAAAAACCCCATAATACAGTTCTACTGAGTTCAGCAAACAAGGGTGCCTACTTTGTTTATTAACCACATCTGTCTTTCAGGTGTTTACTGCGGTCTAGACACATGAGGATTTGGTGAGGCCTCACTGCATACTGGGAAGACCAGCAGGTCACAGAAAACACCGGCTCACCTCAAGGGCACTCATGCCCAAAGGAGAGCTAGAGTTGAAACAGAGCTGTGGGCAGCAGGGACAAGGACAGCCTTTAGAACAGAAAGGGAAGAGGGAAGTTTTGGTAGATACTGGAAAAGGCTGATGTTAATCTCACTAATTTTACTGCTATATCATTCATTCTATAATAGAACAAATTTAATCAAATCATTGAAATACTCCTTTCAAACAGTGATCTCCAACCTTTCTTGCTCAAATTCTTAAAAGAATTCTTATAAAATAGCATGCCTTTTGCATATTTGAAGGAGACAGCAACAATTTTTTACCTTGGTTACAAAAAAATTTTAAAAATGTAGTTTTTATGCACTGGAAAGACTGAAAAATCTAAATAAATTTCTTACAGTCTTTTAAGTACACCCAATGGAATCTCAATACCACAGTAACATGATACCTAATATTATTCATCTAAAAACTACATGAATAAGTTCCTTTTTAACATTTGGGAATTTTACAGGCTTCCTCTTTTTCTTTGAAATCTTCTTCCCCTACTGAATATTATTTGTTATGTTTCAAAGTCTTTTATTGATCACTCTATATATGTCTTTCCAACAGAATACATGTATGATTTACACGGTAACCAAATTACCTTGACTAGTTCACTAACTAGGCCACCTGGGAGAACTCAGTGTGCATAAAATGAACATGTCATCCAGATTCACTGTTAGTTATAAAATGTCTACATCCTCAAACTGGTTACTAGGAAATGACTTCCAAACATCAGTGGTTCAGGCCTGAGATACTTGCTGATGTTGCTCACCATGACTGACATTTGTTGGCTATGATATGGAAATACTTCCCCCTGCTCTTCCTGTGGTGTGGTTGAGTCCTTTCCCTAGAATTTGTTTTCTCTCTCCTTGGGCACAATTTCAGAAAGGGGTCTGAAGCCTAACACTTCCAGCGGCAGCAGCAAATGCTCCCGACTCTTCCCAGGGTTTATCTCTAACAACTGCGGAGCAATGTTTCTTGTGTCTTTGGTGCTATTATATTTGAACAATTGTAGTGTTGCTTTTAAATAGAAATAACAATTTCAGGGCTAACCCAAAAGTAAAATAAAAATCATTTTTAAAAAGATCCAAAGAGAGTGAGCTGAAGTTGAACAGATGCTTATGATCAAGATGATCATGAGCAGCATGACCAGGTTCTTCTCTGGCATGGTAACTCATTCATCCACAGCAGGGTTCTAATAACAGGTATCATCAGTTCTTCTCTTTTAAGGAAGAGGCTCTATCTGAGTTACAAATGTTAGTGTTACCGAACAACTGAAATGTTTGCAGACAGGTATGTTTTGCATAGCAAAGAAAATAAGCTCTTTCAGTCATGTTTATGAGTAATGTCACAATCAAGTCCTACAACGTGTGACTTTTAAGTTAATTCAAAATGCCTTTATAATTTCTAACAAACTTGTTGCAGAAACTCAGATACATTTGGGGGAAATTTTTCCATATCCTTCCATGGATATGAAATGGCCAATTTAGTTGCCTTGCACTGCTCAGAATAGTGGGGTAATCAAGACATCAAGAAGTCAAGACTGTAGACGTCAGGAAGCAAGGAAAAGAGCAACACGTTAGAAGATGTTTAAATAGTTTATGGAAATCTAAATATGCTAGTTATAAAGACCACTCACACCTGCCCCCTCCCCATGCAATTGTCTCTGAGTCCAAAGAGTTACCAAAAAGCTAACTTTAGGAAATGTTAGTGAACTGGTTCTGATAGTTAAGATAAATGAACTGTTAAGGCATACTTCTTTTTATGTAACTATATTACTTATGTTAATGCAAACTTGGTTTTCTCTCTTAATCCATGGAAATGGACCAGAGACAGACTGATTCCTTCCATGGATATGAAATGGCCAAAAGCTAATCAAAAACTATCCTTTTAATATATTATAGAATACATGAAAACAATAAAAACAGTTATGAGCATTTTCTTCTATACCAAACCTGGCCAAGATCCTATTCTCCAGTATCATTTAACAGACATTTAAATCAGTCTACTATTTGAGAATATATTTTAACATGTGGAATTAAGACTGACCATTGAAAATGGCATGACTGTTTCATAATCTTGCATGTTTTCCAGTTCCTCTGTAAAGTGCTTACTCAAGCTTAATGACAGGTGATTTCCAGGCTGACTTTGCTGTGACTAGAGCTCTGCAGGCATTACTTACTATATGTCTATATGTCATGAATCTTTCTTAAGTATGCTATGGTCTATTTGTCGCACAGTTGACCTTTCTGATGTGCTAGTCATATGTTTTGAGATGCACTCTCCAGTGCTGATTTCTATTCTCAACAGCTTTAACCTGAACTTGTATCAAATGTGATTTTAGTGTGTATAGTCTAGATGAGTCGCAGTAAGTAAATCTCATGGTACTAGAACAGGGTCCTGTCTCCCACAGGATGACTTCCACTAAGTTCTTTTAGCCTGAAAACAACCCTCATTAGGGCTGGGGATGCAGCTGAGCAGTTGAAAGTGTGCTCAGCATCCGCAAGGCTCTGGGTTCAATCACCAGCACCACAGCAAAGCAAATAAACCCTGTCATTAGTACATTAGGCTAAAAAAAAAAAAAAAAAAAAAAATCCCAAAACAAACAAACAAACAAAAATTCAATAAAATCAATCCACTCCTGGTTGATTACTAGTGTTATTTTACACCTATCTCTTTTCATCCATATAAATATTTATTAAGAATTATAATACATTGAGCAATTTCCATGGAATTTTCCATAAATGGGTTTTTATTTGAATTAAAATAGAAATATCATGGTAACTAATATATTTAACTATTAATCAACATCCTATAAGAGCAAAATCACTATTTTTATTGCACAAGTAGATTAATTGTGCATCAGTGTTTGTATTTTAAATTTAAACTTTTTTGTGTTAATAATTACTGTTATCATAACATGGAAACATACCATTTAAAAATAATAAACATATGGCCCCCCATGGGGGAAAAGTCTATTATGCATTTTTAAGATTTCTTAATTTACTTGAGTTTCCAGATTTTTATTCATTTACTTATTGTTTCACCCCTACATATGAAAGTAGGATCTACCTTATGCCAGGAGCTCACTGCTGTGGATGCAGGAGTGAGACAGGAAGCTCCTCTTCAGGGTGCTCACACTCTAGAAGGGCTTTCCAAAGATGGTGATAATGATGAGCAGACAGGAGGAACTATTAATTCTATAAATAACATGAAATACGAAGCCCCCCAGTGAGCAGTCTCATGCAGCTGAAACTAGCAGTCCAACGTGGTTCCCGTGCAGACAAGCCACAGGCCCTGCACTCAGGACAAATCAGGGTGTGTTTAAGAGTGAAGCTGTCACTGTTCCTTCTCCCTGCACTGAAAGAGCATAGCAGATCTGACACGTTATGTTATGAGGTGCCAGTACACATTCTGAAAAATGTAAAATGCTCTCCAGTTTCCATTTCTGGATGCATGATGAACTAAATAATCCCTCTTGCTACAAGACATCAGAAATGCTGGCTCAAAGATAATAATCATCTTTTCAAATGTTAAAGTCAAAGAGGGAGAAATCCCTAGATGGTTAAAACAACAACAACAACAACAAAAAAAAAAAAACAGTGGGCAGACAAGAAGCACTAACAGGCAGCAGGGATAACACTGCCCGAGTTTGCCCGTCCTAATAACCCAGGGACTTGAAAAGGGGGTTCCCTTAAAGGGCTGGGGCCTTGATGGAGTACCAGAAATAGTCCCACCAGTCACACAAGAGGACATGTTAAAATGTGTGTGTCTTTGCCTAGAATCTGGGTGAGGACAAATGTCTTCAGAAAACAGCCAGGCATTCAAGCTGACACGATTTCAGGTCAAAGTATCCCTACACAGAGAAGGCAACATTAGAAAGGAGGCCACTATATCAAGCCATACTCCTTGCAGAGGCAAACTCCAGCCATCTGGAGAGCACGCAGTCAAGGAAGACTGCCTGGGGTATCCAATGGCAGACTCCAGGTGAGCAGGAGCCTCCACCATGGCCCGCAAACTTGCTCATACCACACAGGCCAGTCAGGACAGCCACAGGGCACTGAAAGCAACAGTACAAAGAAGAATTGTCCTTCACTGTTTTCTGCCTGATGCAAAACTTCAAGCATAAGCAACAAAACAAGGCTTGGGAAGTACCCAAAACATGAACAAAATACATGCTTTACTGTTTCTATGATTGGAAATCCTAAAGTTCCTAAAATTATCACTCAGTGAACTAATTCTTTAAGAAATAACATAACACAATAGCAGAACAGAAAATAAGAACTAATTTTTAAACTATTTTAGTTGTAGAATCATTTATGTATAGTAAAATGTATAAACTCTAAGTGTTAGACTTAATGTTCTTTTGCATATGTATGCACCCATGGAATCCCAATCCACGTGGAGGTGCAAAACACCTGTCACCCCCATGCTTCCTCATGCCCCTTTCCAGTAATGGCCTTCCCCACCTCTCGAGAGTAACTGATTTCCTTACTTACAGCACCAACATTTAGTACGAACTATCCTTTAACCTCATAGAAATGGCATCCCATGTATACACTCATGTTGGGCTTCTTTCACCCAGCACAAACTTTGAAATTCAATCATACTGGTGTAGGTATCAATAGTTTATTTAATTTAAGAATAATTCATTATATGATTAAGCTACAATTCATTCTTTTGTTGAAGGACATAAAGAATGTTTTCAGTTTGGAGCTATTATGAATAAGACTGTCGTGAGCATTCCTTATACAACTCTTTCTGTGGATATAATGCACTTATAGGTATAGACCTGAAAGTACCTAGTTAGTTTCCCTACCCAACCATGCCGTTCTGATATGTATAAAATCAGAGATGGGTTTTTCTTTTTCTAGAAATTCATATATATGAAGTTATAAAATATGTAATTGAGTCTTTTTAAACTCAGCATAATGATTTCTGAGGTTCAGCTATTGTTGTATAATTAGATATTGCTTTCTCTTACTGATGTTGTGCAGATTCCTCTGTGGACACATGCTTTTTATCTCTTGGGTTAGAGATAAGTAATGTTTCCTTTTCCTACAGGAAAAGGTTAGAGGACAGGTTAGAAGAAAAGGTTAGAACCTCCCCCCAAGTTTTATCATAAGATATAGACAATGCATTTAAAAATTTTTCTGAATTATAATTAGGACCTTATGTTTTTAAAAATCTATTACATATTTGCATATGTGTATCTGCACACTTGAGGAGCACTTTAAAAGGACGAATACTCAAAACCTTAACATAATACATCTAGAGTTTTTATACATATTTTAAAATAATCAGACTTTCAGGGATGAACTATAATTCCACCAACGCTACTTGGAAATGTATTATTTCTCAAGTAAATTGCAAAGTCTAGTGGTTCAGTGAATCCATGTTCCAATCTCTCATGTGTATTCTTATCTGGGGAATAACTTACTAACCAAGTGTTGATTGAACATCTACTCTGTGCCAAGGGCCGCAAGCACGTGAGACAACGTACACACTCAATGCTCAAAGAGTTGTGGGGGAGATGCAGCCAACCAGGCAGGCAATGGCAGCACCACGTAGTTCCAGGGAGTCAGAAAAACTGGGAGGAAGAACTTCTGGGAGCAACCTGAGTCCCGAAGGCCTTCACCGAAAGAGGAGGCACTGTGAGAGGAGGGAGAGAAAGAGGTTGGGGCGCAGGCTGGAGGACGCAGACCTCGAGGCAAACAGAATGTCAGGAACAGAAAGCTGAGCAGCTGAGGGAGCACAGGCTCGGGATGACTGCAGAGCAGTTTAAGGAGGGGCGGTGGAGGTGAGCCACAGGGATGGGTAGACGTTTGTCGGGCCTTAACACTGTCTGCCAAGGGGATGGAAAAGCTCTGGCTTTCTGGCTGCTTGCTACATTACCACGCCCTGTTACCGGACCTAGGCTAAGCAGGGGATGTGGCTGTGAGAACTGAAACCACCCCAAGGATAGGCCAATGGCTCCGCCAATGGCATCCGCCCATGCACCTTATGTGTCCCTATGATCTTTCTGCTGATTGGCCCATGTCCTCTATAAGACCGTCCAAGTTCCTCAATAAACTGAGTTCCTGCACTGACCATGGACCGGGCTCCCCTGTATGTTCCTGTGTCCTTTGAGGGCGGGGGAGTTTGAGGGTGGGGGAGGGAATATCGGCAGCCTTTACTTTCCCAATCTAGTCTCCTCATTGAGGTATGCCCCTCTGGCTTCTTTTGCTAGACAGAAGAGGTCCATCCCGGGTATGGGGTGGGGGGCAGGAAGGGGGAGAGGTAAAGACCTCAACCACTTATATTATCCCGACAGACGTTCAGTGTCTTGCACCAGGTCTTAGAGGATTAGCAGTTTACTGTGAAGGCTCCAAGAAGCCATGGAAGAGCTGAGGCAGGAGGGGACAAGCCCAGTGGTGTTTTGCAATCACCATTCTCACTGCAGTGTGGACACAGCCCTGTGGGACAAAGCAGTAGCAGAAACCAAACACTGGGGAGCTAGCACAGTCACCCAGGTCAGAGAGGTTGGCCCTGGATGATGGCAGAAGTAGGAGTGGAAAAAACATGAAGAAACAACATTTATTCCTTTACTTCTCTTCTACATTTCATATGCAAATAAGTTTTAGCTCAAAAGTATTTCATCAAAAGCAAATCAGGCTAGCTCTTCTCAAAGTTAAGACAGAAGCCAACAGTGGACATCAGAAGTAGAGAACAGCCTTTTAGAAAGCAATGGGGGGACAAAGTTCACATCCAGACCGGGGTCTGCGTGGACCCAGGAGGAAGCAGGCTGCAGAAGGGCAGCCACGCTGGCCTGCCACACCTCGCCACTGGGGCCCTGGCAGGCACCATCCATCACAGGACTGCAGAGGTCCAGCCCAGCTCCTGTGCGCCTCGATAGCTCATTTTGACAAGTGAGTTCTCACTGAAGCCCCAGTGCGCACTGCAGTTATGTCAACTCTCAGTCTTCACACATAACGAATAATTTGCTCCTTTGGCTAGTGAGGTGTTTCTCCTGAAAGAATTGTAGACAACCCAGGGGCAATTTCCCTATCTGTGCAAATAACTGCTGAGTGAGAGGTTTCTCAATTGTGGATTAGTGAAGTCGCACAGATACCGCTGAACATGGCAGTAACCTCTAGGCTGTGATGGTCGGTGGCTTCCTACTTACGTTGATAGTAAGACATCAGCTATTACCAGAGATCTTCAGCCTTCACCCTGAAGAATTTGAATGGAATTTGTTTTCCCGTCAGCTTCTCTTCTAAGTCAGGTTTTGGCACACTATAGCCTGCTACCTGTTTCTGTGAACGGCAACCCAGCCCCCCACCCCATGTCTGGTCTGACTACTTTCATGTTACAGTGGCTGAGCTGAGCTGATGCAACAGAGACCTTAGGATTGCAAAGATGAAAATCTATAGTACGTGACCCTCACAGAACATTTTCAGCCCCCTGCTCAAGTGAAGCCAAAAACCAATAGCTAAAATATCCCGTTTTTCAAACTTTTTGAAAAGGACAAAAATGATCAAATGCTGAAATCACGAAAGAAGATTTAAAAACTCCCCACAGCTACTTCCCACATCTTCCTTTAACTCAGATGTACAAAACTCGTCTGCTGCATGCGACAGTGGAACACACTGGAAACCACCCGCATGTGACATCAACAGATGGGAAGGGTTGTCACACTTCTGAAAGGGACCCTACAAAAGCTGATTAACCTGTTAGAAAACCATTTAAGGGAGATCCGATCCGCCAGCTTCCACTGACAAGCTCAGATTTAAGAGGATAGAGATACCAGGGGAGTGTGTCACGAGGCATCAAGAAGAAGTTCAGCTCCACAGGCTGTGGGAGACGATCACAGGCCCACCACCCTCCTCAGCAGTCACTGAGGAGCCCCACGGCCCCTGCCCCTGAGATGCCAGCCTTGACGCACAGACAGGCGCAAGTGTGACTGCAGGACTCAGCTGCTGGCCCTGTCTGACCAGAGCAGCCTGTCCTCTTTTAAAAGAGAAGCTTCAGTGCCACTCCTTGTGCCTAGCAAGTACAGTGACCTGCTTTAATAAACAGGGCCAGGGAATGGAAAATTTATCTTAATTTCCACCTCAAAAAGAATCTCCCAGCACTGTTTTAAATGCACCCAGCACTGATCCCCCTGGGTGCTCTCTGAGGTACCTGTGATGATCCTTATTTGTTTCACAACCTGTACAGAATAAAAACCATCCAAGTCAAATACCTTGCTTTCCCTTGTAGCTTCCCCCACTCAGCCTGCCTTCCGGGTCCAAGTCAGTATCAAGTACAGAATATTGATCGGAAGGTGCTGCAGACTCGGTGCAGCCAAGGTATCATCCAACATACATTTTCTTATTTCCCACATTTAATAATAAGCATGATTGCTTTGTAAATTCTATAACATGGTTATAAAACTTAATAAAATAAAATCCTCTCTGGGTCTGTGCTATATCCTAGCCCCAGCCCTAGTACCAAGTCTCTGTGTCAGCTCACATGTGACAATGGCCTTCTCCCCAGGGGCCTAACTCCTTCCTCTCCTGTTTTCACTTGGACTCTGCCATTCATTTTCACCTCTGACAGTAAAAACCCCAGGACAAGATTGTCACAAAAAGGATTATCTTTCAAATCAATGGTGAAATTGATTCCAAACCCCACTATTTATCAGCCTGCAGCAAAAGTGCAACCAGTTAGGAAAAGTGTCCCATTTCGAGTGCTCTGTTCTTGAGCTAGGCCATGTTCCACTTTGTTTGGCAAGAACGCAATATCCAAGCACTCACTTGCATTCAGGCCACTTACCAAGTCAATTTCTATATTTTCTGAAAATATATTCAAAACTAGGATTCATGCTCCAAAATTACTTAAATGTACTTCTGTTTGTAAAGTACATACATGTCACTTGCCAAAAGTGATCTTTTCAGTCTTTTACAAATGATGAAGAATTCCGCATTCTCAGGTTAGTGTACCAGGAAGATAGACCAGGAAGGGATTATTTCTTTTAATTATATTTTCTAGCTCCAAAAATGAGGCTGAAACATGAACTCCACGCCCAGTCTCTGCAGGAGCAGATATGCGGCACTGGTCGTCTCCTCTCTCCTTTCTCATATGGTTTTTGGTCTCCCACACCTCTCTCTATTAATTATTTTACCCCAAAACTCAAAATAGACTTTACTTAAATTATCAAAAACTTTACTGACTTGTGTTATTTTAACCATCTAATGCAAAAGCAGGACTTTATCAATAATAACAAGGTATTATAGGCCCAGAAAACCATGCATGGCAATTTCTTGGCATAATTTGAACAAGTTAATTTTAAACTCTAGTTCTTCTTATCGCTAATCAAAAAGTCCTATCTCAAAACTTAAAATATTCAAGTCAACTGTATAATTAATGTATAACATATTGATATAATTCATAAAATAATGAATCGCCATAGGCAGAGTCTCTTTCAAGAAATAGTGTGAGGAAAAAGAGTTCTTTGGGGCAAGAAACTTACATTTATATTTTTATATTTATTTATATACTTATATATACATATATGTAGAGTACTAGAATGATGACTTATTATACCCAAACAACAAATAAATAGCTAGAGAGAAAACAAATGTCAAAATGATATATTCACATCACACAGCCTTGTACAAACATTTTACAATGTCTAGTAAACACAGTTTGAGAAACCAGAAATAAAGGTAGACCAAAACTTACTAATGACTTAAATTTTAAACATCCACATTTTAGTCAATTGTCTAGGCATATTTTCTCACAAAATACCACTATACACAATGAAGAAATTTTTGTATAACCATAATTATACTGAATTCAAATATACAGATTCGAAATTTAGTGTGAATCTTAGATTCCAAGGCTACCCAGCAAAACCTCTTATCCAAGATTAGATTTGCATTTAGGATCAATTAGCCTACAATGAACAGACTAGTTAGAAAAGAATCAGGAGAAGTGGATCTGCCAGTTAAAGGAACAACCACTCCCTCTGTACTGCCTCTTGCTGAAATACTGTGGAGGAAACACGGTGATTGGACCTGGGATGGCAGCGGGTGAAACAGAGACTCAAACAGAAGGTAGAGTTGACGGGGCCCCAAGATGGGTGTGATACTGAGGTAAGCAAGGCAGAAGCTGCAGCGCAGATCCCCAAGAGATCACTGAGTGCAACTGCAGCCCTGGGAGGAGGGGCCAGCCTGGACATGAGTGGTTAGCAGATACTTATTGACACTATGGACACAAACAGCATCACTGAGAGAGGCCACAGAATGATCTGCAAAGAACACAGGCAGCCAAGAAGCAGGACGGCCCATCACAGAGCACAAGGAACAGGGTAGGGTTGCATACTCCTAAAATGGAGGTTTTTGTTCAAATGGGAGAAACTTAGATCTGCTTATAAACAGATGGAAAACATCCCATTGATAGGGAGATCTAAGTATGAAAGAAGAGGAAAGATGATCTATAGTTAGTTTTCTTAATAAACTGGAAGTAATGGGATCCAAAGTACCAGGGGGAAATTTGCCCTAGGAAGTAAGGAAGCTTGGGTTAGTGGGGCTATATGCTTGGTAATAAGAAGGAGGGAAAGTTTCCATATGACAGTTTTCATTTTCTATGTAAAGTAGGCAGACAGTTGATCTGCCAAGCCTGAGGCTGGAAAAGGAGAATGGAAGAGGCATGAAACAGTTGTTGAGATGGGTGTAAGAATATCTGATTAGAGAAGTCAAGCAAAACGCTGGACATGCAGTGTTGAGAGCCCTCTGAAGCTGCAATTGGAACATTAGGTAGAGCCCATTTATCCTCCTATGCGTCTTTCTTCTGTGTCATGGACGCACTCTGAGAAGCCAAGCATTCAGGTACATCCAAGGTTGACATTTCTACAGAAGACTACCATGAAAGATTAAAGAGCAAGGGGAGACAAAGGCTAACTCTAAAGCTGAGTTTAAACTAGGGTGTTTGTGAAGTTATGGACCAGGAAGTTATGCAGAAAGAAGAAAGGGAGAGAGGTGATACGTTGAGAGAAAAGAGGGAGTCAGTGGACCGGAAGTCTTGGCACTCTCCCCAGTCTTAGCTGCAGGTTTGAAAGAGCAACATATTCCCATGTTTGAACTAGAGGTGAAAGAGGTGAACACGGTGAAAACGTCAGATGTTACTGTCAAACTGAGGAGCTGACGCAGAGGGCAGCCCTGAGAAGGTGAGCGGGTCAAGGTGGTGGGTGACCATTTTCTGAGATTATGGTGGGGTCAGAGTATGGAAGAAGAAGGCAAGTCAGTGTCAAATGCTTCCATGAACACAGGAGACTGTGAAAGACGACGAGGACAATACACATCTAAATGACTAAACTCCAAAGGAGAGTGTTTTGCAGAAGGTTAAGGAATTAATAGTCTAGAAGCAGAAATTAGAGTAAAAAATCTCATCAATTCCAGCGCCTGGACTTGTGGAGATTTTGCAGAGAACACAAATATTCAGGATCTGAGGAGGATCCCAGAGAATGCCGAACTCAGATGAGAACCAGCTTTCAGTTAAGGCTGGAAGGAGCTGAGAACATTGGAGAGAGCATATGTTCTGCAGCAGAATTCTCAGTGGGGAAAATGGTTTAAAACATGGGTGGGCGTTCAAAAGAGGGAAGCACATAGCATTGAGACCTGAGGGTGCAGGAGGGGGTCCCCCAGGGTACGAGCAGTTGCACAGTGGGGGAGGTCTCCATACTGCCTGGGAGAGGATGAGCAAAGGCCTCCTCCCTCACAGGGGGCCTCCTTCTAATAGAACCAAGGAGTCCTAACAGCAGGAGAGATGAGGCAGCCTGTCAGGAGCAGACACTGAGTCTGCACCACTGTCTCAGCCTCTTCTCAGAGTACAGGACCAAATTCCAGGCATAAAAGAAAAAGGAAAAGCTTAAAGGAAGGTTAAAAACAAACTCCATCAAACACCTTTAACATGGAAAACAGAGTGGAGGCCCAGAGAGTTTCATTGACCTTTGCAGAGCCACACATCTAGGAAAGGGGCAGAAAGGTCGACTTCAGCGCATGTCTTTTGGTTCACAGATCACAAAGGTTTATAATATTCACTTCTTCCTGACCTTGCCTGAGACTAAGTTCCTGATGATTTGAAGAACTTCCCATGGAAGGGGAATTAAACTGGACATTTGACTCAACGGTATCTTTACAATTCAGAAATTAAACAGAAAAGAACTTCTTTGACTAGGAAAACAACAGTCCTAAAATTCATTGTCTCCCCATTTGGACGTCACTAGTCCAAATGGGGAGACAAACATCTTGCTGTGGTTCCTTACCAGGTTTATGGACTGTAGATTAACAAGTGACTTTAAGCCATAAAACAATTTATACAAAAATGAAGGATTTCTTGTGGTATAACAGTTACCATAGCAACAAAGTAAGATGGGTTTACAAAGTGAAAAGTCTCCTAAGGTATTTGATGCCCTTACGAAAAGCTTTCTCTCAATTTACGAGAAGGATATAACCAATGCAGCAAAATCGTAGTAAATTTTCCTAATGGATTATACTGCTATCCAGATTAGCAATATTTTATTGTAGCATTTTTATTTTCAAAAGAACAAGGGTTATATTTAAAGCTGTCCCATTTACATGTCTGTAATAGGAATGTTCATTTGTTCAAGGTTTTACACTAAATCTTGAATAAATCATGATACGTACATAGGTTCAAAGAGAAAAATCTGTAATTAATTTAAAGTTTTAACAATGCCATATATATCCTACATAAGCAGAAAGTGCAAATACATATTTAGTATAGGTTATAATCATAATTATCTTTAGATATATTTCCATGAGAAATAGTTTTAATAAATCAAAATGTATTGGA
The DNA here is from genome assembly GCA_025594165.1 of Tamias sibiricus. Taxonomy (NCBI): domain Eukaryota; kingdom Metazoa; phylum Chordata; class Mammalia; order Rodentia; family Sciuridae; genus Tamias; species Tamias sibiricus. The sequence goes on from CM046666.1 coordinate 145,835,230, forward strand.
AAGAATAGGCCTCACCAGAAAAATTATGTTATAAATCTTTTTATAATATCTATTTGCAAAGGAACTATAAAATTGATTAAGTAAATAGATGTTATTTAAAGACCACCAGCACGGTATATAGAAAGAAATATTAAGCAAGGTATCGGTTTTGCTACAGTGGTTTATCTAGCCCTCTTCTCTTCAGTACCCATCAATGACGTGGATAAATTAAACAAGCTTATTGCTTTTCATGTATTAGGATGACACAATAAGAAAATAAAATTCAGATGTTCAGTACAATGTGTTGATCTTATCAACTGAAGTTTAATAGAAATCTGTGCTTGAGTTTCAAAAGAAAAAAAACTTTACAAATGGGAAAACCAAAGAGACTTAGCATTAACCAACAATAGCTTTCACAAAAATCGAGAGTGCGTGGCAATCCAGAGCACAGATTATCCTGGGTGTGAGGTGGCTGCATCCCACTCGGAGTAAACGGGCTGACAGCCTGCCCTGCTCACCCCCGATGCTACTGCACTGCACTCCAAGCACACCCAGACTGTGGCACCAGAGGAAGCCTGCAGGAGGATGACAGCACTGAAGTCCTCCCATGTGAGGAGCGTGTCCTGCTGAAAAGCTGCTGGCTCCACGTGAGGCAAAGTTCCCCGCGGTCAGGGACTCGCCAATGCTGAGCACACCGCAAGTGCGAAGTAAACGTGGTACTAGTGAACAGAGCCATTAATCCAAATATGCAGAAGAGAATGCCGAGGTATGACAAGACTGAACATCTTCAAATAGTTAAATAAATGTTTTAGTGAAAGAATATGAATGTCTCAGTTTGGCCTCCAGAATAGACCTGAGGTTGAAGTGTAGGAGCTGCAGAAAAACCAAGTTCAATTCAACTAAAAGATTACTGTGTTAAAGCCCTGCTAGGATGGAATGTATAGGACTCTCATCCGGGAAGGGATCAAGCCAAAGGAGGGTTTAGGCATGTTGACACTGGGGAAAATGTCTCCCAATGAACAGAAAACCTGGAGGCACAGACATGGTGGTACAACCCAGATTTCTCCCCAGAACAGAACATGTGAGTGGCTGATGCTAAGTTCGGGTCTAATGCTTCCTCAGATGGAAGCATATAGATCATCAGAGTGCATCCAGGGGATAATGGGAGAGGTCCAAGGTGTGAAATGGTTATGGGCTCCCCAGATGGAGCCCTGGCTGCAGCAGACCACACCTGGTTTCTTGGAGCTCACTCAGGAGGGTGGGACAGGTGAACGTTCCCAAGAGACACCAAGCCTGCTCCTGCTGTAGAGGCTCACCTTGACTGCTTACGTGTTTGATCCCATTGGATAATTCAAGTACAGGTTTGCATCTAGTCTCCCCACCAATCATTAACCCCCACAAGTAAAATGTTTAAGAAATTAGATTTAAAAAGCTAAAAGAAATATTAAGAAGACTATCACTTAATCCTAGCATCCAGCCTATAATGGAGGTACTAGGATTATTATTTCCATTTTACAGATTAAGAAAATGAGATTTAGAAATATAAAATAACTTACTCATGGCTTGCAATTTGTAGGTTTAGACTAAGCAGAAGAATATCTAAATCAAAAGTCAAGGTTCAACCATGATGAGCAGATATATTCCCTGCACTGAGAAGCACTGGAAGGAGGGGATGGCGGGGGAGGGAGGGATAGGGAGAGAGGGAGGGAGAGGGAGGGGGGGGGGAGAGGGAGAGAGAGAGAGAGAGAGAGAGAGAGGAACTGTAGACCTGACTAACCAAATGAAGTCAACTTGCCTTTTAGAAAATAGAGGATGAGCCTCACTCATTCACTTGGGAATTTGATAATGCCCAGTGAAATAAATTTCAAGCCTGTTTTACCTTCAGTTTGACTCACATCATCTTGCTGACACACTAGGTTAGTTGCAATAATTCTGGACAAGCGCCTGTTGTGTTTCAGATTCTCTGTGTGCACGCCAGGCAGCCACAGGTGCAGCAGTTAACAGGGGACACCTGTAGACAGCTGAACTCTCCTGCCACTTCTCCTAAACTGGAAGATAATAACTCACCTTGCAACAAATGCTTCTATTTCTTCAACAACAATTACCATTCTCAAGTTTTAAAATTTACATAAAGAGAACACCTCTAAGGAAAAAAATGAAAAAAGCATAATGTCACCATAAAAATCCTCTCTCCTGAAAAGGTACTCCCCTGTGCACAAGGATGGCTGGGAAAATGCCTTGGAGATCAACATGCAAGATGACCAAGTACAAAGACTTGGCTAAAGAAATACTAAAGTAACAGGAATGAAAACGTCACATAAGGATTATAGTCATTATCTGAGAAATAAACAGCATGCATTATTTAGCATGTCTCATTGAAGTGTCACTACCAAGAGGGTCAAGATCTTAAAGGAATAGATGTCATCATTGGGAAGGCTCTGAAAAGCATACAGGTAACATGAAGCAAGAAAGGATGAAGCCTTTAGGTTTAAGTTAGCAGAACTAGTGAAATAAATGACAATTATTTAATAATCCTGATTTTTGTGTTTATTTATAAAGTATATTTTGCATTTCAAGATACAGCTATTTTATTTGTGGATGTCAAAACACTCTGATAATATCACTTCTTTGCCTTCTCCTAGAGTAGCATTTTGACCATAGACTGATACTGCCAAGCTATGTCTGAACTCCACAGGATGGTTAACCACATGGTCTGACAAGCTCAGAGTGGGGTGAGCTGCCTCAGTGCCCCTTACCTAAATGGAGACTAATAGACTGGCAGCAGAGGAATGAGGAAGAGGAGTAAATCATGGAAATACTCAGGAAGGCAAAAAGAAGATTGACCAGGTCTGTCGCTAACTTCAAAGTGTGTGCAGGAAATCTCAGCTAGAGGGATGGTGGTGAGGAAGATGAAGTAACCACTGGGTGCTGACTTGTGCCATGAACCCCTGAGCACAAAAGCAGGCCAAGAGACACATTTTCTGCTTTAAAAACCATTTTAGTGTCACCCTAAAATATCTTAATGGCCCTTGCAAAGTAGTTTATATATGTTACTTCATACATAGATATACATCAATATATGTCTACACAAAATTTTTAAGTCTCTAAAACCCTGAATATATTTAAAGTGTGCCTTTAAATTTGCATTGCACATCAAATATATAATGCAGAATATGTGCATAAACTTTGAAAACCTAGAAATATTTTTAAGGATCACCTCTGTTTTAAAAGCAGAAGGGGAGTTTTGACTAAATCCAAGGAATGCTCATGAGAGGTGAGGCAGCAGAGTCCATCGGTCCAAATGTCAAGTTTAGAATCTGCAATAAGGACAGGACTGGTCTATATTTCATAACTGTGAACTGTGACTGATGAAATCTCAATCCTGTGTTCAAAAGAACTGAAAGACAACCAGCACAAAAAGAGCCAAAGAGAGGTTGTGGATGCTGCCGCCATGTTTGTATCCAAAAGCAAGCAAACAGCTCCAGAGGAGGGCGTGCGAGGCTCCACAGGTGTAACCAAGGCTTCCTCTCTGTCACTCCATTTCTGTTCAACGAGAATACACGCAAGACACGTCCATGGTGGCTTTTTGCTGTATTCTCACCAATTAACGGACTATTGGATACGACAGTAATTAGACGCCTCAGCTGGAAGAAGATCATTATGTCTTAATGAGATGATTAAAAACAAAAAAGTGCACTTTTTGAAAAATATTAGCATGTGCTTCAAGGAACAAAATGCAATTTCTACTGTCTCTAAGTCCATTGGGCTTTGTCAGAAATGTGTCTTAGAAAATTATGCAACCTAAGTGTAAAGTAACAACTTTTCAATGAATCAGCTGTCAGCTTGGCTATATTTATTTGAGAATGTTTACTAGTGCTTCTCTGACATGACAAGTTAGGTTGACACTTAATATTATAAATCTTGCACTGGTACATTGCACATTCACCAATAATTTCAGCTTTAATACTCTCATGTAGTTCAAGCCACCACCCCAAATTAAACCCATTCAATTTCCATGATATGGATTTATTTTTAGGCCTGAGAACAGATTTAACTATGAACACCCGGCGGATGTGCACAAGTGCAGTGACTGCAACAAACACAGAGGGTATCTGGTACAAAACACACCCATCCTCACCAGGCCAAATGTCTCCTAGCAACTCTCCGTGGGTGAGAGTCCTGTTACACACGATCAATGTCTAATTGCACACGTCTTCTGGGAAGGACAGTAACTAACACCTCCCCTGATGCCACCATGAAGCAGGTATTAACATGCTAGCACAGGTCTGGTTTACAAAACGGGATAAGAAAGAACAGAGATGCAAAGAATGAACTAGAGAGCCCTGCTAGCTGACGGGGCATCGAGCGAAAAGTTCTGTTCATTCATTCACACCCTCTTCCACTGAGTCATTCAATCAAAAGGCACTTCTGGATCACCTATTATCCAAATAAGTAGGGTATATAAATTGATATGTAATCAAGGCAATCATTTTCTTCAGATTGAAAGCAAGATGTTACCCTATTATTTAAACATCATTTGTTATCGTAAGTATGGAACTAAAACTTTATCCCCTGCAATTCTGTGTATTCAGAACCAGCGGCCATCTCCCCACCCGGGAACTTATTGCTGCCAAACCTATCGATATGATTGCTTCCAAATCTGTGCACCACCCTTCCTTCCTGAGATAGTAAAAGGGTCCTTTCTTCTTTTCTCTAAGGCCCATGTGCCCACATGGTCCAGATGCCACCCCTAGCCCAAGTGACTTCTGAAGACCTTGCTCTGTGCGTCATCCCACAGCAGGCCCTGGTGGAGTGATTCTCTATTTATTTGAATGATAGTAAGCCCACTGGTGACAAGAGAGCTATCTTATTTTATTCATGTTTATATCTCCAGCACCTAATGCACCTTGCCTCCCAATATTCAGGCCAATGACACTTGCTGAAAAAACATACTGAGCAATGTTTGCAACTTCTGCCCTATTCCTGTTGCTATCACTGCAATCACCTAATCACATGCCATCTACATTATTTATAAAAAGAACAAAACTTACACTGCATTCCAGAGATAAGCATAGAATTGTCCCATGACACTCCATATATTTATACTACCTTCCCCCAACAGGTTTTAAACTGTAACCATACCCTTCTTATATTATAAAGGTGAAACGACATATAGCCAAGTGCATCTGAGCAATGGTATGGCTTTTTCTTGCTATCTTCTATCAATCAATTTATTTGTATAGCAGAAAATTGCTATTCCTCTGAATTGAAGCAGGAGAAAGCCTTACATAATATAACACTATTTTGATATACCTTGACATATACATTATGTAACAGCATTTTTCCTTTGCTATACTTTGCAATATAATAGAGAAATGCTTTTCTAAAGTCAGCAACATCAGCAGGAAAAAGAATTTTAAATGAAGCTCCCAGGAAGACAGAATTCTCACTCTTAGAAACAGGGAATTTATTCCATAAATAGTTATTTTTTTCTCGGGTTATTAAGTTATATTAATAGGGTTATAATTGAATTAATAAGTAATAAAATAGGATACAGGACAGACCTACCTTAGAAACTTTTTAAAATTAGCTTTTAAAAATGCCATGGCATTGTGTTAGATATTTTATTTTTAATTGACAAATAATAACAATATATAATCATAGGGTGCTATGTGATCTTTTGATATATGCATACATTGCAGAGAGAGTAAATCAGGCTAATTAAAATATCTATCACCTCACTTTCTTATTGTGAGAAAGTTTAAAACCTACTCTTAGCAATTTTGAGGTACACAATACATTATTACTAAGTATGTCAACCTGCAATGCGACAGACCTCGCAAATGTTCCTCCATCTAACCAGAAATCTGTACCTATGACCCACACCTCCCCATCTCCCTGCTCTCCAGCCTCTGGATGCCACCATTCCTGGCTGTTTCTCTGGGTTAAGCTTTCTTAGACTGCACAAATAAGTGAGGTATATGAAGTATTTGTCTTTTTGCGCCTGGCTTATTTCACTTAGCATTATTTTTTACTTAAAAATTATTTGTATGGTCCTATGATGAAACATGAAACCATAACAACAGGTAAGTAGTAGTACTACCAGAAGTAATAATACTACCTAGAACTATTGTCCCAAGAGCCTTCTGTGTATTAATACATTTAAACCTCAGCACAGTCTAATAACACAGGAGATTGTTATCAGTACTATTCTTCACTAGGACTCTGAGACACAGAGATTTGAAGGCATTTTCCCAGCATCTGGCTGATGAGTGATAGACCCAGGGTTTAAACCCACGTTCTTAGTTAAACTATTCTTTAATGTCTTCATGAACCTGAAGTCATTTTTTAAACTGGAGAATGTTTCAGGATAGGAATGACAGGAAATCACCAGGCAGTCCAATTTCACGACCTTAAGGAGAAGAGCTTATGAGATGTGTATCCAGTCTTACCAATACCTGAAAGACCATGAGTTATCTGACAACTGCCAAAAGCCCTACTGCTGTATGACTCCGTCAGAAAAAAGCAAGTGTTTTAAGCGCTTCTCAGTAACTATGCTGCCAACACATTCCTAAATTGCTTTTATAGTAAATAATATGCTTCAACAATCAATGAGTCAGTTTCCAATAATCAAATATTTTCTATGTTTGTGTAATTATATGGGAAGCCCAGGCACATTTCTCCCTTAGAGAGTTAAGCAGAAACAAATCTACTTTCCTGTGTTCAGATAAGCAAAGGTTCTTCATGAGTAAGCTCAGAATCTAAATAAGCCTCAGTACAAAAAGAGTTTTATTGCAGACTGATAATCCCCTAGGTTTATAATAAAAATGCTGACATAGCCTTAGCTATAGCATAACAAATGCAAAGCTATAATGTTTGCCTGTCAGAAATTTCTATTTATTTCCAATGTCCTAACAGATGTGCTTTACTGCCTTTAAATTCCCCCCAAAAGTTAATTGCTTGTCTATCAAAAAGATAAACATCTTGTTTTAGGCTTTGGGATATTACATGTGGGGAGAAAAGCCAATACTCCAGCAATACATTGTGTCCAAAATTCATTTGAAGTAAGAAAGCCATACTCTCTTGTAGGCATTAGAAAGCTACTAGAAAAACAGCCAGATCACCTCAAGGTCTTAAAAAGCACAGGATTCTCTGTGTAGTGACACTAAAACACATAATACATTTAGATTACATTTCACCAATAAGGCTTAATTTACTGCTACATAAACATCATAACATTTTTGTAGAACAAACTTCAAAATGAAGGTGACATTCTTTTAGACTCCTGGAACAATACCACGAGCAAAACAAGGTAAACACACACAAGCATACAGGGCTGTGACAGAAAAGGTGCTTCCTACTGTGAGGTACCAATAAAAAAGCTTGAAACACTGACCCTAAGCAGCTCTCATTCTGCAGGTGAGAGGGCAGGCTGGATTTTTAACAGGTCAGAACTCATTCAGAACAGAGCTAAAATAGAACCTGACTACTTTTCAATTGCCTGCGCATACCTGTTTATTTACAACAGCATGTTTGTTGAACTCTTTCTTAATGTATGCATTCCCTGAGCCATAATTCTGTGACTTGATTCCATGCTTCACCTGTACTCTTTCACCTTGCTGCACAGTGTCTGTCACCCTTACAGGGACAGATTTAAAATTTGCTGTGAGGAAGATAACGACGACCAGCACAGAAGTCTTCACTGTAGTTGAAGGGAGCACCATGAGTCAAGCACCAGGTTCAATAAAGGTCTGCTCTGGTTAGTAGCAGCTTGGCCATAGCAGACTTCTTTTAGAACACAGATGACAAAGAGAAAAAAACGCATAGGCCACTTTCGGTCCTGAACCGTCACAGGAGGATCTTGTTCCCCGAAGAGCTACTAGGAAATGGAAAATATATAAACAGGGCCAGGAAAGTAAATGTTCAGAATTAATCATTTAAAGTAGTGAAGATACTTGAAAATGAATCCCCTGGCCTTAGTTTAAATTAAAATCAAACTAATGTTTAATATTAACAATTAGCATTACGACTAACACACGCACCTTAGTGCTACTGGCAGTGGACGGGTGGATGTATGCATGGATGACAAATCTGACCAAGTCAGATATCTATGTGTTCTTAGGTTCTGGTACTTATACATACAGCGGATGCATGAGGAATGACAACATAGAAGTGTTGGTATCCATCCTTTTCACTTGCTTTTTTTATCCATACAACATATACACCACAGACAGGCAACTAGGCAGGACAAACTCTACTTAAATGGTCCTTCTATCCTCTGTTGCACTCGTTCCATTTCACTAAGCAATGCAGTGTGGGCATTTTTCATATGGTCCTCATTCATTCCGACATATGTATACTTCCCATTCTGTACAAGTTGTACAATTTACTTTAATAATCATTAACTAACAAGAGTGTTTTATCTTTCAAAATTTACATTTAATAATACAAATGTAATGTTTATAAAGGTAATTTATGTATGAGATCTCCCTATAACTTTATAACTGTTGGATGCATTCTATTTCTTTTTTCTTTTTAATTTTTAAAGTGTATTTTGGCTTTTACCCCAATTATTAATGTAGGATCACATATATATTAATATATACCATTTATATTATATATCCTCACATACCCATATATACAAATATAAAATCACATGCCTCAAAATGTACTCTCCCCTGTGTCAGAACATATGTATTTATATTTCATACATATTTTCGCACATACATTGTTTTAATGTTTGTATTTCCCAATATACATATTTGTTCTTTAACCCAAACCAGACCCCTAAGTAAAATATAATATTAACCCTTACCTTACCTTTATATCAAAACCGAATTTTTCTTAAATCCATGTACATCAATATAAATTTCAAAGGTTTTGTTAGCTTGTATTTTCAATTATCAATGTTAAATTTGCATATACATTACATCATTTTAGCATAAATCCTTAATCTTAATATACTACTTTGCACAGTGCAGTTCACTTGTCTCCCACATAAAAACGAGGACTTGAGCGCACTCATACCCATTCCTTCCTTCTTTCCTACTCTACCTCCTGACTTTTGACATTTTAAATTTTATTTTAGCTCTTCCAATGGTTATTATTTATAAGTTCAAGTGGCATATACGTAAACTCTTTGTTCACTTAGCAACCTTAAATTAACCCCTACTTCACCAAAAATGAGAAACTGATGCTTTCCTTTTCCTCATGTCCTGCAATTTCCTGTTATTGTTAATTATACTAATTTTTTTCCAACATCAAGACAATAATTTAGTCTCCAATGCTTTGTGCACAATTTGATACTAAAAATTAAAACCCAATTAAGCAACATTTCTAGTATTATGACTATTGAATATTGTTCATTGCAGAATAATGTAGTATAATTAGACCCGTAGGGACAGAATTTTTATCCAACACTATAGTTTTGCTGCATTAAGGAGAATTTTTAAAGTTCCAGCCTTCTGTGGATTACCTTTTAATTTCCTTTAAGTTTTCAAAGTTACTTCTAGATTGTACTTAGCTACAACTTTTCCTGTATTTTACATCATCTTTATCAATCTTTGCATTCTTCTTTTTTTTTTTTTTTTTTTTAGTTGTAAATGGACATGATACCTTTATTTTATTTATGTGGTGTTGAGTATCGAACCTCACACATGTGAGACAAGCACTCTACCGCTGAACCATAGCCCCATCCCCAAATCTTTGCATTCTTCTTCAGCATGATTAAAAGTTGAGTATAGAATTTTCCCTTCCCTTCATTTCCTTTTGTCTAATCCAATGATCTTCTATTCTTCCCTCCCCCACCCCTTATTGTGTGTTAACATCCCATATCAGAGAGAACATTCAGCCTCTTGTTTTTTGGGATTGGCTTATTTCACTTAGCATGATAGTCTCTAGTTGTATCCATTTCCCAGAAAATACCATAATTTCATCCTTCTGTATGGCTAAGTAATATTCTATAGTGTATATGTACCACATTTTCTTTATCCATTCTTCTGGTGAAGGGCACCTAGGTTGCTTCAATAGCTTAGCTATTGTGAATTGAGCTTTAGTAAATTTTTTTATGTTTACAATTTTGAAATTTCATCACGGTACACCATTATATAGTTCATCATTTATCCTGGTGGGAAGACTTTAATCTGACAGCTGAATCTGGGAAGACTGAGGGCAATAATGGATCCAGTCTGTGCACATCTTTGGTAGAGTCCATCTGGGATTCTCTAGGTTTGGTTAAGTTATTTGCTTTGGCCCCTGGGACAGTAACAAAAGATAAGTAAGCAGAGACTTTTTAAAAAATCCACATATGAAAAACTGCATTCTTGCTCCTTTTAGAGACCTGCTACCAAGAGAACAGCTAACTTAGCAGGACCAGGAGAGATGGTGGCTCAGTCACTCCCACCTGCTCAGCCAGTGTCCTGTGAGCTGGTACCCAGTCCTCTGTCAGCTAGTCCCTAGTCATCTTCTACTGACCAGTCACATGGGCTGGTTCAGGTGCAAATAGCCAGGAAAACCAACCAGCCACAGCACAGACACAGAAGCTAAAACATGGTGATTGTTTTAAGCCACTAGGTTGTGCAGTCCTGTGTTTGTTACACAACAAAGGTTAATGGATAAGAGAGGATTTCTTTAGCTTATAAAAATATTCTCTCATTAAGCCACATTTCTGCTTCTTGTTGTCTTATTCTTTTGTGTTAATTAGATATTAAATCCACTGCCTCTATTCACCATTGCCCTTAACTGTTTTATTTTCCTTTTTTTTTTTTTTTTTTTTTTTTTTTTTTGTCTTTCTGTTTTAAGTGCTGGGAGTTAATCTTCAATTTAATTTTAAGATAAAAACCAGCTTAGCTTCAACAATGCCCCTTCTGTCTATCAGATGGTTTAATAAATTTTTACTTTGGCAATCATACTTTTAATTTCCTGGAAATTTCTTGTTCTGATTGCTCCTTTTCAAGATAGTCTTTTGTAGCTATTATATCTTTTCAAATTCTGCTAAGGGTACCAATTAGACATCTTTTAAATTCTCTAGTGTTTCCTGAATTATACTTAAATCATCTGGTATCAGTTATTCTCTTTGTGCATCTAAGTAGAGTTTTCCTTTAAATACCTGACAATTCTTGCATCTCATGATCCTAGCTACTTTTCTAAATGAAAAATGATGTCAATTCATGTTGATAGCTCATATTGTTTCATCTATGCTTTGTAATGCCTTATCCCAAAAGGCTTCTTCCTGGAATGAAAGAGCTGTCAACTGTCAGAAAGTTCTGTGGGCTTCACAAGCAGAGAAGCAGGCAGGCAAGTTGGTGACCCCCCTCGATTGCAAAATAAAACAAGTGAATTATTTCATGCGTGAAATGCTTTATGAATTCCACTCCTGAACACTTTTTTCGGTTTTTCTCCAAATATCCAGTGCATGATTTCACCATGGAAAACAAACAAACAAACAAAAAACTTCTGTTATCTTAACATTGCCATATGAGAAAAGAGAACCAGGCTAGTGTGTGGAGTCTGCTGACTTAAGCAGGGAGAGCAGGAATTACCTTCACCCTTGACCTTTTGTTTTTGGTTCTTGTAAACTTCTTCAGGCCATAAATGTCTGAAGCTGAAAGCACAATTCAATTAATTCATTTTTGAGAGAAAACATTTCGAGAATGATTGGAGCATTTTATACTTTTGAATATAATTAAGGATTTTAATTCAGAGATTTTGCAAGAAAAAACTGACTTTTCTCTTAATTTCAAAAGAATGTGTGTGTGTGTTCATATGCAGATGACATTTTCCAAAGGGTTTCTAAAATCAGCAATCACAGAGATGAATGTTGTTATTATCTGCAAACATTGCTATACTAAACACTCTAGAACTTAAAGTTCATTTAAGCTTTCTGACATTAACAATATTTCTTTTTTATGTTTCCAAACTCATAAAAGCAGATAGGCTCAAAAGAAAAGCAGAGTATTAAGGTAAAATAAGGTTGCTTTCGAGTGGCAACACAGAGAATCATTTCCCAAGAGGAGTTCAACAAGGCTAGGGACGGCAGAGCAGCAGGCCTCCCCTCAGAAGGCAGGCGGATCTGAAAGCACACCCCCACCTGCTTGGCTTTGATGTACTAATATGCTCACATTTCTTAAATCTCAAGGCTTGTGTCCAACAGGTTATGGTAATCAAAAGAACTCTGTCTTATATAAAAAGCACTCTAGTAAGGCTCTATTTTCATTTTTAAAGTGATTTTAAAAATTTCAGCAGACAGGCTGGGGTTGTAGCTCAGTGGTAGAGCACCTACCTGCCTAGCATGTGTGACACTGGGTTTGATCCTCAGCACCACATATGGATGAATGAATAAATAAATAAATAAATAAATAAATAAAGGTCCATTGACAACTAAAAAATATTCTTAAAAATTTCAGCAGAAGAACTTAATTTTCAAACAAAAACATATAGAAACTTACATATTGGGCATGTACATATATCAAAGAACTAAAGCGGAGAGATGTTTTTGCCCAGGAGGTTGGAGTTGGGGGAAGAAAAGGTTTGGGACTGCGCTTCATGATCCTCAAACAGAAAAGCTGTCCTTTTCCTCAGAAGAGACAAAGTGAGACATGACCACCAGTTCATGTCTCTCTCTCTCCAGAAACCTAAGATGAGAAGAAAAGAATCCTCTTTGCCACCTTTACTCCAGTGTGATTTTCTCAGTAAGGCTTGATCATCTCTTGATGCTCATCTTTTGTACTCTGTACCTCCTTTATCTCCACAGTTCTTCACTACGATCTGCACGTGTGTGTGTATAATATGGATATATATTACATATATATGTATATGCTTATAAAAATTTATATAAAACTTACCCACTGTAAAACTTGATAGTTACTACATATCTCATGGTAACTTCCTAAGAAAGAATTTCTATTTCCCCACAAAGAAGGTAAATGACAATTTCCTCTTACGGATGGAATAGAGAGGAAGGACAATGCACTAGGAAATTTATTCCAGTCACTTCATTAGTAACAACCTTCATGAAAGACTTGAGCCTGTTTTCTGTAACAGATAAAGTGTCTCCCAGTTTAGGCAGAACTTGACCCACCAGCTTGGCATATCTTGACTAATGACTGACTTATTTACAACTGGGTAGGGACTAGAAAAATCCCCACTCTTATGTTGCCAAAGAAAATATGTGTTATTTGCAATCAATGTAAAAATGCAGAACCTTTTAAACCTCCCCTTGAAATGGCAAGTAGGTTTAGTGTAATCATTGATTGAGATCTTTCTGGTATATTTTGGGTTAAACTGGCTTTTACATGCTAAGGAATTTATAAAATACATGTTTTATTTTAAATGTCAAAATGAATGTAAGGCTTTACTTTAAACAGAACAATTTTTAATGTACTTCTATATTGCTACCTGAAGGAGCCCTAATTAGGAAGGGCTGTTGTAGCTAGCTGGAAGCCATAAGTTCCACCTGATATGTATGTGACGCACCTGTAGGCACCCGCAAACCTGAAGGTATATAACCGGGTGAAAGCGGTCCGAGTTAGGAGAACGGAGAATTCAGTCAGCCGGGCAGTCATTCGGTCGGTCAGAAGAATCAGAGCGGCCAGAACGTAGGCAGAGCGGTTACAGAAGAGAAACCAGATAGAAGACAGAAGAGAAACCAGATAGAAGAAGTAATGACTGGTCAGAGTTAGGCCGAGGCTCCCAAGGAAGACAGAAGACAGAAGAAAGAAGAAGGAAGAAAGAAGAGAGAAGAAAGAAGCTCTAATCTTTCTAAATCTTTCTCTAAGCTAAAATCTTTCTTTCCCTCTCTAAGAAAGTAGAAGTAAAAGTAGTAAAAGCTTAACTCTGCCTCCGAGAATTTTCCCGCGGCACCGTGGCTGGCCGTGACAGGCAGCTTACAGCTACCATTTGAAAGATGGAGATAGACCATGCTGTATTTGCAAAAGGCAAGAACTCTCATGATAGTTTTGCTTCTAAAAGATTTTACTCTCAAAAGAAGACACTATGCACTGGAGAATAATTCTCAACCTAATCAAAAAGAACTTTGTTTTTAAATTACTATTCTTATTTCAGAGATGAACAAAATAGAACACTTTATAGATTTTCCAAAAATTAACTGAGCTTAGGATAATTAAAATACATTCCCTTCACATGTATTTAAGTGCATTGTATTTTATATTCATTTTAACAATAAAAATCGAAAGTAACTGACCAAATTTTGAGTGTTTAAAATTCTTCAAACACCTGATAATTACTTGTGTTTTAAATGTGCTATATCCTCATGAGATTTGACTTTGGGATAAATAAGGTGAAGTGTGCCCCAAGGGGCACCCAGTGCAGTTGTGGAGACTGACACACAAATGCATGCTTACATCATCTCCCATTGAACTGATCATGCCTGAAGATGGTGCACAGTTTCCAGGTGGAGTTGGTGTGTGAGCTGTGATTGAAAGGATGCCAAGATGTGCATCAGATGAAGACAGACCTTTTATGGATTCTTGCACACACAGTAGCACAGAGGTGAGAATGGAAGCTTATCATCAGTTTGTGACTTGTGTATCCAGAATACAGGGTACTCAACAAATTGGAGTAAGTTTTAAGAGATTGATTATCCAACAGATATTGACTATCAACTAAATGTTTATCATAGAAAATTACTTGGTATAGAAATGAAGTTAATTAATGAAGACATTAATTAACATGCAACAGTAGTGACTAAGATGAGAAAAGGTGATAGGGGAAAACAGGGTGGTTAGGCAGAATAAATGGAGATGAACAGGCAGGGCAACAGGAGTTATCTCTGTCCCAATGGCATGATGCACTAAACAGGCACACAGACAAGAATCTGCAACAGCTCCAGGAATTTAAAAACTATGGAGCTGTTTGGGTGTGTTAACTTACATGACTGAGGGGCAAGTGCAGATGACCAGTGGGCATTTCAAATGGTGGGAAGGGGTTAGGAGAGACATCAGAGTCATCAGAGGATGGGAGGCAGCTGAACTAGCTTGAGAGTCCAAGACAGCACCTTATAAGATATCCCTTTAAAAAAAAATTACACAGGAAATCAAGAGACCTTAGAAGACAAAATCAGAGATGAGACTGTCCAGTAGAGAATGATACTCTAAAAGTCAAGGAGCGAGCCTTCAGGAAGAAGGAAAGGATGACAGAGGCCAACACGAGGACTGTAAAAGCCCTTAGATACAGCAGCAGGGAGTCAGAGAGAGGACTTTCAGAGCTTGATGGGATCAGAAGCCAGGCTGCCAGGAAGCCAGCAATGAGCAGGAGTTCAGGTGGAAGGCAAACGTCATGCTTTCTGAACGTTTTGATGATGAACACATAAAGGAAAGAAAGACCAAGGTAGAATTGAAACTTAAGACAGAGAGATGTGCAGCACGTTGCACAGATGGGCAACTTAGAAAATCCGAGAGAGAAGCTACAGCCACTGTGAGGCAAAGACCTTGGAGATGAAGGAAGGTGACCACCCTTTTTGGAGCATTGGTATGTGCTAGATGCTTTGCTGTGCACTTTCACATGCATTTCCTTAACCAAGCAGGTGTTATTCATAGGTGGGTGTGGTTATCCCTAATCTAGTCAGAAGATGGTGGAGTAGAGAGGTTTATTGGAGCTGGACTATCTTAGAAGTGATGATCTTTCTGTGAAATAGGAGGCAAGGTCATCTGTGCCAACAGCATTATCAGCCAGGCTATGGAAGTGTGTGTGTGTGTTGGAGGGGGGGTGTCCTTTAATGAATGAGAAGTGACTCTTGGTAGGTAAGACAAGAAATAAATATTCAGAGTTTGTAGTGATAGTTT
The DNA here is from genome assembly GCA_025594165.1 of Tamias sibiricus. NCBI lineage: Eukaryota > Metazoa > Chordata > Mammalia > Rodentia > Sciuridae > Tamias > Tamias sibiricus. Next base: position 145,851,009 of record CM046666.1, read on the forward strand.
TATAATAACAAAAAAAGTGGAATTATTGCATTTTTAAGCACGATTCAACAACTTTTTTTCAAACACAGCCTCAACCACCTTATACAGAATGTCTAATGGATGCTTTAACAAACCATGGCCTTTGATCTTCCCAAAGAAATGGTGTATGGTTCAAACTGATGTTATTTACATATATCTCTTCTAATGCCTAATTTTAATTCACTGAAGGCAATTTCTAAAAGGCATTCGTAGTAAAACAATGTCTGATATTATTTTTCTAAGTAAAATCTCCATGCTGGGAAACACTATCAAATGAATACTTTAAAACTAATTGTTTCAGCATTAATCTGGATAATGATCCACAATTAACAGAAAAAGAACAATCTGACATTTTAGGAGTTTTCAACTGCCCTAATTCAGATACAAGAAAACACTTTTGCTTTGTCTTTCATTTACAGATTAAAACATGACCTAAAGCAACCTCATAGTGTTGACATATTTACAAATTATGTTTTAGTCGAGTACAAAGTACACTGAATAAAACAAAATTTTATCACTGAATTAATTAAGGAAAGTCCAATTTTATAACATTTTTGTGTATGTGGAAAAATAACTAATACATAATGCTTGACCATATGGTCTGTTCGCCCTTTTGTTAATTACCTACAAATCACTACACAGGTTTTACAGCTGTGACTTATTATTAACTGTAGCATGTCTGCCCCCAGAGATTTTTTTCCTCTTTTCATACATTTTTATTTTCGTTATTAACAAAGAACATTCATATTTTAATAGAATCTATTGCATAAGATTCAATACACAGCAAATATATTTAAAGGAATGATGTTTTATATTTAACGTTAATTACTTGATAAAAGTTTCAGTAGACCAAAATATTGCAACAGTTTTATTTTAGTCAACATTTCAAAATCCTTCTTTAAAGTCTGGCAGACTGAAGCATGAAATGCAGCAGGCAGGCATTAAAATGTTGTAATAACAGTTTCTGATATAGAAAGTAATTAGCTCTCTTAGAAAAATGATCTATTTTTATATAAGCCATATCTAATTTGGGACATGTACTTTAAACAATGTTAGAATTAAATCTGAATTTTGTCATATAAAAATCTATAGCAATTATTAGTTTTTAAAAATACAGTTGAAGAGTACTACAAAGAAAATGATATGAAATCAAAATTAATTTAAATTTGAAGCATATAAATCCTAATAAGACACTTGCTTCTGTTCTACCCAGGAAATTTATCCAGCTGGATAAACTACCTTGCTGCGGTGTAAATTCCTACCCAGCCAGGGTCACAACAGACTCATTACACACATCAACCACATAAAGTGGTCTGCACAAGCACGTGCTAAAAGTGTTTGCTGAAATAAAAGAGCCATGCATTTCAAGTCAAATTCGTGTCTTACTCTTAGAGTACACACATTGATTTATGACTGTGGTCATATGGTAATAGGGGGCAAGGAGCCAAAATATTACTGACTACGTAAAATGATTAATTGGTATGTGAAAGGCCTGTTTACCTAGCAACTATAAATTCTTTCCTAGACTTTCTATTGTCCTGCGAAACTAACAGACTTTCTTCCTACTCATACTGCACAGATCTTCAGAAAGGCTAATACCAATGGCTTTGATTTCCCAGGTTGCCCAAACTGCTAATGGATCTCAGTAATTAAAGTTCTTTTACAACAATCCCAAATCTGAACATCTCCTCTCTCAGCCTGATTATCATTGCCAATGTAATATATACTGGATGTAGGAGAGGGAATCATTATCTAAAACACTGCTCCCAACATGATTTCTATCCAGGGGAGAGCATGCAACTGGAATTTAAGATATTTCAATGTCTGTAAGCGATTGGATCTTGACTCTTTCATACAGGATTCACATTCTGAGGCAAAGGTCTGGATGAGCTCTACTTATAATATTCCTGGTCTCCTTCACAGTCAATGGCCTTGAATTCTGCTATCACTTCAAAAGGCTATTTTGTCCATTTGCTCCCTTTTGAAAACCAAAAATGTAATATTGATTCATTGGGCTTATGATACTGTCTTACACTTGTACTTGGAAGCAGGTCCCCAAATTAATGATTAGCATCCAGAAAAATATACTTTCCAACTAGAATTGCTGGCTTGTAAAGCAAAAAAATCAATAGGAATTAAAATGAATCTGAAAAAAATGTAAATCATTTTAAAGAACCATTGAGCCACAACTTAAAGGGATGTTGGTCAAACCAACTAGGATTAGGAAACTATGGTTATTAGTCTGTAAGGCCTTCTGTTAGAATTTTTGACTATTCCAAAGCTTCCCTCAAATACAACAGGCCTTGCAGTATTAATGAACTTGCTGTGGTATTTGAAAGGCACAGTGGTCTGCTGTGTATGATATTTCTAGAGAAAAACAAAACCTTTAAGGCAGAGTCATCTGTGCTAGGATTCAGTGAGCCATCAGACCACCTGAGGAACAACTGCTTCATTACAGTCCATATAGAGCTGCAAGCCAGATGGATTAAGTAGTTCATAAATTTAACGCTGAAATTAAATTGCCAACTGTCAACGCTTCAATATAAAGAACCTATTGTCTTTGTTGCTTATTTATAGTAGCCCAACATTACCAGCAAGAAACAGCAGAACATTCTTTACAGTTCTAAAATTCTAAATGGCAGGAAGAAATCGAAGCCTGGGGGAGAAACCTCTGATCAGAGCAGACAGAGGCCTTCAACCAGCCCAGCACCAGGGCTCAATGAGTCCGATGGAAATTCATTGGATCTGCAGAGAATATCTAACCTTGACCTCATATTTGACTTTCATATTCTCTTTTTTCCTAGTTTTTATCATAAATGAATTAAAAAATGAAAGATTACCTTAATTAAAATAAAAAGTTAAGCAGTAAACTTTTTTTCACCATTTACTTTCAGACACACCACACACACACACACACACACACACACACACACACATATTCTGTTATTATTTATATTATAGGTTATGTTATATATTATATATTCCATAATTATTTTTTTCAGTACTGTGAACAGAAACCAGGGCTTCACACAGGCTAGGCAAATCCTCAAAGTGTTTGCCCTCAGCCCGAGCACTTGTTCTTAAATTCACTTCATCAACATAGATTCATTTCCAATTAGGGTTGAATAACTGAATATAAACCAAAACGTTTTCTGCATAAAACTATGGCCCAGCAGGATTGTGATGCGAGTGACACCCAGACTGAAGCTTGAAGGCGGCAGTGGGGCAAACCCGAGACTGTGATACGGAGAAGGCAGGTATATTCCCATAGATTCCTTTAGGGCTTCTTTCCTGGTTTCATTCTTTAAAAAGTAAAAAAATAAATAAATTAAAATTAAAATTAAAAAATGCTGAACATGAGATTTCATCTAAACTTGACATTGGGTTCTGTGAGGGCTCCCACATTATTTCTTTTCTTTTATGTCTAACTGTAATACAACAATATTTTCCCAAAATATTTGCTAATACTCTCAACTCCTTTCCTGGTTCCTTAATATAAAGAACTCTGTTTTAGTGAGCCAGATAATTTCTTTTTCTTAACTGTATATGACTGGTCTGTAATCAATCTACCATAAAGGGGCTAGTTTGAAAGCTCATCATCATTCATTCTATCACTCTCTAAATTTGTCTCCCTGGTGACAGAAACCTACAATTATAAGACAAGAACACAATGTATTTGCCAAACCACTTAATTCTAATATGCTGAGATATTATATCCACCTAGCCTGTTATTTTTCCAAGGTCTGGAGCAATGACCTCCACAATTCACAAGTACTTCTGTTTGTATTCCAGGAGACCTTCTGCAACTGCTGCCAATCCCCAGTTTCACACACCTCTCCCTCTATCCTGCTGATTCTGGCCACTGTACTTAGAGCCAAGTTTGTCATTCTTCCATGCATCTTGCCCTTCACACTGTTATAAACATCACTGAGTAAATAGTTCTGTTTTGAATTAACATTCCAAAAACAAAGTATTTTTAAAATATTTTTGTAGTTGTTGATGGACCTTTTATTTTTATTTATTTATGTGTGGTGCTGAGAATTAAACCCAGTGCCTCACACAGGCTAGGCAAGCACTTTACCACTGAGCCACAACCCCAGCTCCCCAAAACAAAGTATTTAATTTACATTCTATGCCTCATACTTGACCCCAACAAGCATATGAATTCCTTAGGATTCCTTACCATAGTAAAGGTACCATTATGTCCCCAGTTGCTTGGGCCTGTCACAGTACAAATTATTGAAAAGGTAAAATCACGACTTCTATGTATATGATGAGCATGTGTCAAAGACTTCATATACTCAGTAATTAAAATGAGAAGCGACTAAGATATTAATATAATAAATACAATTTAACAAGTTTAAGTTATAATTTGAAGAGCTAGTATTTGAAAGAAATTATAATTTGAGAATAAGATTGCTGTGTTAGATATAAATGGGTTAATATCTGACATGGCAGTGGACCATAAATTTTAATCATCTTTTCTTGCCAGACAGAAATTATTTGCAACTCTCCTAAAAAGTTGTACAATAGGCCAATAAAAAGAAAATCAAAGGTAAAAACCTGCGTGGAACTGAAGTATACTTTGTACTCTGCACATTTGTATGAGTCAGAAAATTCTGGATATTCTCACCCCTTGTTATTATGAATAATCCCCAAAGATTATTCTTTAAACCAAAAGATGAACTTCATCAGTTTTATCTGCATAGATGCAAGGTAACAAAAGTTCTAATTCAAAATACAGGCCTAGAAGATGATTTGTGAATCCAATCTATTAGTATTAAACATCTACAAAATACTAAAAATTAACTTTTATGTGTATTTTTTATCAGAGATACCAGATTAGAATTTTTAAATCCTCAATTAGAAGGCCAAGTCCAAAACACTTTCTCCAGCATATTTCATTTTCAGTACAAAAAAAATTTGGATGGATTCCCCTCGATGGCCCCTCAATTTTTTTATGGTTTTTAAGCTGGTAATAAGCTATAATATCTATAAGGCTAGGGCTCTGTAAACCAAATATAAGCCAGGATTCTTCAGAGAACTTTGTAGGTATTCAATCTACACGTAAATAGTCATGAGTACAGGCTTCTAGGTCGGTATTTGGTCTTTAATAGTGAACTCTTCATAGCTGATTAAATGCAAATCACTCCCAACTGTGATATGTTGCACAAATGATTTTTCCAATTATGTTCTGGTAAAAAGAGCCAGATTCTTATTGAATCAAATTCAAAAAAGTATATTGCCAAGTAAAGTCACAAATCCTAATACAGTATCTGTTTCTGAATTTTAAGGGATGAGTGAGAATCAAATACCATTAAAAAGGTTTAATTTCAGTTAACAAAGCACAGTCTCCTACACATCAACTATACATATAGCTCAAGAAAAAGGATAAAGGGCTTCCTCATATGATAATAAAGAAGAGTGCTTTCACATAATACAACAACATCCAAACAAACAACCACAACTAAATTACCCCCATCAGTTCATTCAGTCTGACCCACGATGCTGCCTTCATGAAGGATTTCTACTGCTTAACTGAAAAACAAAAAATCCCTGGAAATCCTAACTTAGTCCCTAATATTGTCTGAAAGTTGTCTAGGCAAGACAATTAGCTATGGTCCTCTGTACAGGTTCTGAAACTCTCCTTTTTGGAGGTATAAATTCTAGCCTGTAGCTTGTAGCAGAACCCTCAGGCAAGCATCAGAGGGAAGAACAACCCTGGTTGACAATGAGACATGGCTGTGTTTACCACAGTAACAATAATATCACAAAGGACAAGAGTAAATTTCTTTGGGGGATAAAGCATGCTGTGGTTTGGATCCAGAATGTTCCTCATGTGTTAATGGTCTAGTCCTCAGCTTGGCAGGACTAGATGGTGGGACATTGGGCAGGTAGGGCCTAGTGGAAAGAAGTTAGATCACTGGGAATGAGCCCTTCAAGGGAATTCTGGGAGCCTGGCCCTTCCTGTCTATTTGCTCCCTAGCTGCCATGAAGGAACAGGCCTCCTCTACCCTGTGCTCCCACAAGATGTCAAAACCAACAGAGCCAAGAGATCATGCAGTGAGACCTCCAAAAAGCATGAGTCAGAATAAACTTTTATCCTCTTAAGTTGATTATTTCAGGTTTCATATCACAGTGACAGAAAGCTGATTAACACAGAATATGACAATTTCATAAGGGTAAAAACAATTATGGACAGCAATGGTGAAGACAACTTCCAGGGTCTTCTCAAAATGTGCACAATGTATTGAATATTTATAAAAATAAATAACATTTTGCCTATACAAGCGTAACCCAGTGAACACTGAATATCTTTTCTGATTTGTTAACTATCTTTTCTGCTTTGATACCTTGTCCTCTGCAGCTCTCCCCATACTTTGAGCTACTTGAGGAGCACAGAACCCATGAAGCACACCTAGTTGTTTCCAGAATCCTTCTACCTATAAGTGAAGAAAAAATCTTTGTGATTTTCCAGAGGCTTTCTGGGAAAACAAAGATAGCAATAGATGTAAAAGATATCCTGAAAGTCTTTTCTAAATGTAGGACCACATCTGGGAAAGCCAAAATCAAGAATTGTCAAAGAATGTATTTTTACTTAATTAAGACAGGATCATGGGACCATGAGAAACAACACATCCTTATCTGTTTGGTCAGAGTGGCAAGCTGATGACACTTGCTATTTGGAAATCAGGAAACTGGTTCTTTTCTAGTGAGGCACTTTGGGTTTTCTTATTTGTTTGCATTTGTTTATTTTGTTTTGCTTTTGTAAACAATCAAGGACATGATAAAACACAAAGCTGAGAAAACTATCCTGTTGAGATATAGAATTCCTACTACTTGAAATTATGCAGATTACTAAGCATACTAACCTTTTATTCCTCTTTATCCACTCTATAAACTGAGACCAATTTATCATTTTAACACAGAGAAGTCATTTTCTAGTTTTGTATTAATAGAATGTTTTACAGTAAAGTTTTCAAGAGCTCCTTTTATTTCCTTAAATCATCCTGTGAATAATCCTATCAACAATGAACAAAGTTTACCAAAAATTTAACACATTTAATCATTTCTGTTCAGAAGCAGATATTATAAAACAAGGCAAATAAAAGTCACTTCCTGCAAATATTCTACAACTTCCTATCCACACTTGGTCTCTTCAGATACCATTCTCTTCTCTTTGGTTCTTAATTTAAATGAGAACCAAAAATACAGAAATTTTAAACTTTGCTTAATATTGTTTCAAACTCCTATTAAATTTTAAAAGTTAACTATTTTTTCAGTGCTGGGGATTGAACCCAGGGTCTCACATATGCCAAACAAACTCTCTGCTGCTGAGCTATGCTGCCAGTGCCTAATATTCTATCTGACTTTGAAATTATTCATGTATCTAAAATATTGTTTGATTCAATTTAAAATTAATCCAAATTTTGAAGTTATGTTAGACCTTGAAAATATGTTTAAGATGACATTCCATAAATATCTCAAATGTTATATGGAAGTGATTTGATTTGACTAATAAATCAATATAAGCAGTTTAGAAAATTAAGAAGCTGCTTCAAAAGAAGCCATAAATCTTATAAAATACATAACTAAATTATTAAATTGAAATTTTATTGTCCTTTAGAAAATATAAAACACTACAAAAACTCTGGATAAAATGTGCACTCCGAAAATGCTCAAAAGAAAATTCACTATATTCACAGACTAAAGTAAACATGAAATTGATATTAATTTTTATATACTCACACAAGGATTAGTTTTGTTCAGTCAGAATCTGGAGATCATCTTACTGACACTGAACAGAGGTGCCAAAACATCCCAACCTGTCCCCAGGACAGGCCCACTGATGAGGTATGTACGATTTTCTTTTGCTCTGCCTTTCTGCTCAAATATGACTGCAAGTGGCCTAAATTCCAGACATAATCATAAATAATTTGGGTTTTATAAAATAAAAGAGGAAAACATAAAACTTTTAAAACCATATTCTTAAATATTATAATCCACTATGTATTATGTTATTCAATCATCCTATGTCCTGCACATAATAAAAAAAAAAACATAAATTATGCTCGATATTAGAAGTTTAGAAAATGCAGATTGACTTTTACCACAGTGCTAGACTTAAAATATTCTTCTTATAGAAACTACTTAAAAAGAAACACTTTAAGACTCTAAGTTCACATAACCAAAACCACTCACTGAATATATATTAGATCTGTTTAATGATTCTTTAGGGGAAAAAAAAAAAGATATGACTTTTCTCTACTTTTCCAAGCATAAGAATCTTATATTTTAAAATTTAAGTTTTCTCATGAAAAGATAAAGTGATACGTTGAAAAGTTTTGTTCATGAATATAATGCATTGTATACTCTGATTTTTAACACGTGAATGTATTTCATTGGTTTTAACATTTTTAAAGGAAGAGAGAGAGAGAGATTTGAACATTCTGCCCTGGAATGAGGCAACAAAATGCACTAGAATAAATAAAATACAGCAGTTTGGAGTGACTCCAAATCTGCCTTTCATGGCCTTCAGTGTTGCTAGAATACTAAAGGTGTTTTAGATTCACCATGGAAAAGTTTTTCATGCATCAACACATTCTGACATGGTCAATGTCCCCCAAAGTCCAGCTGGACACCTTGCAGAGAAAGGGAAGGACACTTGCTCCTGCAGGCCCACTGTCACCTGGTGGAGTAGGTTGGCCGCCCCACCAGCTGCTTGTAAGGTGCGCTCAGGCAGGGAGTGATGCCCAGATAAGGGAATCCCTCCTTCTTCCCCAGACACCTTCTGCACTGGCTTATCCTAGTCCCGCAGTCTCTCTCCAACCCTTGAGTCCTCCCAGCAAAGGTGCCAAGATGTGCTAACCCCGTGGAAAGAAGGAAGAGCTAACTGACACCTAGGACAGCATAAGTGCATGGCCTTTTCGGAAGCCAAGTCCTCAATGGCCCCACACTGCCCACCCTCCAGTACAGAGTGTGTGGGCAGTAGCAGGTGCACTAGGTCCAAGGGCAGAGAAGCTGAGCACCTTCCTAGGCAGCTCCAATAGCAGAGGACTAGTGAGGTCCGCAGGAGGGGCCACAAAAGCTGGTCCCCCTAGCAGCTCAGAGATCAATCACTTCCTAATCTTGCAAGGGTTCTTCTTACAGCAACAAACACACTGTTTTTTGGCTTCTTCTTTTTTTTTTTTTTTTTTTTTTAATTGGAAAAAGATACACTCTACCACCACGAATAATTTATCTTTCAGAAAAGGTCTCTATTCTTGTCTTCATTTTCTCATACTACCAGACGCCTTCTCAGTTACCACACTTTAAATAAGGAAGTACAGCTTGAGGAAGACACATTAACCCAAGAGACCCTCAGTACAGACTTGGAAACTGAAGGCAGGCCCACAAGCACTAGCTCCTCCAACAGCTCTGCATGGGCTGCTTCTGAAGCTACGCCAGCTTTACACTGACAAAACCATGCATACCCCGAGGATTGGGGAGAAAGCGTCTGTGTGATGTAAATGGATTTAAAGCGTTTTCTAACTCAAGCAACTTAGGACAGTGTCTATGTTGACATGTGAAAAGTCTGAATAAAATCCTTTCATAACAAGGAAAAATAATATTTCTAGGATAATCTTATTTTTATAATGATTTCCATTAGCTAGTACATTTATTATAGAGAACTATTTCATCATTATTTCTAAAATTTCATTATCTACAATATGGGTCACAAGACTTTTTTATAATATTCAGAGACTTCAGTATTACCTCACAGTGGGCCTTCTACACCTTGGCACTACTAACATTTTGGTCTGGATACTTCTTTGCTATGGGGCTGCTCCATGCTCTGTAGGAAGCTTGGCAGCCTTCCTGACTTCTGCCCACGAGATGCCAACATGCCTTCCTGTATGATCATTACCTGGGCATGTGTTAGGTATGTTTTGTTTTAACCAAACTGGATCCCAAGGACACCATTTGTTTCCACTGGCCCATATACTGGGGACATCTCTCAAGTCAATATGTACACATTCTTAATTGCTGCATGACACTTCATTAAAAGGCTGCATTGTAAATGTTCTACCAGTGAACAATTGCTTTCAATTTGTCAGTATTATAACCAACGCTTCTAGGAATTTGTACACAGATGCCTTTAAATTTGTTCAATTAGCTCCTTATATTTCAAGTATAATAGTATCCCAAGAATTCATTTAAATTTAAATAGCTGAAATATAACTGAAGTCAAAGGACAAAAATCAAGACATAAAATAGAATAGGAAGTAAAAAGTACACATATTTTAGATTACCCATAATTTTTTGTTTCTACCCATACCACATTTCTATTAGAATAACTGAGAAGTGATCTTTTGATAAGTTATCAAATTTAACAAGTTCTAAATAACTTTAAAAACTTACTAGATATAACCTTTGATAAGCTATTGATATCAATTTCTAAATAAGTGTAAAAACTTTGTTTTTTTTTCATCATTATTCTAAACATCTTTTTCGATTACAAAAAACACATTACATGTATCAGAACTATATTGCTTCTTTTCCTTCAATCTGTATGCAGTAATTAGAAAACAAAAATATTGCCAATCAATGATTTAAAGATATTTTATTAGCAACTGTGATAAACCGTTTTAAGAGAACTCTTTGGGAATTTTGCTGTAGAGAATTCCAACTAAGTGTTTTAAAGATTTTAAAAAGTGATGACTGCATTCATATGTTGACTTGGATTCAGGAACCACACACACTGTTCACACCTGCAGTGCTGTACAGGCCCAAAGCAGCTTTGATTATATGGGTACAGGTTTTCTTCAAAGCATCTTCTAGCAGGAATATGTCAACATATCGACATGCATTAATTATTTAGTAGTTATTAATTCAGAATGCTTGAATACATGGGATTATATGGGGTTTTTGTGGAAAATTTTATGAATTTTTCACGATTTTCTAAAAAATCAACTTGTGGTTTAATAGGACACTCCAGAGTCAAATGATAAAACATCTTAAAATTTTTCTCTGGAGCCTGTTTCACCTCTTTCATAAATAAAATGAGTAAATGAACACTATTTTGGTAAAATTCCATGTTTGGAACCTTAGGAGATGGAGTTTGTGTCCGGAAAACCTGGGTTTAAGCCTCTACTCCCTTCATTCACTTTGCATTGCTTAATGATCAATCAACTTTTCTGTGCCTCAGTTCTATCCAAAACACAAACATCATGACAATATATGTCTCTTAGTCCTACTGAGAATAAAAGAGAAAATGTTTATGAAAATACCCTCTGAAATAGAAAACCACAGTATACTAACTACTTGCTGAGTTTTATTTATTCTTCTTTGGATTTAGGGTGCTAAGAATTACAGTCTACTATGCCTCAGCCCTTTTTATCCTAATGCTCATAAAACAATCTTAATGAATAACCATTTGTGCACGCAGAGAGAGAAATGGAAGCTGCTTTCTCTCTGTGTTCTACAAGCACCCACTCTTCTTATTCCTTCTGAAGGCAGAAAGGACTTTGGCTGCTTAGCATGAAGTGGGTGATTTTTTTTTTTTTTTAATGAAAGTCTAAATAAAAACCTAATCTCTCCATATTATTCATATCACTTGATCCTACAAATTACTTCAGGATAGAGGAAGGAAAGGATTTTATTATGCCCATTTTAGAGATAAGAAAACAGAAATGCAGAAAATGAACTGACTTCCTTAAAGTAGTGGAGCGATCCAGCCTCCCAGCCAGACTTACCATTCTCAGGGAACCAGCTTTTGGAAAACTGGAAAGCCACATTTGTAACAAAGTCTCAAGTTACACAGTAAGAAATATCAGATCATGCCAAGAGAAACATGTTACTAGTATGTCCACTTCACATAAAGGAAAGCTGAGAGATCAAGGTTATGTGTGCAAAAAATCATGCAGCTAACAAGAAAGGGCAGCAGGTCTGAACCCAAGTCATCATGCCAAGGGAGACCAAGTCTTAGCCAACCCATGCTTTATACCACACATTTAACTGGTTTTTAGATAATAATAGTTTATTTTACCATTTAAAAATAAGATTATCTGGGCACGGTGGCGCACGCCTGTAATCCCAGCACTTTGGGAGGCTGAGGCAGGAGGATCGCGAGTTCAAAGCTAGCCTCAGCAATGGCAAGGCACTTAGCTACTCAGTGAGACCCTGTCTCTAATAAAATACAAAAAAGGGCTGGGGATGTGGCCCAGTGGTCGAGTGCTCCTGAGTTCAATCCCCGGTACCAAAAAAAAAAAGATTAATTTACCTTCTTCAGAAAAATAAGAGTATTCAGTAACATCTCTAAATTGATATTGAACCCTCAAAATTTATTTTCAAAGTTTATGATTCATTCATTTGTTTAAAAAACAAATGCATAATCTTTCCACATAAAAAGAATATTTTACACTTTTACATTAAACCCTAATATTATTTTCTAACCAATACTTTATGTATGATCACATTGATATGAATTTAAACAATTTCATGGAGTAAGTCTGAAAGTTGTTCTTTAATTCCATGGGCAATGTTCCAAAAATAATAAAAAAATAATTTATTACTATAACATATTAATGATTTTGGCATCACAGTTGGACTAACCCACAAATACTTAAGAATCCCCTGGCTATCTTGCTTATCAGTGCATTCCAGCATTTTCAAAAATGAACAGCAGAGATTTTTGCCTCCAGAAACTTTACCTTGCAGCATAGTATAACTGTGTGGTCTTACATAAATAGCCATATCTCCTTGGTCTACAAGTTTATAGCAAGAGAGTAAATAAAAATTAATACTAATTAGCAAGTAAATAAAAATGTTTTTCTCCTTAGCTCTTACAATTGTTCAGATATAATTTGCTTCAAAAGAAACTGCAGAGAGTTGCAGCACTGTGAGAATTACTTTAATTTTATGGTTATAATAGAAAAAAACAAAATTACAAAAAAAGGCCCTTCGGAATTCAATCATAGAAAGGAAATATTCAATTACTTGGAAGTCTTTGGTGCTGTGAGATATATAAGCAGAAAATGCAAGGCAGACCTGGGTCATCATTAACTGTAATCCCATATGGCATTTCCTCCTCCAAGCCTCTGCTACAATCCATTTACACAGAACATGAGCTGCAAACCAATAATTACAAATGCATATACACCCACAAATGAGAGATAACTAAGCTGAATGAAATGTAAACTGACTTTTAATTATTCATTAATAGTAATTGAGAACATTAGTGGCATGACACAATGTTCTCCTCAGGGTCCTTATGCACCAGAAATTCACCTTAGAGATGAAAATCCCTCTATAAAAAGGCTGGGAAGGCCCACACTGTACAAATTCTTCTTGACCAGTACAGGGTCCAATGGAAAGCTATTTTTCTAAATGCTGAGCTGCTTGCAGGGTTAAAGGGCACAGAGACAATGGTACACAGAATAGTACCTAGCACATAGATAGCATTCACTAACAACTGCTGTTAAATAAACCATCACTTTGGTGGCAACTTTTCAGGTATATACATGTGAGTTCATTTAAGAGCAAAAAATAATTCAGTAAATAAAGAAGCACAAAAGCACTCAGTACTTTTAAATCAAGTAGGTGATCATGAAATATTCCACTGTGAATTTTAAACTCCTTCTCAATCTGAAGCCCTAGGCAGCCACTCCCAGTTGAATGGAGTGGGCAGGCAAGATGGAGTTACCTGCCATTTTATGACCTGGAACCAGGTCTTCCCCCAGAAATCCTGATTTCAGTAAATGGCTTCATCACACATGCAATTGCTTAAACTAAAACACGGTGTTGCTGGGTATCATGGGGAACACCTATGATCCCAGCTACTCTAGAGGCTGAAGCAGGAGGATCAAAAGTTCAAGACCATTGTGGGCAACTTTGCAAGACCCTGTATCAAAATAAAATTGAAAAAAGGCTGAGGATATGGCTCACTGGTAGAGTCATTAGCTTGCAGGAGACCCTAGGTTGAATCTGAATCTTCATACCATTAAAAAAAAAAAGAAAGAAAGAAAGAAAGAAAGAAAGAGAAGAGAAAAGTGTTATCCTTGGACCTCCCTGTCACATGATTGATGGGAACTGCCCTGCCAGATGACTGAATTGCCCTTCTGAACATCAAAACCATCCATTAGCTCTATCTTTATCACCAGAACATGAATTCAAATCTGCTATGACCTTCTATCATTCCTTCCTGTCCCCTCTAACCCTTGCTTCTCACTGCATCCAGAGTTTTGGTTTTGAAGAATACCTCTGATCTAAAGGCTACCACCATCCCAATCCACCCCTCTAACAACCTGGCAGTCCTCCTCATCTTAACACAGGACCTCACCCTTAAACAACTCTCCCACACCTCAGGTGTACTCTCTCCCTGGCCCTTAGCACTCCAGTCCCAGCACTCATCCTCCAGAGACCCTCCCAGCACATAGCCTCAGCAAGCTGTTTCCTCTTCTCTCTGCTTTGTAAATCACCTACTTTCTGAGCCCAGCTATAGGCTCTTCCATGGAGACTCCTTCCCGCCACACCCTTGTTTACAGATCCTTGTGGTGTCATGTACACTTATCTTGGGTTCAGCATTACTGCTGCTGGAGGATCAGGGCTGCCTGTGAGGTGCTTGTTCACATCATATCCACAGTATACAAAGCAGTGCCTACCAAGGGCAAATTAAAACTAGGATGAAAAGTGAATGAAGAAATGAACAACTCAATGCAATGATGCATAGTAGGTTATCACATCCTTTGCATATTAGGAACATTTAGTTCCTAATTTAAGAGATGTTTGGGGTACACGGTATTCTGATCATTTAATACTATGAATTTGCTTTGTACTGCAAACAAATTTAGCTGCAGTAATAACGTGTATGATCAAAATCCCTAAATCTATACTAACAAAGTTCCTTAAAGTTATGTGAATATATACCAACTTCTAATCAATAAATGTTTCATTATATTCACTTAATAATTCCAACAATTATTAAATTTTTAAAAATACAGGAAGCTAAGCAACATAAAATTCTCTTAGATAAGTTTTCAAGGCAATGTGTATATAATGTTTCATCTAGTGAAACAGTACCATGCCATCCAAAAGTTTTAGAATTGTATGTATCAAAATTCTATATAACATAAATTTCTTCTGCAAAGATAATTTAGACTTCCCCTTTAGGATAACTGAGCACTTGAATCCACAATTGCATGCACTATTTGCATAAATCACTAGTGCTATGTAAGAGTATGGATAAGATTTTTAGATAGTTATAAAAATGACAATAAAAGAACCCAATTCCTTAAAATGCATCCATTGTTCAGTTGCTATCAATCACTACTTCATTCTAATCCTGAAGGCTTTCACTGATTCACAACTGTCTCTCTGAATGACATTATATTTAAATTCTGTAACTTTATGGAATTTCACACACATTTTCCATCTGAGCTATCTGATTCATGAACATTCTGCATAGTTCACCCTCATGAACAAGGCATAGGGTCTTCTGCGAATCAGGAAACACGTACATTGCAAACGGTACTCTGATTAATAAATTTGGAAAGTGCTTCCTTTGTGTCCCATTCAAGTGCCTACTCCTTGTACAGATCACACATAAGAGCACTGTATGCTGAAAACATTCTGAGACTATCAAGTTCAAAACCACTAATTTACAAGTGAAGTACAATCATCATTAGTAACCTTGTTGACAGACTTGAATTAGAAAAATACAAGACTTTGAAATAATCTTGCACCTCTAAACACAAGGTATCCATTCTAAAACTTCTACAAGTACTGTGAGTCTCTTGTTATAAAAGAAAACAGAAGCCTGAGATGTCAGGTGGTGGTAACTACTCAACATTCTGGTGTGCATCCTTCAGAGGCTTTTCTATACAAACATGTTTCTTACAACGTTAATGATGCACATACTATTTTTAACCTGGTATTTAATTTGGCAGGATAGTCTATGCCTTTCTACATGAACAAGTTTGGATCAGCACCTGCATCTGTAAGGCTGCACTGAACTAGAACCTCAAGCCCCATTGGGGTCCTCACCCCTCAGGGGCCTCTAGTGGCCCTGGGGACACAGTGTGGAACATGCAGCAATCTTGTTGGGTTCTTGGTGGTGTCTTCCTGGACTAAGGAAGAAACTCTCTTGCCAGAGTGCAAGGAGTGCCAAGAACATTGTTTCATTGCTACTTCCATCCGATGCATTATTCAGCTTACACAGTTAACCCCTATCTGGACTATAATGCACACTTTCAGCCTGTGAGGCAGGAGAAGTTTCTAGCAATGCCAGCATTTGCCATCAATGACTCCTCTTGTTTACATGCTTAATTAGCGATAAATGTATTTTATAACAAGTAACTGATTTGATCATTTGACATTTTATTACACAGCTGCTTTCTTCATATTAAAAAAGGAATTTGCAAACTTAAAAGGATTCAATAACTCTTGAACACATTTATGCTCTTTCTGATTCTGACATGACAGTTCTCTAGAAGAGTTGGGGAGGGCAGCAGGGGAGAGCCACACAGAGTGCCAGTCTCTCGGAAAAGACTGCTGCATAGGCGTGGAGGCTACTTTACCAGGAACCAAGGAGATGAAACACAGGGCCAGGGAGGAAAGACCACGCCCAAACGCTGGGTCTCACTTTAAATGGCAGCCCACTTTCTGTTTCTATTGTTTGCATTTAAGGTTGACAGTGTAAAAATCAAACTTTTATAGGCTGCTTCTTCATCACAAAAACTAAATGTTGATGCCATCAATGGTATTTAAGGATTTGACAGTACTGTTTTCTCTTAATAGATTGCTTTCTAGATTTGTGCACAACAAAATCTAATGCATGAAAGGATATTTCGATGCACTGTACAACATTAGAAAATGTAAAGCTTTTTACTTTTTGTTTCAATCAGTATTTAAAATTTAAAGTTCAATGGGGAATTTAAATATAGTTATGTAAATATACTAGGAGTTCTTAACTAGTTATTTTAATACAAAAGACATATATATGTATATTTGTGGCACATTCACTTATTTTTTACTTGAACTGATCACTGTTAAAAATATACAGCAGATCTGGGTTTGTGGCTCAGTGGTAGAGCGCTTGCCTAGCATGTGTGAGGCACTGGGTTTGATTCTCAGCACCACATATAAATAAATAAAATAAACGTCCATTGACAATTAAAAAAAATACATAGCTATTTTGTGGAGCCACTATCATCAAAGCAGTAGAGGGATCAGCTGTTGGTGAAGTAAGGGCTGAGCAGGAAGAATAGCACTGAATAAAAAGCTAGAGATGTGGTACAGAGTTCGTCCAACCAGCAGTAAGCAGCGGAACTGGACTTATGTCCAGATGTGGTATGAGGGGTCTGGACCACATGATGATGGCGACTCAGGGCGATGTTCCACAAGTGTCCCCAGGCCACCTGGTATGACCTGGGAGGGATCAGGAAGGAGGCGCAGCAAGCTTCATGAAGGCTTCCCTAAGCAGGCCTGCATTAAGATGCCTACTCACTCTCTCTCTTCTAGTGTGACTAGAAATTTTATTTTTATCTACTTTTCTTTAAAAATTGGTCTAGTTATCTATTGAACTATTAGGATCAAATAATAAATCCAATGACAATATTACTACAATGTGATTATTAAGAATTTACAATACTGATGGAGAAGGTCAAAGTCATGATTCCCACGGCAAGTCTAACTCGGGCTGCTTGAGGCACATTAGTGATTACCAGTGGAAGTGCAATAAAATGCACACGGAGATATACACGTGTGTGCACTCAGCATGGATTATGCTTGCTATAGGATCATGAACTTTGAATTGCCTTTCAAAAAATTTAACTCTTGTCATGATTTCATATCAACATAAGACTGTAGTAACATTTCTGTCAGAGTTGTTCACATCTCAAATTTCTCTGGAGCAGACAACAATAACAATAAAGAGCCTAACAACAGGAAACCAAATATATTTATGCCAATGTATATTTAAACATATGCATATGATTATGCTTGAATTTTTTCCTTCAGTACACAAAATCATGTATTTTGCTGGGATGGGGAGATAAACAGTGGTAGTTTTGCTTAATATCAATACAAAGCAATAAACACAGCATGAAGGTAAAACTTGAAAATGTGATTTTTTTCACCAAAATCCCAGAGCCTAATAGTTTTCTTTCACATATTAGACATAAAGACTATTCCAGTCAGATAACAGAGTTCAGTCCCTGACATGCATACATCAGACAGCCCTCACTCCAAACAGGACTAGTCATATTCATGATCACCTCATTTCCCAACACTGTGCCTGTAATGAGAAGTTCCACTGTTAACCCCCATATGAACAGGGACTGTTTTACTTCTTTTTAAGGTGCTGGGATTAAAACCCAGGCCTTTGCATATGTTATGCTCTCAGCCCAAGAAAGAAAAATTTGAGGGAAAAAAATTTCAATAAGGATTTGGAAAAATTTGCTAATGTCAGGCCCAATAAATGACAAGTTAGTCATTAGAGGACACTGCCTCAGTCACCCAAATATAGAGCAAAACTGCAGAGCCATGGGAATTGGAAATGCTATGTGTGCACATTGGCTGGAGGTGAGGGTCCTGTGGCTCAATAAATGTGCCCAACTTCAGCTTGCAATAAGTAACATCATCCTTCTTATTGAACACCATGGTGGTGACAACATAACTGTGTCCAAGAGCACTTTGTGAGTGAGTTCAGACAGTTAAGATGAAAAAAGTACTCAGGCTATTTGGGTTCGTTCTTTCTAAGCCCTGTTTATGCCACATTCTCCATGATAGTTAAACAAGTTACACTCAGCAAATTAAAGTGGCTGAAAGAAAACACCTGTAATAAGTCTATCCCAAAGAAACCCACACCAAAACAAGTGGAGACCCTTCAGAGGCCAGGCAGATGGGGCCACTCGGCAAGCGGCTTTACTGCTGCCCTTTCAGTATGGTCTGGTGTTGGAATGCAGGAAGTACATGGGTTCTGGGCCCAAACCAAACACCAAATTATTGGGGGGCATTATCGTATAAAGCCTTTGGTTTCTGCAATTCAAAACTTAAAATATTTGTGTTTTGTACTTCCCCAGATCATAGGAAGAAGGGGATGCAGGCATTTTAGAATTCATAAAAATACAATATTATAACAGATGATGAGAACAATTCAGAGGTTTTGAGGACATTTACAACAAGGGGTGTAGCATATTGCTACTCATGACAAAAATCAAACCCTGTAATTGTAATCTGATGTTCCTGATGCTAATTTAACTAGATGCACTTAAAATCACTCTGTGTTGCTCTGGTTCCCTGGTGATTTATTCTTATACATTTCTTACAACATATTCCACTCTTGTTTCATGATCTGAAATAAGTTTTTAGTGGGCAAGGATTCCATCATTTAACTTCTTTCCAGCTCTTTGTGCAAAGACATACTTAACAAAATGCTTGTGAAAAACCAGATGACAAGGAGATACCATTTACTCAAAAGAAAGCAAAATGAACATCCTATATGGTGCTCACATCAGGGAAATCTATGCCAAAATAAATGACCTGAGTGAGAATGGAGACTTTATGATCGGAACATAAATCATCCACACATCCCATTCTCTAACAACAGTACTATAGAAGCCACTTATTGCAAGTATGACTCAAGACAAGCTGTACTGCAAGGATCTTTAGGAAGGATTTTTGAAGGGATACATGTATTTTAACAATTTTACGACATTAAAAAAAATATCTTACCACTTCTTTTTGTGTGAATAGAAGAAAGAGTATATCCTATGGACACACAGAGGTTGGAAAGGATCAAGCTATGAAACTTTGAAAACTCTGTAATTTTCATGGGTGATAGTGGCTTGGGCTTTAAAAGTATAACTTTTTGTGGGTTAATCATTGCAATCTTTCTCACCTTGATAACATGGTGGGAAGGTTAAATGTCACAATACCTTGCTTAGTTTTTTTAGTTTAAGGGGCTGTTTTTCTATGATTGTATGTAGAATTCCTTTGTGGCCATACTTAATAATTATGCAATTTGTCTTTCTTCCTTTAACTCAAATGCATCGTTCAGTCAAGTTCCAGCTTCACATTTTTAAGTTTATCTTAAAACAAGTTTCATTCCAGCTTGATTTGTGGCATACATAATAGTGTGAGCTACTTTTCTCCATTGCTTCTTAAAAGCCATTTCCATTCCTACACAGTATACAGATTAAGAAAGTTACACACAATAAGTAATGTGCCAGTATAATTTGAAAATGTTCATCTTGTTCACGTTCTCCAGCTCCCACTAAAAGATTTATAACACCCCTGAAACAGAAATTGATGAATTCATCACTGTCTTGGGCATTTTGATCATAATCAATAACAATTTTACCATTAAATAGGGTTTCAATTAAAGCATATTTTTCAAAGTAATTTTACTTTAACATAAAAATGGGCTTTTGTGCCATGAATCATTAACCCACTATGTGCCAAAAAGAAAATTATTCTATTTCTGAAGTTCTACATCAGAAAAATATTAAACCAAAATCCCTCTGTTGTATCACATACTTCCCAGAAGTACATTTCATAAAACATTACATTATTATATTCTCATCATGGAAAATGAAAAGTAATATACTTTCACAAAGTAGTAGAACCATAAAAAGTTTATCAGATAAAATGAGAATACCAAAATATATTACATCTGCTTGGATTGTGTGATTTTTATCTGCAAAAGAAAAACAACGTGTCTATATAAAATTAATTTATCATTATGAAACATCAAACATGGTATTAAAAATCCTGTGAAATTTATTCATCGTGCACAAATTGCAATGTACTTTATGGTAATCCTTCTATTTTAACCATCTCATACATTTTTCCTGTTCACACCATTACAATGTTCAAAGAACACAAATTTCTCCCAAAACACAGTACAAAATTGTTTTCCTCCAAAATAAAGTCCAATTTTTTTAAAATTTGCAGTATAATCATTTTGTTATAAAGAAATCACCTTCATGTTTTTAAGCTTTAGAGCATATGTTCCCTCCTCTGCTTTGCCAGTCCTTAGAAATAAGACTAAGCATCGTACCTCTCGCTTGAACCACTCAGCTGGCTTTGCCCCTTGACTGCGTCAGTCTCTTCTGAGGCACGAGACACACAGGAGGCCACAACTCTCCTCTCCTCCCTGCTGTTCTGTACTTGTGTATTCTATCAGTACCCTGCAGGCAAGTTCCTCCACCTGTTCTCGCTTTTTCCATCTTGAAAACAGAAGCTGGTCCTTAATTGTTTACTTCTCTATGACTCCATAGCTGTTTCCATAAACCTCTGAGACAATGTTCATTTTGCACTTCATTCTGCTTGTCTCTCCTTCCCATGTGAGTGGGAGGGTTCTGGCGGAAAAGTTCTGTCTTTCATCCTTGTACCACTAGTACCTCTCTAGATTCTGTGACTAGTAAATACTCAGCCACATAGATGGATGGGATGAGTGATGGTAATCACCATGCTCTGCTCACTCATCTTTAAAATGGTCAGGCCAAACTATGGGCTGGCCAACTATTTATAAGTGCCCATTTAATCCATTTCTTTATTCAATTTGTATATGAGGGTTCCTGGATTTTTTCCCAAGGTTTTTTTTTACTTCCAAAACTGAAGAGATGATATTTCTGACTCTAGAATTCTGGATGCTGGGACATAACATTCAACTAAGAAATACCAGGGATCAGGGACCAATTGCCCCCAACCCATTCCAGTTTCTCAACTTGAGTCAGGAGCACAAAGAACAAGTTTCTAACATCATTTCTATAAAGGTTCCAATGTGTAAACAAAGCTACAAGCTAAAGAGAATAAAATCAGGTTGAAGCAGAATGATAAAGTAATAATAAGAAATTAAACAGGTGACAGACCTAGAGTTCCCACAGATATTGAAGTTAGTGTGGATTGGTTTGGGAGACCCAGCAAGGGTGTGATCTAGGCATGACAGAGAACTCTGAACACCATAATTTCTTTGCTAGCAATAATAAACATGATTCTGGGCTCTTCCCTCTGACACATGAAGTGTCCTGTGTCCTGGAAATCTATATCCAGCAGATATAATATGTTAGTAAATAGGAAGAACTCTGGTTGAAGTAATAATCTGTACCTTTCAATATATTTGATATATTCTCTAGTCCCGCATACATTTTTTTAAGCAGCAACAAAGCCATAGATAACAATTAGTTGAATGTGAGGCAGGAAAGATTTCAATGTACAGTTATAGAGATTTTCTGTTCCAAAGACTGGGGCTGAGGAAGAGGGGGAGAAGACAGATAAATTAGGCTGACAGGAAGGATTTGGGACACCAGGAGCCTTGGGATAAAAGAGGGGAGAAGCATTTTGCATTAGGAGGAGCAGGGAGAAGAGCAGAACCCAGCATCCAGCCGTTTCCAAGAGTGCCTCCATCCTACGGTTCAGCTGTGCGCAACCTGCAGCCAGGAGTCCTGTGTTCCTATTGGCTAATACTTAGTAAAAAGTTTTTCATCCAGAATTGCTCAAAATGTTGTACATATTGTTTCTTCCAGTGCTCATGATAACCTGTGAGTTGGGCTCGGCTACTGCCAATGCCATAGGGACCTTTGCTCTTCCCTAAGTGAGGAGGCAGGAGCCTGACCACCTCGGGGGAGGATGAGCATGTGCAGGAGAGACCTCACTCGTCCAGTGAGACCTAATCAGGAAACGCGGGAATTTCCCTGGAGAGCGGGCACACCACCACTGTTTCTCCGTTCAGTCAATGCCAGCCTGAAACATGTCCCCAGGAAATGACTGTAAAAACAAGAACATCCTTAATACTGTTTTAAAATGCTCTTTCACACGGTTTTTAAAAGTACTATGACTGGATTTGAGCCTCCTCTGGCTCCTGGTAGACAGAAGTGTGCGCATCCAGGAAAAAGAGAAGATGAAGGGAGTACAGAGGCACGTAGGAAAGGTGTAGGCTCCAGTTTCCCCACATAAAAAGAAAGAATTAGAACCTAAAATCTGTATCTAGCTCCAAACTGACAGGAGTCTAAGAAGGAAAGGACAGGAAGGATGTGGCCAAGTTCAGCCACTCGCCATGGTGGCCAGCACCCGCAAGACAGTCCTCTCTAGTCCACTCCCAGGTCAGCCTGAGACAGCTCTGTGGAAAGAGGGGAGGCAGCTTTGTTTCTCTCAAGATGAGATGCGTGCTTTTTCTTATTGTGATTAGAATGAGGTAAGTTTGGGAAATTTAAGAATCATTATAATAGCACATAAAGAGTGACACTATGAATAAATAACCTCAATTTTTCCACTGAAATAGGGGAAATAATTAAATCTGCAAAGGAGCTATAACAGATGTGAACTATAACGTCATTTTAAAAAAATGATATTGGTGCATACACAAATGCTCTTGCCATTACTTCTAAAACACAACAAGTCACAGCACACAAATTTCTCATTGCCACATAGCACTTAAGAGTGAAATGTTCCGGAAGCTGAGAAAAGCATAGGAAATAAGAACATAAATTCAGTAGGTGAATTGTGTCGTTCACATGGAGCAACATTCCATAATGCCTTTACGTCAAAAACAAATTTGGGTTTAATTATTTTCCCATAAATACCTTGTACACACTCCAATTTAAAAATCAGGTCAGGGTTTAAAAATAGAAAACTCATATTTAAGCTAAGTTGGTATTTATGTTAGAGCACCGTAATACATCAGTAAAACAATACAACAAAGTTTCCTGGTATCTATAACCTGCACAGTAAAACTTAACAATAACCACTCATGTAACAGGACAGAGTTTCAGGACAACCAAATTCACTAATCTTAGTTTCCCTATAAGCAAACATTGATTACAAAGGTGGAATAAAGTTGGCCTGTTCAAATGAGCTCACAAAGTACTTAGGATCATGAATTCAACCCTATATTAATAAGAGTGAACACATCAGGTTACTGCTAAACTCCATCTAATTACTTACAAATTAATCAAAGACAATAAAGGAAATTATCTTCTGAAAGACACTCCTGATAATATTACTAAGAACTGTCAAGCCTCAATTATCCACAGCAATTCAGAGAGCTGGCTAAGCCTCAACTGTGATAATTTAACAATTCGTTTTATCCGCACAAATTATATTTCTGTACGTGAAAGATTTACCTTAGCATTTTGTTTTTCTCAGTTCAGTATTAAAAATAAGATTTCCTTTCATGCTAGATCAGAATGCAGAGCCAGCAGGATTTTTTTAGTTTGAAATAGGTAAATCACAGAGAGTATAATTCACATGTAGTGTGTATAAGATCTGAATGATATTTAAAATCTTTTAGTTAAGCTTTCAAAATGCATTTAACACCAGTAAGTGTGTACTAAGGTAAGAGAGTTATGATAAGAATGGTAAAATTATTGCTAAAAAGATCACTGAAAGTCGTCCAAATTTAAATTACACAGTGTCTTGTTATTACTATTTCATTTTACAGATAAAAAGGAGGCGAATTCTTCCATTCCTTTGCCTCCATTTCTTCATCTCTGTGATGTGGATGATATCAGCCCCTGCCTCTGTGGTTTGAAGATTAGATAATACACGTAAAGTATATAGGACAGAATCTGGCACATGATAAATACTCAATAAATGTCAGCTTTTATTACTCCAAAAATATTTTTTTTTCAAATGGATAAACTTAGGCAAACTGATGGGAAAAAGTACCTTCACCTGAAATTATGGCTTCATCTTCATTTTAAGACAGATGTAGTTTCCTCCATCCCAGAACCTGATATCCCAAGGCCTACCGAGGTTAAACATTTGCTTAAATGCTCAAATGAGGAACTGGGAGAACTGGGTTTTGAAACCCAGGCCTTAAATGTCTCAAATCCATGCTTTTTTCCTACTAGATCACCCTTGCCACAGGGAAGGGCGACGATGATGCCAGTCCTGTCCTTAAAAGCTTGAGATTTCTACTTGTGAAACCAAAAATGTGTAGGTATCTGCCCACTTCAAATAAACATATTTTAAGTGTGTTCATATCTGAATAGATAACTAGTAATACACTGAAATAGAAAATGATTATATAGCTACAACACAGTCAAAAACATTTAAAGTTGTGTCTTCTTGGGTCCAAAATGCCCCCAAATACAAGGTTTTTATGGGGACTATTGGTTTGGAATTCTGGGTAATAATCTAAACTTTAGTTTAAGAAATTCAGATTTAGGGCTAGGGTTGTATCTCAGTGGTAGGGCACTTGCCTAGCATGTGTGAGGCACTAGGTTAACTACTGGTTAGTAGGTAAATTGTGTTGTTCACATGGAGCAACATTACACAAGTGGTGATTGTTAAGTTTTATTGTGCAGGCTATAGATACCAGGAGCTCATGGCATCAGGAATCCTCCTTATATTATTTTACTGATGTACTACGGTACTCTAACATAATTACCAACTTAGCCTAAAAATGAGTTTTCTATTTTTAAACTCTGACCTGATTTTTAAATTGGAGTGTGTACAAGGTGTTTATGGGAAAATAATTAAACCCAAATTTGTTTTTTGACATAAAGACATTATAAGAATGTTGCTCTCAGCACCACATATGAATAAATATCCATCGACAATTGAGAAAAAAAAGAAATTCAGATTTAACTCTTTATCATTGCGTAAGTTTCTATTTTCTGTTACAAAGTACTTCCTAATTCAGGGCCATCACCTCATTCACATCCTCTTTCCCATTCTATGCTAGGACAAGCCTTCCACTGAGTTCATCCTTTTATGTATAACAGTGAATTTCTGGATCGCAACAACTTTCACTTCCCAAAACAAATGCTTGAAACCATGAGTCATCCTAGCCTATTAAATTAGAAGTGCATTATTGATTTAAGAAAAATGAGTGATGGGTAATGCATGAGCCAATCTTCAGTCATTCCTTTCACATGGCCCCTCGGGTGGCACACAAAGTAGGACCCTCCATATTCCAGGAAGCAATAATCTGGCAGGGGGTTATGGAGGTGGAGAGGAGTGCAAATTAAGAAATCGCCAAGGAAAGCAAATGCATCATCTTAGAAACACACTTGCAAGTTAAAACAAAATGAGACAAAATTCAAACTTCCTTCCTTCCTTCCTGAGGCCAAGCATTTGAAAAACCTAGAAGTGTCCAGGGAGAGCAGTTAATATACTAACATAATTAAACATCACTTTTAAGTCCAGGTGATTACATGTATGCAAGTGCACACACACAACTCTATTTGTCAATTTCAAAACACTGTGAAAGGTGTGAATTCCACTCTTTCAGGGGGACAGAAAACATTTCTAATGGCAAACACTCCCCCAGCCACATCTTCTTGTAACTGGCTCTAAGAATGAAAAAAATCTTTATGACAACAACAAGAAAATGAATTTTCATTTTAACAAGCAGTCTCTGTGGCAGCACTGGCTGTCCTGCCACCCAGCTCTTCTGAAGGCATTCAGACCCTTCACTGGAATGTCTCAAAAATCAATAGCAATTTATTCTCTCTTTGGACCCCGAGCAACAAAAGTAAATAATACTGTCACCTCCAGTCTGCCTGCAGAACATGGCCACAAAACAGCCTTGCCACTAAAATACAACCTTACGCAGCTCTTTATCTATGCTAGTGCTGCTGACCGTATTGGCTTTCTCAGGGGACAAATACTTCAGCAAAGCCACACAGAGGGGTCAAGCTCCTGTACCTCAGCCAGACAGAACGCTGGGCCCTGAGTCAGAACCAAGCCTGACCTCCACCACAGCTTTCTGCTTCAACAATGTGGGTGTTAGGGGGAGGAGAAGAGTTATTTTTCAAGATGATGAAAGCTAAGGGGGAAAATATGAGATCACATGTACCATAGTTAACATTTTTTCCTACAGAACTTGAGAAAATTGCCAGATCTCTGAAGCAACTAGCTAGATCATAATATTTTGCAGCTATAATCTATATGTAGACAGTTTTTACACTATCTGACTCATAAGAATATTAATTTATAAGCAAAATAAGACTTAAAAATTAAAGTTCTGTTTTAATTATGCCCAACTCAGTAGATGGTGTCAACATTGCCTAACTGTTACAAGACACGAGACATATTCTGGAATTCATTTGTAATGGCCTTTTGGAGCAAGAGAATGTTAGGAATACTCTAGCATAATCCTATCTGTTTACACATGAAGGGGATAAGCCATATAGCTAACACCAGAAAACAAGTTAATGGGATTAACAGCACAAAAATCCAATTCTGACATTCTTTCCACTCTACTGCTTATTGAAGACAAATTACTTATAGGCATACTAAAGAAGAGTTGAAGTCATTTTGCTGAGAATATACAGTAAATTAAAATCCCTCAGGGTTATACATTATTCCTTAAAGAGAAAAATCAAATACTTTTGAAACCTTTGTGCAGTAATTAAAATTTTCAAATCACAAAATTTATCAGTTAGTCATACTAGGGGTATTTACTATCTGTTGTATACTTATCCCTAGTGGAAAATAATACATATTTTATCTATCTCCATAGATAGATAAATATACTGTTTACGGAATTTTGAAAATAAACCAATGTCAACCTGTATGGTTGAAGAATGAATGGAAATCAGTCAGAAAATCATGGGGGCACTGTCCAAAGGACAGGCAAGTTAGGTGATGGAGAGAGGAAGCCAGCCATCAGAGCAGACTCAGAAGACAGGAGAGCAGTACCATGAGGCTTGGGAGGGGCCTTGTGGGTCCACAGGCCTCGTGGGGCACTGAGGTCTGTAAGTCAAGTACAGAAGTAGACTGGGGCCAGGTGTTGGAAGCCCCAGAAAGTCAGGCAGAAAGATTTGGACCTGATGTGGTAGACTGCAGATAATGTAAAGTTCAGCATTTTATGTTGGAAATATCACTAAGATGATTTGGTTCACTCCTGGCTCTTAAAAAAAGAAAAAAAATTTGAGAAAAAGAAAAACAGACCTATGCCTATATGAAGTGTCAATCATGTGTTTGAGCTTCTGGTCAGGCAAGGTTATGGTGCCACTGCAGAACTGCCAGGGAACCAAGACAGTGGTTCAAGGTGACACTACTAGTCAGCTGGCAGGGTTCAAACCTGACTTCTCCAGCTGTTAGCACTGGGGACTCTGGGGAAATCAGTGGCTTCCTGGGTCTCCTTTTCCTCACCCAAAGAACGGCACTCTCATGGCAGCATTCCCCGCAGGGCTCGGAGACTGCCACCAACCCAGGCAGTGCTGATCACGTGGTGTCAGACACAGCAAGAGCTCAATGTATGGAAATGCTGTTGTTATATCTATCTTTATAGTTTTAACTGTCTGTAAAGATACTGCTCAATTGTTCCAGGCTGTATTTATTTCATAGGTTCAAACTCAGTTAACTGAAGCCTCACATGAAAATGAAAGAAACATAAGTACCAATGTAAAATAGTGATTCAAGTGTGACACGTCCCATAATAGAGGTGTGCAGTGTTCACTGAAGAGGAGGAAATGGTGAATTAGAGAGGGGCAGAGACGCAGAACAATAAGGTATCACAGTACAAGTGACACAAGAACAGGGGCATGAAAGAGCAGAGTGCATCCAGCTAGGGCATGGTATCTGAGAGTGACCCTGCAGGCTGGAGCTCAAGGAAGCTGAGGCTTGGGAGCACAGAAGAACGTAACATTCTTTTGGGGGTCAAAACAGGAGCAATGAATGGTTCTGGGCCTTATCAGGTGAGCAAAGGAGAGGCAGGCTGGGGTGACAATGACATCAGTATTTTAGACACTAGAATTATCATCAAAGACAGACGGGGTTCAGAGAGTAGCAAGAGACTAGAGGCTGAAATGCTAGTAATCCAGGTAACAAATAATACAACTAGAAAAGAAACAAGACAGTGAGGCTGGAAAGCAGGAAAGATATACAACAAATACTGTGGAGCCTCGATCAATAGAAGGAGTAGACCAGACTGCCCAAGATGATGTCACAGGTTTTGGCCTCATAGCTAGGACAGTGATAAAACTGGAGGTTTCACAAAAGGAGGGAGGTTTGGAGCAGCAGAGAAAGAGGGTTTACCTGTAGGTACAGTGAATTTGGGGCAGCTCTGGCAAACAAGGGGTGATGATGTTCAAAAGAAAGGGAGATGGCGTGGCGATTCAGCATGTGGGTCAGGAAGTAATCTGCACATAGATGAGGCTGGGTTCACAGGGCAAGGTGAAATCACAAGGAGAGAGCTTTGAAGGTCAAAGGGAAACCAGCAATGCCACTTACATGAGCAATAAAACAAAAACACCAGAGGGGATCTCTAAGCAGGGCCTATCTGAAGAGAACTACACGTGAAAGGACAGACAAAAACAACCTAATAAATTTAAAGATACTGTGTGTCTGGGTGGGAATGAAAATTTGTTGAAAATCATCAATTCTAATTAATCTGTAGATTTAATGCAATTCTAATAAAACCCTGTCATATAATTTTGGGAAGTCTAATAAATTTTTCTGAAGTCATCTGAAATAGATCAGAGAATAACCATTGTCAAAAGTAACAAGAAGGGAGACCCTGACCTAGCAGATGTTTAAATAAATCATAAAAGCACAATAATGTATTACTGGCTCATACACAGAAAAATTACTGGGTTAGAAAGTTCAGATATAGACACAAGCATATGTAATTATGTCAAATCTGAAATTTCACAATTTCAAATCCATGAAGAAAGAAATAACTTCAGAACAACCTAAGGAGAAAGGTATTTCTCTGGAGGTGGGTTGGAGATGATGGAAGCCATCTGGGCTCATCATACATACAGAGGAAGACTTCAGTGACAGAAAGACAAAAAAGCATTTCTGATCATAACAAAGCTGAGGATACTTGTGAATGTTTAATCGTGAATGGATCAAAGATGAAACCACTGGCCACATCTGCCTTTAGCAGGTGAATTGTCAGGAAGGATTATTTAGCTACAAAGGTGATAGGCACAGTGCTTAAGAACAGATGTCTTGGTGTTTTCATATCTGACTTACTAGGAAAAAAGAAACAGTGGAGGTGAAAAAAATAAAACTTTATTGTCAGAGAGTGAGCTTGCCAAGTTTAAGATTTCTGAGTTTTCAGTTCAGAGCAATGGCATAATAAATCAGACTGCAGCAGCAGAAATGTCTGGCCAGGACTGTGGCAGGTCAAAAATGTAGGCTCTGAAATTCCCAAAAGAAGTGCTAAGAATCCAGGCTGAGGGGATGGGCAGGTGAGTGACAGCAATCTTGTTATTTGGAAGAGTGGTCTCATGGTCCACAGAGGAAGAGAAAAAAAGAAAGTGACTTAGCTATATATTATGAGCTCCAAGCAAGGCCAAAGTTACAGGTAACCAGAGTGTGAGTCAAAGATATGTTATTTCATCTCTCAACAGCATCTAACACATCTGCATACATATGGTGCAAGATTAGCTATGAATCACCGAATGCAGTAGAAAGTGCTAGAAAAAATACTGGATAAGCCTGACTTCCCCAGTAGTTAGCATTGCGGGACTCTGGGGACACAGGTGCCTCACTCTGGGCCTCATTTTCTTCACCTGAAGAATGAAGTCCTTGGAGTAGCATCGCCACAGTGTTTGGAGATCAACACCAGCCAGTCCACACATAACACTAACTGCACTGTGCTCAGAACCCAGAGTGCAATGAATGAAGAACACCACTGCAGTTATCACTGTGGTTTTGACTACATGCAAAAGACACCACCCAGGTCTTCCAGGCTGTATGTACTGCATAGATTCAGCACTTATTGAGACTTAACAACTTGGTTAACTAAAGCCCAGCCCTGTCTTCAAAAGCCTCATAACCCCATGATCTGATCACAAGGCCTAAGAGATCAAGCAGAATGAGCAGCAGCCACGTGTAGGAACATCAAGGAAGGTACACACAGATGACAGGTGGAAACGTCACACAGGAAGGGCAGTCCAAGGACACAAGCAGCCAGCTAGAGTTGGAGACTTCGATTTACACCTTTGGAATGAAACTACATCACCACCAGCACAAAGCTTCACCTGCTGAAAGCGGTTCACAGGGCCTCCCAGCCCTGGTGTCCACCAGTGCTCATTTTGTGAGAAGCGCTGTGAAGAAGAAAAACACACTTTGCACCCGAAACTGTCATCGAAGACAGCATTTCTGCAGTGGTGGATTTGAGGACTCTTGATATTTTTGTATAACTGGGAGACAAGAGAAAATATTTGCTAACTGCTGTTTATTTCTGAATTTCAGATTTCATTCTCACAATCACACTGGTCTGGAATTCTGTCAGAGGTGAACTTACTCCTCCTCAGGTGACTGACTGATGCCAGAGCCAGTCTGTCAACTGCCAGTGTGCAATGCAATTGTCAAGCTGACTCACGTTTGCACCTTCATCAACTTAAGGGTTTTTGTTGACTAGCCAGCAAATTTTGTTTGAAAAAGGGCTTACCTAGGTAAATAGATTAAAAGGACTGTATTCTTAAAAAAAAAAAAAAAAAAAAAAAGAAAGAAAGAAAGAAAGAAAGAAAGAAAAACTTTATTGAGGCAAAACTGACATATAAGAAGCTGCCCATATTTAACATGTACAATTTGTCCTGTTGGGATATATGTACATACCCATGAAAGCATTACTGGATTCGAGTAAATGAATCCCTAGATATCACCACAGAGGCTCCCTTCTGCCTTGGGAATCCTTTCCTCTGGCCTCTCCCAGAGGTCCTCCCACCTTCCACCTACCCATGAAAATTACAGATTAATTTGCATTTTTGGAATTTATACAAGCATAGTAACACAGATCAATGTTTTTTGTCTAATTTCTTTTCTTCCATGTCATGATTCTGGAAATCATTCGTGCGTTGCATGCACTAACAGTTTACTGCTTTTTATTGTTGAATGGCATTCTATTATATGGATGCACATCTATTTTTTTTCTAGTCATTCATTCACTGGCTGATGGGTATTTGATGTACTTTCAGCTTCTGCACGTTACACATAAAGCTGCTGTGGACACTCATGCTTGAGTCTTGGGCAAGAGTCTAGGTGGGGAATGGCTAGGTCACGTGGCAGCTATGTTGGCACCTTAAGAACTGCCAGACTGGTTTTTCCAAAGGGCTCTTATAATTTTCCATTCCCATCTGTGATATATGAAATCTTCAGTTGCTCCTCATCCTCCCGGAGACTTGACCTGAACGGTGTTTCACATTTTGACATTCAGGACACAGAGGCACTCCCTGTGGCTCTCCTGGGCCTGTCCCTAAGGATCACGTTGAGCACCTTTCTGTGTGCATACTTGCCATCTGTATGGCACCTTTGGTGAAGCAGTTGTTTGCATTATTGTCTATGCTTTATTGTTCTTTTTATTATTGACTGAGTTTTGAGAGATTTTCACATATTCTAAATATAACTCCTCTTATCAGATTTGATTTGCAAGTATGTTCCTTGCTGTCTTGCCTATCTCCTAATAACATATTTTGAAGACCAGAAGTTCTTAATGTTGTAGAAGTCTAGTTCATTATTTTTTTTCAAGGCTTTTGGTGTGTATCTAAGAAATGTTTGCCTACTTCAAGGTAACTAAGATTGTGTACGTTCTCATCTAGAAGATTTAGTTTTACATTTTATGTTTAAATCTATGACTTTTTTATTAAATATTTATTTATTTGCTTTAGTTGTACACAATGCAATACATTTATGTTTACATGGTGCTGAGGATCGAACCCGGGCCGCGCACGTGCTAGGCGAGCGCTCTGCCGCTGAGCCACAAGCCCAGCCCAAAATCTATGACTTTTAAACAGAACATTTTTCAAAAGCCTGTCTTGACTGACAGAGGTAAATAACCATGCCTCTTAATGAAGGCATTGATGCCTCAACTATTCTGGAAGAAGACAGTTTAAGAAATGTTGCCCAATAGTTATTTGGTCCTATCACCTTTTCTCAAAACAGTAAATGCTTTGTTCCAGTGTCAACATTAAGAAAGTAAAAACTGAGGTGTGAGTTATACTCCCTGGTAACACTCCTTATTTTTCCCCTGATCCATGAAGCTTTAAAAACGACGGTTCTTGTGGTAAATATCTACAGAAGAATGCTACTC
This sequence comes from Tamias sibiricus, assembly GCA_025594165.1. Lineage (NCBI taxonomy): Eukaryota > Metazoa > Chordata > Mammalia > Rodentia > Sciuridae > Tamias > Tamias sibiricus. Next base: position 145,884,004 of record CM046666.1, read on the forward strand.
AGCAATACAAAAGAAGGAACTATTGATATGTGTAACAACTTCAATGAATTTCAGAGACTTTGTTCTAAGAGAAATAATCTAGTTTCAAAAATTTGCATCCTGTTTGATTTCATTTATATGGCATTTCTTAATGTGATAAGAGAACTAAAGGGACTCCATCTTGTCTCAGCAGCCATCTTAGGAGTTCCAAGAAATAGTTCTGTTTCTCAGAAACAGAAGGTGGAAAGTCCTGCCTCTGTACCCATTAATTGTTACCTAGCATAACATACTTGGCGACACAAAAATAGCAATTCTTATACAACGTGAAATTGTTCTCTTTGGTTTCCATTTTTCTTGGGCAACGTACCTTGTTAGAGATTGATTATCTAGACATTAGTAACCATCCTCTGACGTGTACTCAACTAGGGTCATTTTGACCACCCCCTTTCCCTTCTACTTGCTTGCTGCTATGCCAACCTGGAAAGTCCCATTGGAAATACCATTGTACCCATTGCATTGTCTCACTAACTGCCCAAATTCAGCTTCTGTACCATGGCTTACTTGCATTGGCTGAACAACCAAATATAAACCCTTGAAAATAACTGCCGGTGTGGCATCTTGTCACACTGTGTGATGCATGCGGATGGCAGCCACTGATCAGCTTAATAAAGGCTTTTTTTTTTTTTTTGGCTCAAGTGTGACATGGCTTGGAGTTTTAATCCGTATTTTACTGGGTACAACAGTAAAAGACAAACTGTGATGGCAGAGAACATAGTGGTTGTAGGTGCTAAGGAATCGTGGAAAGTGTGACTATGTAGGAATATCAGAGGAGTCCTTTAGGGTGACGTTACTACTTTGTGTGTCTGGATTGTAGTGATATCTTAAAAGAATCTATGTCATTCTTTTTTTTTTTTTTTTTTTTTTGGGGGGGGGGGTTCCGGGGATTGAACTCAGGGGCACTCGCCCACTGGGCCACATCCCCAGCCCTTTTTCATATTTCATTAGAGACAGGGTCTCACTGAGTTACTAAGTGCCTTGCCATTGCTGAGGCTGGCTTTGAACTCGGGATCCTCCTGCCTCAGCCTCCCAAGTGCTGGGATTACAGGCATGCACCACTGCGCCCGGCTAGAATCTATGTCTTAAATTCATAAAACTTTATACCTAGAGAAGTCAATTTTACTAATACGTATTTTAAAAATTAAAAATGTTTGTATGAAAAAAATTAAAATGACAGTTCTGAGGAAGAACATGACATGGGTTAAGGGATTAAGTTCCACATTCTGATAATCCACATTTAAAATCTCCCCCTTATGGTAATTTTTTTATTCATTCCTTGACTATATGTCCTTTTCAATGTTAGCACGAAATATCATTACCATCTAGGTTTTGTCATTTGTGTTTCTGATCCAATTTCCTTTAACATTAAAATATTATTTTTTGCCTTCCCCAAATTATTAAATACATTAAACTAGCTTTTTTATTTTATTCCTCTAATAGTAATAAGTACACACACACACACACACACACACACACACACACACATATATATATATGGATGTATGGATGTTGTTGTGGTAACAAGATTACTGACACACAAATCCAAGCTAGTTGGCAAATGCAAAAATTTAATTCTCATTGCAATTTTAACTCTACAGAGCAGCCTTGATAAATTGATGGGAGAATAGTAAGTAGCTTATCTTTTAGAGGTACTATATCTGTTTTAGTCCTAAGGCATTTCAGTAAAATGCTTATTCCAATAAGCTCACTTAGTACAAAAGATAAGATCATAAAGGCGTGTAAATCAATTTTTAAAAAACTAAAACATAAATTCACTAGTGAAGCTCACTATTAAGGTAATAACCCCACTATAAACACTTTTATAGAGTGAATAATCACTCCTTATTGGTCTCATAAATTCAAGTTTTCATCTACAGGCTTTGTTTATTTACAGCAATCTTCAGTAGATCATTTTCTGACCACTGTGTCTAACATAATTTTTTTAAACAATGCACAACAGGAGATATTTAATATAAGCTATATTCTGAATCCTTCTTTATTATTTTCATAGCAGTCACAAGGTGATAAATATTGAAAAAAGCACTTTTAGATTCAACCTTCACTTTCAAGTAGATAATCATAAGAATCGTAAGAGACAAAAGCAAATAGAACAAAAAATTATTGCAAAAAGTAGGCAAAATATAGAAAATCTCTCATTTGGCCTATTTCATACGTGTTTTTGAATCAATGTGAAAATAGCATGGAAGCTTTCTCTTTGCTCAACAGCAGAAAACAGCACATGAACTTTCTCATTTCCTTTTCTGCCATAAAAACACAAAAATAAGAATGTGAAAGAAAAAGTAATATATCAGGGGAAAAAATTTACCAAGGACAAATTCTCTTATAAAACTTGTTACTCTTTAATTTATCAAATTAGGTATAACTTGGGCCAATTAGGTATAACTTGGGCCAATTTTATCATGAAATAAAATTGCTAAGACAAAAATTAAAGACCCCCAGTATCAGTATGGGTGTGATAACATGAGTATTTTTTATGTAATGAAATATTAGGAAATTAATATGGCCATACATCTTCATTAGCCTTAAATCATTTATATCCTTTGACCCAGCAAATTCTATTTCTTTGACCCCACCAGAGATTTTCAAAGACCTATTCAACATTTGGAAGAAGTTTCAGTCACAGAGATGCAGAAGGCAGTCCTTTGTACAAGAGCAACAATGAAAATATCCCACCTACCCTACCACAGGGAATCTATTGCTTTATAACCTGTGCAGTGGCACAGGCCTGTAATCCCAGCTACTTGGGAGGCTAAAGTAGGAGGATCACAAATTTGAGGCCATCCTTATGGCAACTTATCAAGACTGTATTAGTCAGCTTTTCACTACTTTGACTAAAGTACCTGACAAAAACAAGATAGAAGAAGAAAAGTTCGTTTTGGCTTCATGGTTTCAGAGGTTCAGTTCACAGTCAGCTGACTCCATTGCTCTTAGCCCATGGTAAGGCAGACACTCGTGGTGGAAGGGTGTGGTGGAGGAGAGCTACTCAGTTCATGGCAGCTGGGAAGTGGGGGAAAGAAAGAGCAAAGTGAACAGAAGGGAAGGGAGAGCAAGAGAGGGAGGAGCCAGGGGGAGTAGTTACCAAAGATACACCCCAGTGACCTACTTCCTCTAACCACTCCCTATCTGCCTATAGTTACCACCCAATAATTCATTCACATTTTTAGTCCACCAAATGAATTAATCTACTGATAAGGTTACAGCTTTCATCACCAATCTTTTCACCTCTGAACATTCCTATATTGCCTTGTACATGAGCTTTCCAGGGATGTGAAAGATCCCACTTGTAACACAGACCTTGTCTCAAAATAAAGATTTTTAAAAATGAGCTGGGGTTGTACATCAGTGGTAAAGTGCTTGCCTAGCAAGTGTGTGGCCCTGGGTTCAATCTCCAGTGCTGAAGGGGGAAAAAATAAGAGCCTATTCTGTTCACTTGGTGGACCAATATGCTCTTATTAAATTACATTTGCAAGCAAAATGTAATAATCCCATAATATTAAAGAAAATTTTCACATACAGAGCTGCATAAAGGCAATTAGATACTAAAGGTGATTCATAGAATAAAAAATGATATAAGTAAATCCAGTATCCTTAAAAACTCGAATGATTATTTTATTGGGGCATTGAGATTACAAGAAATTATATTTCAATTTTGCTTTCTTGTATTTTGCATTATTGTAAAACGCAAAATAGTTGATATCTTGCTCTTGATCATCTGCCCGTTTCTCCAATAGTGAAGAAGAGAAGCCTATCTTATCCCAGACTTACACTGTCCAAAACAGTAGCTACTAGTCACAAGTGGCTATTAAATTTAAATTAATTAAAATGGAATTAAATTTAAAACTTGGGTTCTCAGTCACACTCAGTATAGTGTAAGTGCTCCACAGTCCTATGTGATTAGTATCAGGGAGCAGATAGAGCATTTGTATCATGGCAGAAAATGCTATTGGAAAGAGCTTTTCTAGGAAACTGATGCCAGTTCTTAGAAGATAAATGACCCATAGAGAGAAGGATCACTGACAACGCACAGGTCTGCAGTAGTCTATGCTAAGCCAGAAACTTCAGTTCATCCAGGGAGCATATGCTAAGGATGGAATACGCTGTACGAATGCCTGGAGCATGGGTCATCAGCAAATCACCTATAACTCGTTAGGCACTTTGGCTAGTTTCCTGGGGATGGTATCTCTGGTGTCTAATAAAGTCATACAAAAAGCATGTTTTGCCAGGCTGGGGTTGTGGCTCAGTGGTAAAGCGCTCACCTAGCACGTGTGTGACCCAGGTTCCATCTTCAACACCACGTAAAAATAAAAGGCAATATGTACAACTAAAATAAATAAATAGAAAAGAAAAAAAAAAGCATGTCTTGCCTTTTTAAGGAAAGGTACTGGGAAAACTGGTTATCTATATGTAGAAGAATGAAACTAGTCCCTTATCCCTCAGGCTGCATAAACATCAAGTCAAAATGGATCAAAGAGCTAGGAAGTAGACCACGAGCTAGGCAACTCCTAGAAGGAGACAGAAGATCAACACTCCAGCATATAGGCACAGGCAAAGGCTTTCTCAATGGAATCCCTAAGGCTCATAAAATAATGCCAAGAATTAATAAATGAGATGGCATCAAATTAAAATCTGCACAGCAAAAAAAAAAAAAAAAATTAGAAATGTGAAGACAGAACCTACAGAATAGAAGAAAAATATTTGCTAGCTACTCTTCTGACAGATGATCAATATCTAGAATATATAAAGAACTCAAAAAACTTTACACCAAAAAATCAAATAACCCAATTAATAAATAGGGAAGTGAATTAAACAGATATTTCTCAAAATAAGAAATACAAATGATAATGGCAGAATGTGTTGGACATCAATATACTAAGTGCATGTATAAAAAACTCAAATGGTATGAAAATACTTTGTGTAAAACCAATAACTTGGAAAACTGTGCTCTTTATATGTAATATGAAAGGAATTGTACTCTGCAAGCATGTATAACAAATAAAATTAAATTTAAAAAAATACAAATGGCCAACAAATATATGAAAAACTGTTCAACATTATTAGCAATTAGGGAAATGCAAATCAAAACTACACTGAAACTTCATCTCCCACCAGCAAAAATGGTAGTAGTCATCAAGAATACAAATAATAATAAATACTAGAGAGGATGTGGAGAAAAAGGAACATTTTTATACTGTTCCTTTTGGTGGACTGTAAATTAATACAACCACTATGGAAATCAGTATGGAGGCTCCTCAAAAGACTGGGTATGGAGCCACCATATGACCCAACTATATCACTTCCCAGTATTTATCCTGAAGAATAAAAGTTATCATACTACAGTGATAAACTCAAATACATGTTTATAGCAGCATAATTCACAATAACCAAACTATGGAATGAGCCTAGGTGTCTATTAGTGGATGAATGGAAAAAGAAAATGTGGTATATATAGCCAATGGTGTTTTATTCAGCCATAAAGAAAAAAATAAAATAATGTTACTTGTAGAAAAATGGATGGAACTGAGACCATCATGTTAAGCGAAATAGTTCAAACTCAGAAGGTCAAGGATATATGTTTTTTTCTCATGTGCAGAAGCTAGAGAGGAAAAAGGAAAAGAAAGGTGGGGGTGGAAGAATCTCATAAAAATCAAAGGGGGATCACCAGAGGAAAAGTGAAGCTGCAACTCCTTCCCAAGATGTTTCTTTTTATCTTTGTTAGTAGCTGCTCCTGTAATCATGCTTGCTCAGCAGCTGTGGCAGGAAGCAGAGCTGCTTGGAGACTTGCATGAGAAAGTCTTGAAACCCAGGAGTCTGCACTATTTAAAAGAGAACAAAGGGCAGTGCCCAGCTTTTGGAGAGGATTCCTCTGAGCCCACACCAGTGCTGAATAAAGTTTGCTCTTCTACATCTCCAATTGCCGCTTGGCTCTTTCCAATGCCATCTTTTCAATATTTTTCCTTAACAAAGGGACCAAGGGGTGGGAGGTGGGGAAGAAGGAAGGAAGTACTGGGGGAGTGATATTGGCCAAATTATATTGTTGTATTCTGTGCATATACAAATATGTAACAACAAATCCCATCATTATGTACCACTACAATACACCAAACAAATTTTGAAAGGGGGGGGGGGGGGGAGAAATTCCTGTGACAGCTAAAAGAAAAGGCACATCTTGATGGTCATGAACTTGAATAAAACTAGAATTCACCCTAAAATGCAACAACTTGATCAACACACAGCCTTTCCATAAAGTAAATATATATATATATACATATATATATATACACACATATATATATATGTGCGCATATATATATGTATATATATATAAAATAATAATCAGCTTTTTCTTAAGGAGGCAGAAAGAAAACAACAAACATTTCAGATGACATTTAAAAATTTTTTTTTCCTTTATAATTAAAAAAAAATGAAAGTCATTTGAAAAACTAGGACCTCAAGTAGTATCAAATTCTCTTAAGTGGATAAATATTAACGGTAAAAAAGCACTTGCTTTTTTACTTGAGAAACTGTAATAGTATGAAGCAATAAAAACACAATTCACTGAGTAGTCATTAATGCAAGTTTTATCTGTAACAATATTTGTGCAGCTGTATTCCATTACACATTACACATTTCCCATTAGAATGTTTATTTAATTTTCTTGATTTATCTTCATTATTACATGAAGATGTTCCAATCAACTTTAAATTAATAGGTTGTCCTCATTTCGAATATACATTTGGCTTTTACCAACACAGCCTGCACACTACAAAAGGCAAGTTATCTTTGTTGAAGTGTGTTAAAGACCCTCTGCTATTCCTCAGTGTTTCCACCCCAGAGATTTGAAACTGAACTCTTCTGTCAAGAAAAATAAGGCAGCATAAATTTTAACTATGAAGACTTAAGTTAATTTCTAGCCACAAAGATCAAATTTTCAGCTTTTGCAAATGCCATTTCCCACCTTGTCCCAATCTCTCCACAAAACGAACAAACTTCTCCAAAAATCAGCCATTCCACCATCCATCTATAAATTCAGTGTGAGTTCCTTGTTCCTCCTAAGGAATTGCATTGTTTTATTAAGTATCTGTTAATTCAAATGCATTGGGTCATTCTTGGAATACCAAAACTGCTATAAGGCAGGTTGCATGAAAGAATTTTGACTTTTCAGCTCTGGCAAAATCATGATAATGCTTATAATAAAGTAGTACTAAAACTAAAACTTTTCATTTTATTGACCAATTCCTCTGTTTTAGGAAAAACTGCATCATCATTTGGTCCAGTATTTTTCAAATTAACTTTTAAAAAATTTTTTTTTTAGTTGTAGATGGACACAATAATTTTATTTATTTGTTTTTATGTGGTGCTGAGGATCAAACCCAGTGCTTCATGTGTGCTAGGGAAGTGTTCTGCCACTGAGCTAAAACCCCAGCCCAAATTAACTTTTGTTTATGTTGCAACAGCTACCACATCCCCAAGCCAGATAGTGCTTGAGGCCTAAGGAGTGGTCTGTCTATACTACAGTTTGTGCGCTTTCCTTTCAGAATAGGCATCAGAGTGACCATGCTTACTTTCTATGTTACCTGCCCAGAGGAAGTCCTTATGTTTCTGATATTTACTGCACATGTACTAATGATGGAAGGGTCAAAGAGCTAGTCTCTACAGTTGACATTCACCGAAGTGGGCAATAAGGCAGGGGAAGCAGGTTATGGAAGGGAGGGTCTGCTGACAAAATATGGTGAACCCTACTGGGGGAAAACTGAGTTTGATACTGCAAACTGACCATAATTCTAGGTCTCAGGAAAGAACATGGAGTAGTAGAAAGAGGAAAATTTTAAAACATAGCTAGCCATAAAGATTTTGGCAGCAGTGAACACAGGTGTGATTTTAGTCATTCACATTTTAGTTGGTAGATTTTCTTTGCTCTTCTTTCTTTCTGGCTAACCTACTTATCACTTGTTACCAGCTTGTATTAGAGGAAAGAGGAGCTGGTTTTTCACTTATTTAGTGAAAATGGGAAAGGTGTAGAGAAATACTTCTAGCTTGCATTCATCTTAAATTTTCCTCTTTCTACTACTATACCTTCCAGGAACTGACATGCTTTTCATATTTTTAATGTAAATTTAATAATAATATATATTTAGTTTAGCACTGTAGAGATAGCATGATTTTTCTCAATGGTTATGTTTATTAAAACAGAAAGTTTTAAAACATAGTGTATATCTGTACCCACAAGAGTCTATGTGACCTGACCCACTGTGCTGGGAAGACAAGGGCAAATGGGCATTGATTGGTCCTTTAGAGCGCACTTTTGTGCAGCATGCTTCGTGGGATTCTCAGTCATCACTACGAAGTAAGTCTCATCCACAACTTAGATGCACGAGCACTGATACTTAGAGGAGAGAAGTGATCTGTTCAGGGCCCACAGCTAGCCAATGATGGGGCTGATATTAACACACACAGGAGGATGTCCAGACATACTACTTAATCAATATGATAGATATAACTTCTATAAATTGCATACATTTTTATTTTATATCATAAATGTTTATGAAATATATCTAAATTATATCTTTAAGTTATATGAAAGAGGAATCCATATCATCAGAATTAGCCAATTTTGGCAAGATTCATATTAAGAATGTAACCTAAGCTACTTCATTCTGAATTTGAATGGAAATTGTATTAGTCATCTCTTAACAAAATGCAGGTTGAGCAACACTAATTTAAAATTCAAAATCTAAAACGCCCCAAATCCTAAACCTATAAAGCTTTTGTTTTAGATTTTGAAGCATTTTCCATTTCAGATATTTGGATTTCTGATGTTTAACCAAATGTATTTAAAATTCTAAACACACACACACACACACACACACACACACACACACACACACATATGTATATATATATATATATATAAAATCTGAAATACTCATGGCCCCAGGCATTTTGGATAGTGATAATCAGTATATACCATAGAATGGGTGGTTTGAACAACACAAAGTTTTTTCCTCACAGATCTGAAATCTGGTAGTCCAAAGTCAGGGTACCAGCATGGTTTGGGACTGGTGAGGGTTCTCCTATGACTTGCAGACTGCCATCTTCTCTCTGTGTCATCAAATGGTATGAAGAGAGAGTGAGACCACCAGGGAGAGAGCAAGCAAGGTCTTCTGGTGTCTCTTCTTCTAAGACCCCCAATCCCATCATGAGATCCTGACCCTCATGACTTCATCTTATCCTAATTCTCTCCCAAAGGCCCCATCTCCAAATAGGATCACATAGGGAGTTATACATTCAACATATAAACTTCTGGACACAATTCAATCCATAGCAGCAACTCACAATTGATAAGTATTGATAAAGGACCCAAAGGGCTGAGGATACAATGGCAGAGTGCTTTCCCAGCATGTGAAAGGCCCTGGGTTCTATCCCTAGCACCACAAAAAAGAAAGAAAAAATAAAAAAAAAAAAGACCCCTAAACATTTGGCAGTATATCAGTATGTGGAAACTATTTTATGTACATTTTTAACCACATTAATTTATGTTCCTAACGTATGATCCAATGAAAGAAAGACTTAAAAGGTGTGCAGAGAAAAACCTAAACTACACTCCTGAGGACATCTCAGAAGACAGTTTAAAGAGTCTTTTCCAGAGAAATAGTTTCCTTTTCATTTTTTCATATGGGAAACAGATGACATAAGGCCAGAAAAACTTAATTTAATGTTCATAAATTGCCATGCTGCTTCTTGACATGGCCATCTTATTGCATTAGTTTTATATATATAATATATATACATATATTATACATGTACACATATGTATATAATTATGTATATAAATGATGGAAAAGTAATCACACTGTTGATTATGAGCAATCTGCATGAAATACAAAAGTTAACCTTCTGAAAACTATAACAGTTTGTTATGAAAGACATGTATGTAAATTTTCCCACCTGTGCTACTTTTTTATACAGGCCAAAACTAGCAGGAATCTCTAATTATCGTACCAGTGGGATGGCAGAACAAGGGTGTTGCCAGCCCACAAATGCAATTTGATTCTCAGCATGACTGCAAGAATGGCAATTTACAAAGTCCAACAAGTAACTATGAATATTAAGATTTTGTTAATTTACACAATGAAGAGCTCATTCTCATAGATTAGTCAGAACAACAGACAATGAATGTTTTGAAGACCCTATATTAACACTATACTTATTTTTTTGGTGCTGGATTTGGAGTACAAAATTTATGATAGTGATTCTAACAGTTGTTATATCTCTTAAACATACCCGAGGATCAAGATAACTATCATAATTACTCTGCTCATACCAGGAAAATATTTCATTTATGTAAGTATCCAAAATTATAAATCAAGCCATAAAGCAAATGCCTAAATTACAAATGGTACTAAATTACAAATCTCATAGACATAATATTTGACTGAAAAGAAAACATAATGCATCTATCTGAAGACCAAGAACAGCCTAAATTAATCTACAGTGATACATATCAAGAGGTGGTGGTTTTGAGTAAGGTTACAGGCGAAACATCCGTAATCTGATGATCTGAAATCTTACAATTTGAGTGTTGGCTCAAAAACTTTTGAATTTGGGAGCATTTTAGATTTCTGATTTTCCAATTAGGGATGTTAAATCATAAATTCTATGCAAATATTCCTATCTCCAAAAAGCTCCAAAATCCTAAACTCTTATGGGCCCAGGCACTTCAAATAAGGTGTGCTCAATCCGCACTGACTCCACGGAGGGAGGCGACATGCCTCAGCTACATTCTGCATCCTGATGCGGAAGGTGAGAACATGAGCACAAGCACAGGGAAAGTCTTAGAGCTCCGCGTGAAAGACTTAAATGTTCCACTATTTGTATAACATCCCTCAATAAAAAAGAAAAATTAGGCCCATAGTATAACTAATAAAAAGAATAATAGATAAATTATACCAGATAACTATCTAATAAATTTATAATTGTCTTCTTCATCCTTCTTAAAACAAAATTTCCAATGGTAACTGCAATTTAGTAAGTACCAGAAGTGTACACACTAGGAAGGTTTTAAACCCCTTCTCCGTGTGTAGCACAGCATTACATATTTTACATTTCAATGTGGCTACAACTCCTAATCCTCCTGTCAAGATTCCAACATAAGCCAGGCTATTGATAAAACAATTGCTACTCCTGTAAAGAGTTTTATTTGCTCTTGTTGCCTATCAGCCTAATACATGGGAGAATATATACTTGAAAAGGATCAAGTTCTATAAACAGGACTAAATGATTATGGAGTAGGCATCTTTATAATTGTGTTTTTACTATTTTTTTTCCAGTTGTTTCTCAAGGAGTACTGTGGAAATTGAACCATAAAGCTTAGCTTGACAGAAAGGCATTAGCCTACCACACTAAACCACAAAGATAGGAGAGACAGTTATTTATGAAGAAACACTGTTCCCTATTATCCTTCTGAGACTCTACAAAAGGGCTAAATATTGATGCATCTCCAAGTCACCTTTCCCCCACTTCTTGTATTAACAAGCAGGAGTATGTTTTAGATGCTCCTAATTTGTCAAGATCAGGTGAACAGAGCTGTCGTACAGAGCACACTGCTCTCATTCCTACAAGGGCTCTGCAACCCTGCGGGCTATTAATAATTCATGGGTCTTTCTTAGTTCACAACAGGGGCATTACTCAGAGGGCATCGCTCTTATTGAGAAAAGTTAACTGCGATGGGCAGATAAACAACACACAAGTCAAACAAGAAGAAGTCTCCTATGAATTTTGAGGACATTAAAGGTCTGTTAAAGAGCTCCAACTACAATAGCCATAAAAAAAAAAAAAAAATTGCTGGGCATTCTTCAGGTATGCTTACACTGCTGTTAGGCCAAATCCAGCCATGTTTGAAATTATATCTTTTGTATAACACAGAAATATTTCTTAAAACAATTTCACTCTGTTGTGTTCACATAGCCAGTGCTATTGGGTATAATTGTGCTCTCAGTTCATTGATTAGTTCCTCAAACTAAGCTTCCCAACAGATACATGACATCTCCTTCTGGGTTCCAGCATTATCTATTTATCAAAAAAAATACACAAGGACCCCAGCATTTTTACATCAAAAAACATGCATCTTCGGGGAAAGGAATACAGGAATACCATCTTTTATGATCCTCCTCACGATACATAGAACCCTTGTGTGAAAGCTATACCAGATAAATTTCATCTTACATAACTGGGGTCATGGACTCAAAAATCTAATGGTGGTGAGGGGGACGTCACACAACAGTTGAAGGCAGCAGAGCAAGGCAAAGCCTGCGGCCTGTGAGCACATGCTCTGTTAAAAGGAATTTAAAAAACCAACAAAACTAAAGCCTAAGCAAAATACTGCTAGGCCAAATGTGCCATGTGTTGGGCAATACATTTCAGATCCATGGCATAAATCAGAAGCCCTTATTCTGAGCACACAAGGACTCAGAATAGGGAAGGATGTATTTCTTCACCTAGATGGAAAATATTCATGTGGTTATGCCAGAGCATTTATATCATTTTAGAATGTAGTCCAATCTAAATTGTTTCAAAGTTTGAACTTTCTAATAGTCAGTAAATAGTAAACTTGCTGTAGTTACAAGTAATAACACCTAAAACTTACTTAAGAGTCCTATGTGCCCAGTACCATTGTAAGCACTTTGTATGTATTAACACACACTATTCCCACATCAATTCTATGGAGTAGGTACCATTATTACCGCCCTTTCATTGATAAGAACCAAGCAGGTACAGAATGGTCAAGTAATCTGTCCACTAACACACAAACTAAATAAGGAAGCTGTAATCTAAACCCAAGCTTTCTGTCTGAAGTCCACCATGCTTGATGCTTTTTGTCTCTTATTCTTTTATCCACAGGAATGCACCATCAGGGAAAAGGAGTAACTTTCACTCATCAGCAGAACTGAAGCCTATTTTGAAGAAGCTAGTCAGTGTTCATCCTATGCAAAACAAAAACCTAGTAGCTTAATCCCCACATGAATCACACATCCTACCACAGTGACCAGGTGAAAGTTTGCAGCACTGTGAAAGAGAAAACTTGGAGTCAACCATGAACTAAGCAATGCTCTTGATAACTGTAGATAACAGCCATCACCTGCACCATGAGCGGGTTAGCAGGTCAAATAAGGACACAGAGGATGCTCTACTATGTTGCTGCCACCCCTTACTCGCAGTGGGCCTCTTCACAGCCTCCCATTTCAGATTCTAACTGCATCTAGTCAGATGGTCAACTTTATTTTGCCTTTTACTAATGGAATACCCTGTGATAAAATAAGTATAGAAGAGCTGGGGTCACAGCTCAGTGAAGGAGCACTTGCCTAGCATGCATGGAACCCTGGGTTTAATCTCCAGTACTGAAAACAAAAAGCATAGAAATTTTTTAAAAATCATTTTAAAAAACCCTTGAGTTCTTCTTTATTTATAATTTCAAATTTTATGCTATTGAGTCTATGATTACAGAGAATGATTTTGAAGTGACTGTACTCATGGCACTAATGTGACACTTTTATATGTTGTAGTTAAAATCTTTGGTCATGAAGGTTATGGAGTTTTCAAAAGCAATATTATATTCATTTATCTGTTTTCTATTGAGCTCTTTAAAAGTAAACAAAAATTCACCCAAATGAAAATGGATTTTTTTTATTTTCCATATGTGATAAGCATCTGATTATAAATAAGGAATTTTTTCACAAATACAGAAAAAAAGTTTTTTCAACAAATAACCCTCACTAAGGCTAAATATATAGTTGGAAATGTAAAGCTGGATCATTCCCATTAGAAAATTATAAAAAGTCTCTTTCTTAGTTTACATGCACTTTAAACATAATAAGATATTTTAGCATTGAATATTCTACTTTTTTCAATGAATTAAAAATATATGGCACTATCTCATAATAGAGATATTTACAAGCACTACCTAATGTATTAGTGCATAAAAATATCAACTTTTTGCATAAGGTCAAGAGTGTGTTTCAAAGAAACAAAACTTGGCTTTGAGATTTCAAACAAAGAGCAGTGGCCATGGCTAAATGCACTTACCACCGATAACCTCAGGAAGCCCCAAAATAAAAAGTCCTATAGCTAAAGAAGTTTGGCTAACACCTGAAGGATCAAGGCACACTTTTTCTTATGAAAGGCTCTGAAAAGTCTTATTTAAAAAAAAAATAAAAAGGTTAACTTTGTTAACATTACTTCTCAAGCTTGGCTAACCCACACTTTTATCCAACCACTGATAGTTTTGGAAACCAGCGTTTCATGAGACACATTTGGTGAAAGGTATTTAGTAATTCCAGTTAATGAATGATTTTCACATGCATTGTTTTCATTGAATTCTCATACTTTCAAGACACATATTTAGAAAAAAGTTTCCAATAAGAAACAAATTCATCCTGAATCAATTCCCACAATGAGAAATAAAAGGAAGGTGTCTCAGCTCATTGAAGTGGTAGCAGCAGCCTTGGGTCCTGAGACAGGAAAAAGACAAATCTTCCATGCAAATACTCTGCACCAGCCCATTTTTTTCTATTGCTGGAGCTTCCCCTTTCTAGGCTCTGAAGACAATAGGTTATCATAAAAGGCCATGTACCTACATGCACAAATTTTTATAGATTACTGTTTTTTTGTTTTCAAGATTCTCAACCAAACAATCCAACTGAGATATCATTTCCCTGTGCTTCACACAGACATGCAGTAATGGGTTAACAGAGCAGTCTTGATGTGTTCAAACCACGCACCTTCTCAAGAAAAGACTGACCCTTGGCTGGCTCCTGTGATATTATCTCTACCTTGGAATACCCTACCCAATAAGCGTGTCCCTAGATACCCAAGACCTTGGGTCACACCAGTTTATATAACAATGTATTTATGGAAAACATGTTTTTGTTCACCTGGGGCACTGAGCCACACTGTATCAGTTTCACCTCTGGAGGGGCTGAAGACTAAATAACCGGTATGGTTATCCACACAGGTGTTCCATGCCTAGGAGACCAACTCCCAACAAAATCCCTGGACACCAAGGTTCAGTGAACTTCCATGGTTGACAACGCTCCATGTTTTACCAGGAATCAATGTGGAAGATTCAAACACTATCCAGACAAACCCACTGGGAAAGGATGCCTGGAAGCTCACAACTCCTGACTCTTGCTCTATACTCCTTTTACCTTCACGGATTTCAATCTGCATCATTTTGCAATAATGAGCCATTATTGTAAGTACGACAGATTTCTGATTTCTGTGAGTCCTTTCAGTAAATCATGAAACCTGATGGTGGTCTTGGGATCCCGATGCAGACCAAATTCTCTCTTCCCCAGAAATATCATTTTCAATCACACTTATTTGACTCTTTGGTCATGACTACTCTCTGTTCAGAGCCTAATGCCCACTGAACCCCTAAGTTAATCTGCCCTCACATATCAGCAGAAGTAAGTGAACAGAAATAATCATCCCATATAATTTGCACCAGAATATAAAAAGCAGCTTCTGAAATGTAAGCCAATTATAAGAATCAACTTGAAATGAATAAGACAAACCAACTGCAAAGTAGATCACTTTCAGCTCATTACTGATGGCTATTCTCCAGGCAAGAGATTAAGGTGCCTCACAAATACACTCCTGCAAGATTTATGTGCCCTACAAGGTCCTGCCTGAAGTAGCCACCTGCCTCCCTTCCTAATTCTCCTTTTCCCATCTGTCACCTTACAAAATCTGCCTAATGCATCATCCTCAGTAGAGATGAGGTGGTGATTTACCCAACAGTCATTATAAAGGTGAAAGAATCAAAGAAGTATATTGTTCGTTCTCCTTTTGACAATAAAGAAAAGATTTTCTCAAGTTCTTCTCTTAACATGGTCTTGGGCTGACAGCCATCAGTGAGCCAGCTGTACCAACGTCCATCTATAATGGAGGTGACATATACAAGGGGGGGGGGGCATCATTGGATACAGTCACCATCTCTGAGAGCCCCTTCCCTAAATGCATTAAAGGAACACAATTTGGAAAAGGAGATCTATCTATGCACTAAAGTTTATTCTTCTACCACCAAAATGAGATGCCAATAACTACCTTCTTGCTTTCAAGAAACTTTGTTTACTGACACACTGATCTCCCAAAACATTCACTATCTTTCTTTATGCAGGTGGTGGGGGGATGTGTGCCAAGGATTGAACTCAATGGTACTCAACCACTGAGCCACATCCCCAGCCCTAGTTTTTGTACTTTATTTCTATTTCGAGACAGGGTCTCACTGAGTTGCTTAGTGCCTGGCTTTTGCTGAGTCTGGCTTTGAACTCACAATCCTCCTACTTCAGCCTCCTGAGCTGCTGGGATTACAGGCATGTGCCACCACGCCCAGCAAATTCACTGTCTTGAATCTTAGATGTAACTCTTTCACATAATGAATTTAATTGCATCCTCTTTTAAAGAACCACTTGAAGAGGTGCACAGAGACAGAGGGATTCAAATGGGAGGCAAGTTAGGAATAAGTGAGCTAACTCAACTTGCCCGTGAGTTTTTTCACAAGATCCACATATGTTACGAAGTATACTATAAATAAATTTGTGCCTATTGACCTTGTGCAGCTCCAGAGATAAATACTGAGGGAATCTGTTGTCTAGGACACAGAGAAGGAAACAACGTGCTGGTAGGCATTTCTGTCAATAGTTGCTATTAGTAGGTCAATTCCAATCACATCTGTCATTCTACATGCCAGACGTTAGTTGCTATCATGGAAACCCTGCAGAATGAGAGCCTTCAGAAATACAAGTCGATGTGAAGAATAGGCGTACACAACGTACATGTTTTTGTGGAAGTCCTTAGGAAATCTGCTGGCTTGCATAGGTGCTCCTAATGAGCAATGGCAAATGAGCGAACAGGCACCTCCAAGCTTGGAGACTCTTAATCCATTCAAAATTAAATTAAGTCACTCCCAAAGACATATTATAAGCCTGAAAGAATCCAGTCACCTATGACTAGCCAAAGAAGAGTTAACATACACCCTTGAAAATTGTATAAAAATTGAACAAAGTTGAATTCTAACCTTTTTTACTTCAAAAAAAAAATTCAGTGTCTTATATGAAATTGTGTAACTCAATTGAATATAATTACACTTAATATTTTTTACATTACTAATTGGGGTTATATATTCAACTTTTTTAATTCTCCAAAATGGTTACAGTAGGTTTCATGTTGCTTCTTATTAAATGTGAACTTCCAGTCCAACAGACTTTGTCCTTGACTGGATTTCTTATGTCAGATCTGCATGCATGTTTATAACCAACATTTAGCACCACAGTGATCACATGAACAAAGCTCTAGTTGAATTTGTCATAGGCTTTTCATCTCTAAAGCTCTTAAGTCAAATCCTAGTAAATGTCAATATGTTCCTATCATGTCCACACCTGTCAAATGCATCACAAGTCAGTGTAATCTGCAGATAAAAATGAGAAGAAATTGAACATATTTTATGGCTGTTCTGCTTGAGGGAATAAGAATAAAGTAAATCAATACTTCTTGTCACTTCCTGAAAGTACTGTATTCTCCAAGACATTTAGCCAGCATTCGCCCATTTAAACAAGGACAAAACCATAAAAAGAAAGTTTTTAACTCAGAAAATTAGTGCATCAATATTTCTGGGTCAAAGATATTGAAGGAGTATCAAGCATTACTTCAAAATCTACAATACATTCTAAAGGTTGGTTGCTCTCAGTAATGGTAACTATCATTAAGAAAATATAAAATTTCAAAAATGAAGAGTCACATTTAACCTCTTATTATTGCCACTGAAATATTACTGAATTTACAGACATAATTTTCTTTGTAAAATAAGAACTGCAAAAACATTCAAAACCTTTACTTACACAGTGTATTTTTCTCATTCATTGTTCCTCCAACTCAGCAGGACCCTCTTTAGACTTTATTGACCAATATGATTTATGACCTTTGGAAATGGATGCTTCTTGATTACTTTGACACACTGTATATACATTTAAATAGAATAGACTAAAATGCTCAGAGGGCCTCCTCAATGGTCTTTTGTATTTCAAGAAATGATTTCTGAATCTGAGCAACGTATCATCCTGGCTTGAAAATATAAGTTAGAAGAATACAAGTTAAAGAATCTTCAAAAAATATTTAGGAAAACATAAAGTATTGATAGTACAATATGATAAAATCAGAAGTACATGGAATTTGGAGCCAGAGAAACTCTGAGTCCAATCTTAGAGACCTATTAACTGCTGATCATGGCAGCAGTTCTGACCTTTCTGAGCCTAAGAGTCACTGCTCAACAGTAATGTACAAAATGGTGGCTGCTGGGAAAGTCACATGAGCATCTAACTACACAAGGTGTCTTGCACAAGGTATCAGCAAATGTTAGTTTCTCTGCTCTTTATATCAAATTGATTACAGGAAGCATGCTAATTTTTTTTAAAATATGGACATAATTATTGACATTTAAAAAGAAAACATGTGCTTATGCCCATGATTGCTATTTTATGAAAGAAAACAATTAGAAAAATATAATCAGAGTGCAGGATCATTAAAATCTCTGTGTTTGAGGCCAAGGATCAATTCTAGATTCTAGAAAAGATTTGTTTCTGCTGCATGAGGAAAGGCCGAGCCTACAAGGAGAGGGGTCCCAGCCCACCTCTGCCAAAGGGAGCTGTGGTTTTGAGACAGTGGGTATGTTCCTGTTCCCCAGTTAGACTTCAAGGACTGGAGAGGAAAGATTGCTTGAGGGACATTCATAGACTCATGAGAAAATTAGATACCAATTTTGCTATATTGCTTATTCAAAGGTTTGTGATAAGAAATTTTTAAAAAGCAAATTTTAAGCAAATTTCTGATATTACATTATTTTATCCATAAATTCTTCAGAATATATCACTAAAAGGAAACAGCTCTTTTGAAGTATTCCATAATATCAATAACACATCTATAAATACTAATATTTCCTTAATGTCAAATTAGTACTCAAATGCTTTCCACTGTTTCATAATGTTCTTTATAGATCATTTGTTAAATTCAGAATACAAATGTTTCCTTCCAAATAACTTAGTTGCTAAGGAGAACTGGTGATGAAAAAGCAGAAGACAGAAGATCACACAGACAGAAGATAATCCTTAAGCTTAGGTGACTGGTTCAGGAGAGGTCATCATGCCATTTTCCCCACTTCCAGATAATCTTCAAGTTTTCAATAAACTGAGAATGCCTTCAGTTTTCTTTAACACAACATCAACCAGACATACAAAACAACAAAAAAGATAGCAATGAAAATAAATTATAAATTTGAACATTTTTTAAAAAACAATGTCTCAGTTCAAGAAAAAAATGGAAACCAAGATTCTCCTACCACAAAGTAACTGACAGGGTAAAGTTGATTTATTGAAAAGCAAAGAAAAAAATTTAAATGCATCAAAATACTAGTAGGATAACTTTTGAAATCCTCTATTAACATGTATTTGCCAGGCCCTGTGCCAAACACCAACTTGGCCTAGTGCTTGGGGGGTCAAAGGCAACAGACATGGTGCCCATATGGTCCTCTTCTCTCCCTATTGCATTCAATTCAATAAGCAAAGTTCTCATGTCTCCACCTGAGTAAGGAGTGCAGGGTTGGAGAGAAGAAGTCAAATTAACATATTAAGAGCCACGAAGAGCTCAAAAATGGTGCAACATGCCACATCAAGCTATGTCGCTTGTTTCCTTTTCAAATGGCAAACACAGGAGATGCTTTGGGAACTTAACTCATTAGTCCTGTTCATGTTAAGTAAATGCCTGCACTAATGTATAATGGTGCCTTCCTCCCTCCCTGGAGCCCTGCAGATGCGCAGTGGGCTCATGAGAAGGAGAGGCATGTGCAAGTCATCCGTATCTACTGGTGGTCTTGCACAGTCAACCCATGCCTCTTTTCCCTTTCTTCTTGCTAGCAGAACTCTGCCACTATTACGGGTGGCAATGTGCCTAGATTTAATAAAAAGATACATTTCCCAATTTCATGTACAGGATGTGAGGGCAATCTGGCTGCGACATCTGTCACCCCATTGATCACCAGGGTTGATTTGGCTCATCTGGCTAGCTAGGCGGGTGTCCCCCTCCTCCCTCACCTCTCCACGTGCGTCCCTCCAGAAGAGGACCGTTCTGTCGTCAAGGGTATAAGAGTAGCTGCGCTCCCCTGTTAGAACCTCCAACTTCATGTACAACCAAGGGCAGCAAAGTAACACAGTCCTTGTTAGTGAGATTTAAGCCCACCAGTTACTGGGTGGGCTGTGGGGAACACCCTTCATAAAGGACCAGCTACTTGGGTACTTTTTCTTCTTAGCCTTGTATCTCTTCTTTGTCTTGCTGCCTGTAGGTCTGTGTGGTTCACTGGAGTTCAGGAAGACCAGGTCAATCATGAAAAATGGTGGCTCCCCAAGTTAAAGGGCTTCACTTTTCTGTTCACTGGCCAGAAAGACTTTGATCTTCCAGTGTGTCTGGGCCACAGGAACTGCACAGGAACTCCACAGACTAAAGGATGCAGAAAGGAACTTACTTCTAGAGCTCCCTCCCTCTCCTCTTCCAGGCCACTGTGCACACCCAACAGTCTTCCTGCTTCTTTTCACACTCCAGCACCCATAAGTAGCTGCTTTTGTATATGTCTAGGTCATATAGCTACTTTCTTAGGAGGGAGATACGGATTTTTTTTTATCATTTTTAAAAATTCTAAGTTGTTATAAATGACAGCAGAATACATTACATTTCATATTACACTTATAGAGCACACTTTTACATATCTCTGGTTGTATACAAAGTATATTCATACCATTCCTATCTTTATACATGCGCTTAGGGTAATGATGTGGACTTTAATACAGACTAAGTCCCATAGTTCTTGGAAACAATCCCTTAAATTTCACTCCTAACTATTCAGGGTATAACTTGCAAAACTAGACTTGATGATGGAGCTCACAGAAACATTAGCACTTTTGGAAGAGCTCTTCATTGTCTGTTGAAAGAGCTGGTTAATCATTCTGAAACTGTTATTAAATACTGCCATGAACGGTTCATGGTTTAGAAGAAGGTTAGCAGTGGCAACATGAGACATGGGAATGGACATAGGCCCTGGGCATCTTACAGGTCATATGTTTTTAGCAATTTTAGGCAATTCAGCCCCAGATTGCCTACCTTATGGTAATGACCAAAGTTTGGGGAAGATATTGAGGAAGTATGTGAAAGCATCCTCGCCTTTGAAATCATCCTTGCTTTTTTATAGTTTTATTTGAGATAAAAATAAAAGACTGACAAAAAATTAACCCAAATAAATATATAATCAATACTAAAATATGGAGACAAAAAGGTATGCCAAAAACTACCAAACTATGACACAATATACAAAGCTAAGATTAGATAACTGAAATAACTCCTTTCAGAGTTGAAACCCTGAATAGACAACCTGTAGTTAGTAGTGGAACATGAATAGTATATACAGTTCACTGGAGATCATTAAGAAGGTAAGCTGACTATGGTAAAAGAGGAATAAGAACAAGGATTTTAACATATGAGCTATTCTTTGCCTGTTTCGCCTTTCATTTTTCAATAGAATATCACATATGTAATAAAAGCCAATTTCAAGAATAGAAAATGACTCCAGTTTTTTAAGTCTGAGTGAATGAAGAAGAGCAAGTTTAAAGAAACTGACTTGGGAGTAAGAAAAGGGATAACAAGGTGCTGTGAGCATGTTCAACATGCACACATGGCACGACAATCTCTCTTGGGCCCACTGTCTGCAGCACCATATGGGGAACAGCAGAGACTTACAGTACAAAGACTGGCACATCACAGTTCAACTCCACCCATCTCCTAGTTGGGTGGCCTTCAGCAAGATTTTAATCTAGCTCCTATGTTTGCAAAATTGAAATCACAATATTAAATAGAAAATATATATTTTGAGAATTTTAAATGTAATTCTCATAATTCAAGAAAAATACCCAATAAATAGTAGGTATCAAATATCAACATCTTTGCTTTTCATGTTCTGACCAGTCTATTCTAAAATTGCTAACTTACTTCAAACTGACTCATTTCCTAACCATCCTTCTACACCACACATCCTTTTCTCCTATTCTTTCTATTCTGCTCAGTTTAAAAAAATACTATTCATCTGTCAGGGTCCAATTGAAGCTTCACCCTTTAGGTGAATAAGCAATCATTCCAATCCATGTGGGGTTTTCCCTTGTTAAATGCCTCATGATGTACTTTGCTATTGATTATTTTGTGTACATTTAATCTCCCCAATAAAGCACAAGCTCCAATACAGCAAAGTCTGTGTCTGAATCTGGTTTTGTTTGTAAAGCTTCAGCTCTGGCCTCTGGCCTCCCTCAGAGGTCAAGAAACCCTTAGTGAAAAAGGAATTGGCAGTGCTTACCATTGAAACCTAAGGTCCAATATTAATTCAGATATACCAAAGTTGAATTTATAAAATGTGGGGGTTTTTTTTGTTTTTTTATTGCTAACTGGTGAGAAATGCAAACTCCAATATGATTATAACTGTAATGAACAAGAAAAATATCTACTGGTGTGGACTGCAAAGCAATGCTTAAATGAGACATTATAATGAGGGACTGTGAAAGAGCTTGTAACATAATATTTACTTAAATATCATACCAGAAGAATTAAGAATGGAAATAGGCTTTTTAATCAGAATTGTGGTAGAATCACAAGTAAGAGGTTTAAATTATCTAGAAGGAATTTTTAAATGTGAGAGGAAATCTTAGTAAAAAACAGACTCAATGGGTCAGCTCTAGAATTAACCTTATGACAACAGCCACTTTCATACAGTAGTAACTATTTTGAATATGACAAAAAACAAGAACAGAAGACACAGAGATTAACCCACACACCTACAGTTATCTTATTTTAGACAAAGTTGCCAAAAACGTTCACTGGAGAAAAGAGCCTCATCAACAAATAGTGTTGGGAAAATTGGAAATCCTCATGTAATAAAATGAAATTAAATCTCTTTCTCTCACCATGCACAAAACTTAACTCAAAGTGGATCAAGGACCTAGGAATTAAACTGGAGACCTTGCACATAATAGAAGAAAAAGTAGGCCCAAATCTCCATCGTGTTGGTTTAGGCTCCAACTTCCTCAATAAGACCCCTATAGCGCAAGAACTAAAAACAAAAACCTATAAATGGGATGGATTCAAACTAAAAAGCTTGTTCTCAGCAAAAGAAACAATCAGTGAGGTAAAATAGAGGACCTACAGAATGGAGCAAATCTTCACCACAAGCACATCAGATAGAACACTAACCTCAAGGATTTATAAAGCCCTTAAAAAGCCTTAACACCAAAAAACCAAATAACCCAATCAATAAATGGGCCAAGGAGCTAAACAGACACTTCTCAGAAGATGATATACAATCAACAAATATATGAAAAAATGTTCAACATCTCTAGTGATTAGAGAAATGCAAATCAAAACAACTCTAAGATTTCATCTTACCCCAGTCAGAATGGCAGCTATCAAAAAAAAACAAACAACAATAAATGCTGGCAAGGATGTGGGAAAAAGGGCGCACTCTTACATTGCTGGTGGGACTGCAAATTGGTGAAGCAAATCTGGAAAGCAGCATGGAGATTCCTAGGAAAACTTGGAATGGAACCACCATTTGACCCAGCTATCCCACTCCTTGGCGTATTCCCAAAGGACTTAAAAACAGCTTATTACAGGGACACAGCCACATCAATGTTTATAGCAGCACAATTCACAATAGCTAGATTGTGGAACCAACCCCAATGCCCATCAGCAGATGAATGGATAGGGAAACTTTGGGGTGTGTGTGTGCGTGTGTGTGTGTGTGTGTGTGTGTGTGTGTATGAATACTACTCAGCACTAAAAGATAATAAAATCATGGCATTTGCAGGTAAATGGATGGAGTTGGAGAAAATAATGCTAAGTGAAGTTAGCCAATCCCAAAAAACCAAAGGTCAAATGATCTCTTTGATAGGAAGATACTAACTTATAAAGGCAAGAGAGAGGGGATGAGAGGAATGAAAGAGCTTTAAACAGAACAAAGAGGGGGGAGGGAGGGATGGGGCAAGGGGATAGGAATAGTGGCAGACTGCGTTATCCATGATTACCCTAAATACATGTATGAAGACACAATTGTTGTAAAAATACTTTATATAAAACCAGCAGCATGAAAAATTGTGCTCTTTATATGTAATATGAAATGAAATGTGCTCTGCAAACATGTTTAACAAAATTAGAATAATAAAAAATTTAAAACAAAAAACACAATCAACATACAAAAGTCCAGCACAGTTGTGTGCCACTAAAAATACATAGGGCTTGCAGCAATGTGATAAGAGCCTGTAAAGTCGAGGTGATAAATAAGCAAGAATCTTTTTTTAGGTCAGGCACAACTAGACTCAATGTTCAACACATTAGTTCTGTCACCATCACTGAACTTTTGGGGTTTTCAAAAGCATAATTTCAAAAACCTCAATTCCAGACAGACGCACACACCCACAAAATAAGACCAATGAAGCTCATGATTATATGTGGGGAATAGTTTCTCTTAGAAATAATTTCCACGTATCTTCTATTAAAGCACTTAAAAATCAAAATCAGTTCAAACTGCTGAAAAACTATAGTATAATGTCTTTGTAGAACTCAGCATCTCACATATATTGGTATGTCTTTAAAAAATGAGCTGAAAATTATCTTCACCATTATTGTAAAAGGTCAAGAAATTAGGAAAAATAGTTTAAAGAACAAAACTCTTATACATCAGCATCTACATGAAATCTAGATTATTAATAAACTTCAAGTATTAAAAATGGCAAATGTCAAAATCAATGTTTCCAAATATCTACCATGATATATTGAGTCTCTGGTTTATTTAAAATTGTTCCTTTGGAAGCAATTAAATAATTAATCAAAAAATTCCTCTATTTTGAAAAAAAAATCATATTCTATTTTCTTTACAAATGTTCATTGGAAAGAGGTTTAAATAACTCTGATTCTCAGCTAATAATATGCAGGAAGCAGATACATACAAAAGCTTCATTTAGATAAAACAGACAAAGAAAACTACCATTTTCAGATTTTCTCCGTCAGCCCTCCCCACCCACCACCTTGATTCTGCAAATGGCAGAATAAATTAAAGCTCCTTTCTCTTACATCAACTCCATTGTCCTCTCAAGGTTGCCTAATCATTTCATCTCTTAAAACGAAGTAAGAAATATTTCAAAAGCTGTATTCACATTAAATCAACTTTCTGATTCGTGCATCGCAGGACTAAAGCAATGTAATCACATCTTAAATTGGTTTACAGCAGGCTGTCTACCTTATCCCAGTTCTCAGGACTGATGAAATGAATAGTTTTAAAATAGCAGTTTTTGAACTGACACGAGAATTAATAGTGCATGATTACCTCAGTGTTGACGAGTAAGGGATGTTTAACTCCTTAAACGAGCTTTCCTAATGAATCAGTGTCACAGAAAGGCTCCACTACATGCACACTTTTGATTGATATCTAAAGGGACTGATGTAATCATAAAGACACGCTAAAAGTCAGATTTTTGAATCATTTAAGTAAAAATTAAATGAGTCAACTTCTACCTAATATTCGAATGTTTGCTTAAGATTTTACTGTGGGTTTTGATAGTATTCTGGGTATTAATTACTAGAAAAATCTTATTTTACATTTCATTTATCTATTAAGAGACAATCAACTTTTACATGTATTACAGCAAAACAAACCTTAATATTATACTCTTTAACTTGAAAGTAAAAATTAAGCCACCTGGTTTAAAAAGCAGTCCAGAGGGCTGGGGTTGTGGCTCAGCAGCAGAGTGCTCACCTAGTACATGCGCGGCCGGGGTTCAATCCTCAGCACCACGATCCTCAGCACCACGTAAAAATAAACACATTGTGTACAAATAAAGCAAATAAATAAACATTAAAAAAAAAAAACAGTCCAGGGAATGTTTGTGACCTTTGTATCTGATTTGAAGGCTTCAGTGAAGTCAACTACAATACAATGAAATAAACCTCTACTTTTTAAATAGGAAACTTTTAATACATGTGAACATTTTATATTATAAAGATTTTATCTTTACCATGTTGAACTTTAAAAACTTTTTATATTCATTCCTTGTCCCTAATCCATGTTAATTAACTTGTAACTGTGTTGTTCAATTCTATTTTAAATCCTGTGGGTAACACCAAAACAGATTTATGTCTAAATACCTGGAAGAGAGAACACTGAACACATTCTCAGCAGCAGAGCTAGGCAGATGAAATGTGACACAGGACAGCCCTAGTTTACACTTTGTTTTTGGATATGTCTTCCACATATGCCAACTGTCTAGCTTAAGTGGCTCAGGCAAGGCCTAAGAACTTCAGACTTAACCTGATGACCTCCCAGGAGACAACACTGCCGGCATTTTGCAGACAAGGAAGCTGTGCTTACGAAGACTGCTGGCCCACAGCTGCATAGATGGCAATTAGGCTCCACCTAATTATTAACTATGAAAACTGGGATAGAATCCACACACAGTGTGACTGGCAAATATTTTTCCATTTAGCGTATCTTTGTAGTATCACCATTATTTCCGCTGTCAGTAATACGTGGAAAAGTTCAATTGTGTAGTTACTCTTCAATTTAACACATTCAACAGTCAACTAAATGCCAGCACTCTCCCAGGTGTTGGGACTACAAGGGCATCACAGAGATCAGACCCTCTGGCCAGTGATTGGAGGAAGGGGACTTACTTTGTAAGTAAGGGTCTCATGTAAGAGAAAGGCAGAGGCAGGAAACAATTGAACTTGAGAATTAAAGGCATATTCTTGCTCTGGTAACTTCAGAGTCTCTGAGAGCAACACAGTGAGAGCAAAGTGTGAGGACAGTGGCAGCCCTAGGTCTCAGAACAAACAGGAGAGCCAGAGCAGGCCAGGCACTTCACCTGGGCAACAGGGGCCACCACTAGGCATGGGAAGCTGCAGGAGGTAGTGGCCAGGAAGTCCACCATGGGAGCGTGGTGTTCTGGGAGAACAAACTGCCTTAACCTTCCTATCGGAAGTCAGGGCCTCCCGCTTGCACTCCCTCCCAGGGACAAACCCTGTCACTTCTCTCCACTAACTCTCAGACGATGAACATCAGAAATTAAACTAGATAGATCGTCATTATCAGCCAAGTTCTGGGCTTCAGCCTTTCTTGGGTTTCCTGTAAAATAATTAGATATGTGAATGTCTCAGCCCATTCCAGATTTAAATTTGGGAATATTTAAACCAGCTGTCAAAGTTGATTAGAATATTTTGCTAAACTGATAACTTAGTAGAAAAAAATGCAAAACTAAACATGAATTCTTAAAGCATAATCAGTAAGAAATTTTAGTGTTTTAATATTTTATAAATATCTAGAATAAAAATGTGTTCTAGATTTAAAAAAACAACTTGATTTACTCATCTGTAAATCAGAGATGATAAGAATTATCTCTTAAAAGAAAAAAAAAACAGTTACTATATATGAATTGGCCAGGTGAGATAGAGCACAGAGCAGGTACTGGAAGATGATCACACTGGAATTCTAAAACATCATCATTTTTAAACTCAAATCATTTTACTCCATTTGTCAACTGTGTAGAGATATACATTGAAAGAAAATGTTTTAAGATATAATGTAGCATCTCAAAGGTAAAAATGTTTTAGACATAGCTATATCACAACATCATTTGCACTTGTAATTCCACTGATGTAGACTGAAGACTACAGGGCCAATCCAAACATTCTGGGCCTGAAATCCTGCTCTTTAAATTAGAAGTGCCCTTAATTAAGTGGAACCTGGTACAACTCTTTAAAGAAGACCTGTTCTCAAGTATGCAAACCTAGCTATACCTATCTTTGAATTGACATATAGCAAGCAATATGCAACATGCAACTGGTTTTTCTCAACTCTTCCCTCAAAATAATGGGATTGGGAGAACAATTGTCAGTCATGGGAAAATAGCATCAAACATGAAGCCTGGTTCCACAACTAAATTAAAAATTAAAGCCAGGCACAGTGGCACACACCTGTAATCCCAGCGGCTCGGAGGCTGAGGCAGGAGGATCACGAGTTCAAAGCCAGCTTCAGTA
This sequence comes from Tamias sibiricus, assembly GCA_025594165.1. Classification (NCBI taxonomy): domain Eukaryota; kingdom Metazoa; phylum Chordata; class Mammalia; order Rodentia; family Sciuridae; genus Tamias; species Tamias sibiricus. Next base: position 145,912,222 of record CM046666.1, read on the forward strand.
ACAGCAAGGCTCTAAGCAACTCAGTGAGACCCTGTCTCTAAAAAATAAAGCTACAAAAAAGGGCTGGGGATGTGGCTCAGTGGTGGGGTGCCCCTGAGTTATTGAACCCACCCACCCGAAAGTAAAATAATGCATTTAACAGCTTATAAAGTTTACAGTATTATCCGCTCTGCGACACTGAGAGAATCAAATGACTTTCTTGGCCAGGGAGAGTTCAGGTTCAATTTTAAAGTCCCCATTCTGTTACCCTTAGTCAGCTCTGTAGGAAGGTAATTATCAGGGCTTGAGGGATAGTCCCTGCAGTTTCCTAGAAGTAAACTCAGGAACTAAATTAAGGCACTTAGAGGTACACTCTCAGGCTGTGCAGAGCCTGGCTGGCTGATTCCCGTGGACTCCAGCGCAGAGGGCTAAACACTCCTGTTTATTCACAGAGTGGGATGAGAACTGGGCCGCAGAAACATAGCTTTCTATCATCGCCTTCAGCTCCTGCTAATCAATGGGAGTCACACAGCTAACAACCTCTTGCCATGGTTTTAAAGTGCAAGTTTAAGTGTTATTTCATTGTAGTGTCCTTGTATTAGAAAGCGTTTATTATGGAGTTTCAAATTTACCTGAATGTTGGGAAAAAAGCCACAGCAGGAAAGCGACCATTGTGAGGAAGGAGGACATAAAATTCAAGCCATGAATTAAAGAGGCAAATGAAGGCACTCTCTTCCTTTATTAGAAACAGAAGAAACAGATTGCGCTCGTCTTGCTTAGGGCCACAGGCGCACTGCGTGGAATGCAGCCAGCATCAGTCACACTCAGGAGCTGTGCTCTGTGAAAGAGGAAGCCAGATGGGCTATTTACTTTCAACAAGATAATTCTGGAGGAAATTGTTATAATTCAAAGAAACTTTTTAGCTTCATCTGCTATTTTATCCTCTAAACTGAGTCAAGAGGCAAAAAGGAGGGCTCTGTTAGGAAAGAAATAAGAGAACAGGCAAGAGAATTGTGGAAATAAAAGGAGCAGCAGCACAGGTTGGGGCAGCAGGGCTGTCCGGGTGCATGTGCTGCAAGGCCACACCACCCAGGATTTGCTTGCTGCTACCTTGGACAAGCCATGCAACCTCTCCGAGCTCAGCTTCCTCAGAGTGACAGGGGGCAAGAGCAGTGTCACAAGAGGTAGTGAAGATAAAGTGGCACACGTCAGCCAGAGCACTCACAACACACAACATGAGCACTCCATAAGATCAGTCATTATGTTTATTAGTCTATTTTCTCTATTTGCAAAATGTAAAGGGAACCCACCAGAGAGAGAGATCAATGACTGAATAATTCTTAAGAACATACCAAGAGCTAAACGCTACACCAATCTACTGATGGAAGAGATATGTTTGCAAACAAACTTCTCTTTTATTTGCTACCACAGAGAAAGAGTAAAGTAATCTGGATAATTTTATCCTTGGACCAAAAATTTCAGAGATTTTTCTACCTAAAATTTACTTCTCAAGGAACATAGCCATATATTCATAGAAGAGTTCATTAAATTCTGAGTTGAACTTCTGGTATATATAAAGGATGTTTCCCAGTGAAGAAAAGCAGTTTCCCCCCTTCAAGCTACAAATAATGACTCCTGGGACAAAATCAGGAGAACACTATGGAAAGGCATCCAGCCCCCTCTCTGTTAGGATGCACAACATATAAATGTTGCTCATTAAGCCAAATTAAAAGTTTCAAATGAAGTTGTGGGGTGATTAGGCATTCATGTTAACCTACTTTTCTTTTTATAAATATAATATTATTTAATAATCATTGATGAGTCTAAGAGCATAAAAGATACTCTCAGAACAAAGTAATATGCAATTATACTTGGTCTACTGTATTTACCATGGCAAGAGAAAGGATTACTCTCCTTCTGAAGGGTAAAAATTCTGAGAAATCATTGATTTAGTTTTCAAAATTTATTTATGGCTCTGATAAGACAAATACAAAAACAAACAGCACATTTGAAAGCTATTTAAGAAATCTACAAAGAATTGTAACTATATTTAAAATTTTACATTCCTAGTGAATCAGTCCAGCTAGCCCCCCAAAAAACAAATATAAATATTGACCATAAGAATATTTGAAAACAGTGTGAGAAACTACATCTACATCTATGCTAGAAACTTACAGATTTTATGCCCCAATTAAGGCCAGCAAATAAACTGAGAAGAGTCTGCAAGAAAGTTAATAGGAATGGAAATCATATATTTATTCTATTATCATCTAAAAAGTTAATATAAAATAAAATTTCCCTAAGTACCACTGAGAGGCAAGCAACAGAACAAAACAATTTTATATTTTCAATAATCTAGAAATGAGCAGGAGAGCTGATTCCCTTGAAAACAACCTACCCAGACTTTTCTGACACTGATCCTAAACAGTGATGATATATTAAGTGAAATGTGAAATGGATCATCCTCTTTCTTGTCTACACCTTGAATTTCCTCCCACTTTTAAAATATTATTGCACTAATTCAAAGGTCAAAAATCTAATAGCCTTTGCTGTTCAATTTCAGTCACTTTTCTAACCCCATTCTGGGCAGCTTCAGAATAAAATCCTACCTGCTCTGATACAGAGTCAAGGGGACAATAAAGAGCCTCTGGGGGACAGTCTTCCCTGGTGCCCTGCATTCTACTTACTGCATATGCCATGACTTCCAGGGACTGGCCAGCCTATTACCTGGGCTCTTCCTTAGGACTGCTATTGAAGATGATGGAAGAGGCAACCTCTCCCCTGGACAAAGGGTAGGCTGGTTTACTCCTATTATAAAAGCAACAAATTCTCCAAACTCAGAGTTCCTCAGTCGCAGTCAAACATGCTCATACACAGCATCCACCTGGACCACAGCATGGCGGGTGAGGCCCTCTGACTTCAACATGCCAATGCTCATGCTGTTTGTTGTGTCACGGCTCATAAAATCCTTTATCTCTGATCCAGGAGCCTCAAGTCTTCTGCCAACAACCATGAAGGAGTAACTGGCTAAACAGAGTAAAATCATAGCTCTGACCTGACAGTTTTGGTGAAAGAAGGGATGCTGACACCAATATGGCTGTCTAAAGGAAGAAGGAAAATGGGCCCAGAAGTTAGATTTGGGGGTATTAAAAAAACTCTCCAGGATCTGGGAGACAATATTCTTGTCCAAATGAGACAATATTCTTGCCCAACATTCTTGTCCTCATTGTTCACTAGTTCTCTTCCATTTCAGTGTGGAAGTGGGTATGCTACCATGACCACAGGACAGCAAGGCCCAGCACAAACCCTATGTGGGCGTGGTTGCTTATTTGATGAATTCCCACAGCTGAAACAGCAGTGTCAGTAACAATGACCTTTCTACCTGACGTAGGTCCAAGAGGGAACCATCAACACTAAGTTCATTTGGTTGAGCTCCAAGTGGGCAGCTTCTTGGAACCAATAGTAAATGTGCCTTGCTGACTGACTGGAGCTGAGTTATATCTTCCCCACACTATTTGATCCCTTTCTCTTCTCTGACCCTGCTATAGGAAGCTGATATAGGAAGAAAGATAACTCGGCTCTATCTAAGGTCTCTCCTCCACAGGAATCTGAAAGCCATACACATCCAGCTGGTATGATGGGAAAGAGAAGAACCAAAACTGTTGGAGATAGGTGCACAAGTTTCCATTCTACCTGATCCATGAAGAGAAAGGACAGAAATTCAACTAATGGGGTCTGGTGCCTCTCAGAAGGTGCCAAGAGCTGAGGCTTTTGAGGAAGCTCTTTGGACTGACTTGCTGTGGTGCTGTGGCAGCAGCTCCACTATCCAATCATATCATAAGAACTGCTGCATATAGAGAGGTCACTGCCCATGCAGCAGCATGACCTTCATGATGGAGTCACTAGTGCATCATCTCTCCTTCTCTTTTTTTCTTTTAACAATAGCTATTAGCCTGTGCCTTTGTTTAGTTAGTTGCCATAATAGAATACCACAGACTAGGTAATTTATAACTAACAGAGATGCATTTATCTCCAAGTTCTGAAAGCTGGGATGTCTAGGGCTTGGAACTGGCATCCATTGGGGGCCTTCTTGCTATGTCCTAACTTGATGCCATGTATAACGTGGGGAAAGGGGGCAACACAGGAGCCAGAGAGAGCTTATTTTGAGACCAATGCCACTCCCAGAATAACTCACTAATCCATTCATTTGTTAATCCATGAATGGGTTAATCCATTCCTGGGGACTGGACTCATGGCCAATCACCTCACCATGGTCACACCTCTCAAATACCATTAACATATGACTTTGGATATTATATTTCTAATGTGTGCACTTTGGGGAACCTATTCAAACCATAACAACCTGTAATTAAGCTCTGGTGAAAATGAACACCTGACATTCTCATTTGCAGGTGGTTGACTTGCTGGTCAAATGGAAATGGTATATTAAAAATTCAACAGTCTAGATTAAGTGTGATGGTTGCATGCTGATAATCCTAGCAGCTTGGGAGGCTGAGGTAGGAGGATTGCAAGTTCAAAGTTAGACTCAGCAACTTAATGAGGCCCTAAGCAATTTAGTGTGACCTTGTCTCAAAATAAAAAATAAAAAAAGAGGGGTGAGGACGTGGCTTCAGTGGTAAATGCCTCTCGGTTCAATCCCCAGTACCAAAGTAAAAAAAAAAAAAAAAATGCAACAGCCTGGCCCTACCTTCATTTTAGTCTTATGTGAAAAAACAGCAGCTCCCCCTTGAGGGAATCAGCCCCAGCTCTCCCACCAGAAACAAGGCGCTAGCTCCTAGGGCTCTCAGAGGCGCCCTCCACTGATGGTACACCCTGAAAAACAACAGTCATCCAGTCCCATTGACAGGCCTAGGAGACAGACTGTGGGAGAGGCCAGTCAGCACAAAGGTCTAAATTGAAAGCTGTCACCTTTGTCAGACAGTGACCCTAGGGACCAAGCATTTGATACTTTATAGACTCCTGGATGGCTGCTAATGGCCTGTCTGGTCTGCCATTTGGCAGATTAAAGAAGGCCCTCTATAGGGCTACAAACTGTGAAAACAAGTTACTGCTGCTGATGAGTCTTGGTCACTGATACAGATAACCATGGTTAGGGTCCACTCTGAGTGGAACTGAATTAGACCAACTAAAAGAATCACTCTGCCACTAACAGCATCTCCCAAACGTTGTCCTGCCTCTCAGGCTGGTGTAACCTTGTTTCAACCTGACTGATAGAAATTCACAGGCTTCTCCCAACTCTCAGTCTTAGGTTATGGCATTCTAGACTGTGGCTACTCAGAGACACTATGTGGCCTTAAGGAAACCAGTGCAATAAGGATTTCAATCAGTGGAGCAACAAATTCCAGTCCACAATAACCTTTGTGCTGTATGTGGGGTAGAGGGAACAACGAAATGGCTCTCCACTGGACATGAAGGTTGGTTTCTGGAACGTGTACTGCCCTGTTACGATGGCCAAAGGTATTAAAAATCAGCAAGTGATTTTAAACTACCTTGTGCAGATTATATTAGCTAATAGACTTGACTTCTACTGTCTGAATTAATACCCACTGGTCTCCCTCTGGGGTTTATTCTTAGTAGCATGAATCAGAAACTCTGGTCAGATGTGGAGGCAGTAAAAGATTAGTCAATACTGCAGGCTGGCCTCATCCTGCTGCCTTGGATCCTATTGATATCAGTCCTAATTAAATGCTATCTGAGACAAGCTGAATAGATTTGGTTCCAGCCTCTCTTGGTCTGATTAATCAGAGTGACCATGGAGTGACATATTCACATGAAAGTTCACAAGAAGCCAAGATCGTGTAGGATGAAGTTTGGGGAGAAAGTATTTCTCAAATTCCCCACATCTCACTTGATATACCATGACTGTATAATCCTGACTACTCTTTTACCTTGGCCATTACTCAGGGTTGTCTTATCACTGGTAAGTTTTAGAAATAGGTAATGTTTATCCCCAAAGAGCAGGTTTGCTTAGTGCTTGCTATAAAAATTGTAGATACTCCAAGTTCAGTGTTCCTCATCTGCAATGCAAACCTACTGCATGCATAGATCCTTTTGGCCATAGCACATCACATTTGGAAGCAAAGGACACTGATGTAAACATGATGATACTTACACAACTAGCTGCACCATAGTGATGAGTTACTGTGTCTTGTGTCTTCTGCCAGCATCCATGATATATTTAAACAGGCTAGCTTACTTACAGTGTAGAAGTAGAGCAAATATCAAATCTCAGATACAACATACTTATCTCCATCTTAAACCACCTTTGGCACATAATAGAAAGACCAGTTCAGGCAAGCACCCCAAACCTAATGATCAAATATGAAGTTACACAGATGTCCTAAAGTTGACCTACTTTTTCTAGATTCTTTAATGTGAGCAAGAGGAAGCTGTTAACACTCAATGTCAAAACCAGGATCACTTCTCTATCTTCAAGAACCTAAACCAGCATGTGGTACCTTTACAGACAATTGAGCTTCCTCACTTTGATTCTAGTTCCTCCATAGTAAAATCCCTATGAAGGGCAATATTACTTCTACTTTGCTACACTGTAGGGTGGAGGAGAAAAAGTACCTATAGGAGATATTCTGATATTATATTTTGGTAGCAGAGGTGATGTGACATAACAGTGTGGATAGAGAAGAAAGGGCATAAGGACTCTACTAGGCATCTGCAGTATACATGTTTTTAATTCAAATCTTGATTTCAAAAAAGTACAAAAAATCTCTGGGCATGGTGGCGTACTGCTGGTAATGCCAGTAGCTTGCAAGGCTGAGGCAGGAGGATGTCAAGTTCAAGGCTGTCTTGGAAACTTAGCAAGGTCCTAAGCAATTTAGCAAGACCCTGTTGCCAAATTTAAAAATAAAGAGAGAGGGCTTAGAATGTGACTCGGTGGTAAAGCACCTTTGGGTTTAATCCTTGGTACCAAAAAAAAAAAGTACAATAAATCAATCAAACAATATACCTACCCTCATGGAGACAGAAGAATGGCAAGAAGACCATTATTTATAACATTGCACATCTGTCAAAGGGGAGGGAAGACATGAAATGTATGCCAAATTCAGGAATAAAGAGTCAATAAATAAAAATAAATTTATTTTCTATTGTCAAAAATCCTATAAAAGTAAAATATTTAGGGTACAAAATTCACCTTCAGAAATTTAGAAGACTCAAATGCTACCAACTGATTTTTATGTGATTACAGGATGATAATTCAAGAGGAAGAATTATATAAACCAATTATTAAAGTACTTCAATGCTATGTCCAGACTTCTAGCTGAGGAAATGTCAAATGTTCTCAATAAATATTTGAAATTTATGGCTTTATAACTTAAATGATTAAAATAAACTGTGCTAAAAATTAGGAAAATCCACATTGCTTCAGAAGGTAATTTCATATGTGTCTCCACAATTCATTAAAAAATAAAAATAAATGGCTTTTCAGAACAATCACAGACATGAACTTGATGGATGATCATTCCTCTGCCTGCTGTGAGCAATGATAAAGAAGTGACCATGTTTACTGAGACTGCCCTGTGTGCTCACAGACCAGGGAGGCTGCTGGCACGTCCCAGGATTAATTATGTGGAGGCACTGCTGAAGGGGCACTTGCCTATGATAATCAACACCTCTCCCGATCTCCAACCAAAACTTTTAAAATCTAAACCTATCTTTTAAACGACCTGAAAGAACATCTTTACACCTTTCGAACAATTAGGAAACAACATTGTTGTGTCACCAGGTCTTTGGGCAAGGTTGAAATCTCCAGACTGAATGATCCCATCAGAACTAGCCAAACACTAAATGCCCGAAAATACTTCTGCTTTTCACATTTAAATAAATAAATAAGCAACCTCAGAATAATTAAAATAAATTCCTACCCAAATTAAATTGCCTTGAAGTTTTCTCTACAAGGCTTTGGGCATTATAAACACCCCTGACTTTGGCTTGTCATGTTTCCTCAATCAATCACACAGTAGCCTAGAATTAAATTGAAATGATTGAATCAAGGAAAATCAAATTTTTTAACATTTAGTTTCAGTAATGTGATTATGAAGCTTTTAGTGACATTGTAATTACTTTGAAGCTTTGAGCATATGTTTCTACTGCAGAGTATTCCATAGAGAAAAACTGCATTAGAAAAGCAAGTAAATACAGACCCCAATGAAGGAAAAAAAAATCACCTTTGTTAAAAAGTTAAAAGCTAAAGGTGAAAAAGAAAGGATGTCCATGATTTATACTCCAAACATCCTGCATAGGGTAACCACTTTAAAGTCCCAGTTTATTCCAAAATTAAAATAATTTAATAGCTTCCCTAATAATATTAGAGATACAATAAGGAGAAACAATAGAGAATGGGGGGAAAAAGAAAAAAAAAGTATATCATCATCCTTGGGTGAACTCCAATTGTTTACACAGGAAAATGCGACAGACTAAAATCTCTCATAAAATCAATGAGTCACCTCCTCAGAATATGAAACATTTTAAATGTATTCTATATTTTCCATCATCAAGCAAGATAGTTACTTCCCTCCTTATTCATTTTTTCATCTGTTTCAACAATTAGCTGGGAATCTGCTGGGTTAGGCTCCACGAAGACAAATGAGATGAGGCCCCACCCCAAAGTACGTACAACAGAGAGGATCCTTCAAAAGACAGGAGAGGCAAACACAGCATCGCCTCTCCTCTAACTCCTACTTGGTTACATTTACCAACTCCTTAAGCACAAGCACTCTTCTTTCCTCAAGAACTGAGGCCAAAAAGTGAACCCACAGAATTAGGTCTTTAAAGTTCAGCAGGAAATGACTCTGGCACAATAACCTGAAGTACACAAACTTTTGAAGGGTGTGTTTACTCTGATTTTATCAAAGTACAGATAATTGTCTTCATGGCTTGAAGACCCTAATTGGGAAGTGGTGTGAGGCCTGAGAGTGCTTTACTAAGCTACTGGAATTTCCAGTTTTAAATGTGAATTCACTTCTTTCTTTCAGCCACAGGCCCAGCCACTGGCTACCACCTTGGTGGAGACTGACCCATGAAGCTGTGGTAACTTGCCCACTGATCAGTGAAGCATTAAAGTTTGCTTCCTCTGCCCAAATGGTCCTCTGAATTAACAAGCACTGTCTGTCCATTTGTTGCCAATATGCTGCTCTTTATTAAATTAGGGTAGTACAGATTAGCATGGTCATAATATCCATGTTAACCAAAAGTAAGTAAGTGAGATTTAACATGGCCCTGCTGCCAAAGTTGCCCTTCTAAAAATAAATTGGAGCATGCCCATTCCCAGAATTAAGACCAAGGGATTCCTCATGCCTCAGCATGAAACCCAAACCCCCCAGCATGGCATGGAACACGCCCTGAGCTGCCTTCCCCTCTGCTCCCTGACCTCACATCACCTGCTCCACACTCCTCAGCTTTCCCAGCACAAGCTCTGCCAACAAGCCTCCATTCTTACTCACCAGTCCCTCTATTTGAAATCTGTTTTCTTTTTTTACCTCTTAGGAGACCACTCAGCTCTGAAGGTCCATCTTAAATAAATACCACCTGTGCTGGAGGCTCCCCTGCGGTATCACACAATTAAACACACTTCCATTGTAATGCTGATGATTGTGGATAATGATCTTACACATGTACACAGCGCAGACACTTCAGTGTGACTTCCAGTGTGACTGAACTATACAAGCTCAATCCTGATGCATACAGGTCCTATTACTTAGGGTCTCAATAAATGTTTACTGAATTTAACATGTATTTCCTTACTTCATTTTGTTAACAAAATGCCAAATTTTTCTTTTTTTAACAATCAAATTCTGTACCTCTTCTTAAAATTTGTTTCATATTTCCTTTAGATTTTGATTAACAATGTATAATGGAATTCTTTCCAAATGTTTCAGCTAAAACTGCTTCAAGAAACCAAAATCTACTGACATCTTTAAAATTCTGAAGGAAATTAAGCTACAAGATTTTGTTCTTTTGTCCTTCTCAACTTACTAGAATTTATTTAAAAATTCTAACTGTGTAATTTTCAACAAAGCCAGATTAGCTATTATTTACAAAGGGCAGGACAATGTTAAGCTATTTCAAAGGAGCATTAAGTGTCTAACGTTCACAGTAAACTCTCAAATCACAAAGCAAAATGTACATAAAATGGTTATTTGCTCCTGCTTTCCCTGATCATCTGCTGTAATGTGAAGTCATATTTCCTGTCAAAAGCATAACAAAGCTTCCTCTTCTCTCCAGGATACAAATTAGCAACCTGGTACATCAAATTACCCAGCTGTAATTCACTATCTCAGTCCAGGAGAATATCCACATGTTCTTTTGCCACCTGGGAAAACTGCCTTGAAGAGTGAGCTATGTCCTTGGACACCTTTACCAACTAGTCCATGAGGAGAGAGAGGGAGAGGGAAAAATAACCAACTAGACTCCTCACATGCAACATAACTGTGTTACCTTTAAACGATCTCAGAAAGGGTGAAATCAAGCAGTATCACCATCAATTCAATGGGTTCTATCTGTTGTCCTTTCTTCATAAGAGCTTAACAACCATGCTTGCAAATGGCAAAACATTACTGGTAACTGGTGAGCTAAATAATGGTCACCTGATATGACACAAGGGGCTTTGCAGATGTGATCAAGTTGTGGATTTGGACAGTTGGAGATTGTCTTGGTGGTTCCTAAATATAACCACACGGGTTCTTAGAAGAGGAAGGTTCTTAGAAGAGGAAGGTGGACAGAAGAGCTGACTGCAGTAAAGGGGAAGGAGATGAGACCACAGAGGCTGAGTCCAGCCATGGTATCAGGAGCCAGGGAATGCCAGCAGCCTCCTGAGTGGGAGGACTTCACTGTGGCTTCCGGAATGGATCAGTCCTGCTAACACCTTGGTTTCTACCTCTTAATATTCATTTGGGACTTCTAGCCTTCAAAAATACAACAGAATGATGTGTGTTGCTTTAAGCCACTAGACTTTTGGTGACTTGTGAGAGCAGCATCAAGAAACTAATGCAGCAATGGAGACCTGGCTCTACAGAACATAAGATTATTGAACAAAGTTAGATATTGAAGAAAGTAAAATTCTGGCTCTAATGTTTATTTTCCTGAAAACACTATGTTGAAGACCAGATCATGAAATCACTTTAGTATGCTGCCACTAAAAATTTATCTGATATAGTTTATCACAAAAGTACAATCAGTTTGGTACATATTATAACAATGATGCATTTGTCCTATTCTTAAGGTTCTGTTTATACCATGTTGTTTTTGTTATTTCCAAAATACTGCATACTTAATGCTGAATATCTGAAAAATACAGAAATCAAAATGAAAACATTCCCACAAACCAAACATAATAATTTGGGAGTATAATTCCTGATTTTTCATGTATATAAATGGCACCTAATGCTATCTAGCGTTCAGTTATGACAACTGAACTCAAACTTTTTTCAAAATATCATTCTCAATTATTAAGAATTCACACATATTTATCTATCTTAGATAATTCATATTTATCACTCTGTTATCATTTCTTGAAAAAAGAAATCACATCACCTTCAGAAACCTGATCTCAAAAGCCATCAGCACCTTCTCTGACTGACTTCACTTGTACAACTTCCATTCTATGGCATAAAATGATTAAAACTGCTTAGAGAAGCCAGAAGATATTCTTACTAAATTTATACACAAATAATTGTGAATGAATTGATCCAGTAAGGAAGTTCTCTGGAAGTTAGACGCACCCCCTCCAGTAAGATGTATTCCAGAATTGTCTTGCACCACCAGAACAAAATAGAACTCTAAAACATCCGGAGGTACCCCAAAATTACTAGGATATAAAAGCAAGTATAGAGACCTGGTGTGAAACTTCAGCAGCACACTCTGGGAATAAGATCATCTGGTGACCTCTCTGAAATCAAGATGATGGAAAAATCAGTATTTAGGACAGAAACTCTGTATACAGTGAGAAATGATAGATGCCATCCACATATATTTTTTTAAAAAAGGCAATGAAGAAAGAAAATTCTAGAGAGGAACTACAATGAAGGAAGAAATTCCCTTTACTACCACTGATTGGCATTTCAACAATTCATGAATGAACAACAGTAGGAAGCCCATACCAGACCTCCACTACACTGTATCACTTTCTGTCTGTAGCATATAGATTATATCTAAATTGAATGCACAATAAAACATACAATTCCCATCTGATATTATGAATTCAGGCATCATCTTGTATAAGCCTCTTTAGGAATTGCTCCACAAATTATCCAAACTTGGTGAATGCCAACTGGCTTGTGTAGTCTACATCTGCGGTCAGCAACCCAAGTGGGCAGCACCTATACAGTACTGCCTCACTCCTCCTTAAATTTGAAAGGGCTCCAGGGAGAAAGAGGCTGAGCTCCAGGTTAGACTACAACATGAGATGCTACTCCCAAACCTTTAATTCTCAGGTAACAAACCTAATCGTGGCCATATTCTCTAGTGACCCAGAGTTCATCACTCCCCAAGCTATGGCTCAAGGGGAAAAATTCCTCTGGAAGTAAAATGCAGATCCCGGGGCTACAAATATTTTCCTTCGCAGAGAGCTCGGGGTCCAGGGAGTGTCTTGAGGAGCAGCCTGGGATACCTGCCCTGTTCTGCGCAGTTCCTGCCACACCCAGACAGGCAGCAGCAGCACTCAAGCCCTGGGCAACTCCAGCAGGAAGTGAGGAAAGAGCTCACCTTGAACTCAGACAGCAGCTAGCCTGTGAGCTGAAGGATGTGACACTACAAGGCCAGCCTCTGAGAAAATCGGGGTTACAGGAAAGAAAATAGAAAGAGGAGACAAAACAGGGAGCACGGGTGCACAATTTAACTACCAGCTCATCTCACACATTACATCCTTCCCTTTCATTTCTCTGGGAATGTTGAGCAAGTGTCAGGTGTTGGGTTCCCACCTTTCTACCATCTGAACAATGAATCTACTCTCCAGATACAATAAGCATTGAAAATCACTATGCAGTGACAAAGGATTTCTTCTCAGTCACCTTATGTACTGAGATTCCCAAAACACTTAATGATATGAATGATGGGTGCATTCATCAATCACATAAGCAAACAGTGAAAATGCCTCAATTGTTTCATCTATACTAGTTCCCTAAACCTAACTTCTTATTCCTCATTTGATGAGAGTAGAGGCACACAGGATGGGGGAGGGTGAACACAGATCTTCTCTAACATTAGGACTCTAACATGAACTTTCATGGGGAGCTCCACTTGAGTCTTAAGAGTAAATTCGCAAACTCAAGAACCCATCAGTACTGTTAAAAAACACAAGCAGTTGTCCAAGAGTGTGGCCAGGCATGTAAGTTGTGAGGTATCCTAGAGGAAGAGCTCCATCCTGCACTGCTCAGGTGACTCAGCAGCAGAGCTGTCTCTACATTGTTCTCTCCGTGTAGAGAAGAAACTATCAACAGAACTCTGAGCATCAGGTGTCACATATCAAGGGACATGCAGATTAGTTCCAAAACACAAATACACTTTAAGAAACATAAAAAGAAAACCTGTAAGGGATATTAATACATTCTATTTTTTAAAAAACTTATTTTTAGAAATATGGCCCTCGATCAGAGATGACTTATAATGACATACCAAATCAATGTCATCTCCCTAAAAAAATCCATCTCCTTCCTCATAACCACCCTATCATTCTGCAGAAGGTATTGGCACTACACCTGGACTTCTTGTCCCTTGTGACACTAGGCTACAACTTTCCACTACTGCCACAGCCATTTTTCTAAAGCACAATCTATCTGGAAGACTCTTCTCTATACAATGGGTCGATGACTCCTCCCTACCATAACACTTAATCCCACTAGCCTTGACATGATTTATAGGCTGTGTCCCTCCAGCCTTGCCAGGCGCCCTTCACTCCATTCACTCTCCCCTTCAAGCCTCTGTGTATGTCCCTCTCTCCTTCTAGAAGGGCACCTTCACCTAGTTAATTCCCATTGTCCTTCAGGACAACTCAAATGGCTCCACAGGGAAACAGGTGAATCTGGCAGGCTCTATTAGCTGCATTACCCATGCTTCTTTGTATACACCTGTATCATTTAGGTCCGCAAGTCTTTGTTTTTCTGCATGTCATCTGGGCTATGAGCAAGGAACTGACAAATAGGAGTTGCAAAATCTTGGTTGATTCTAAGGAAGGAGCTAATAGCTTCGGATTGAGAAATGGGTGAGAGGTGAAACACAAGTAGAAAACTTAGCAAAACTATATATAAGTTGGTGTCATTTGAAGTGGATCTTGAAGGAATGAGCAGTATTTTCCAGATGTATAACCAAGAAGGGCATTCTAATCTGAGAGAATTACATGAGCAAAAGAGAAGAGGCATGAAATATCAGGTTGTGTTGCAGTGTGTGTGTGGGGGGGGGTTGATATTACATACACCTTTCTAATTACTATGCTCTTCATATGAGGGGAGCAGATGGAATCCATACCAGAAATACATGTCTTATCAGCACCAATTCATGGGAGAAATGATCTTATCTTTGTGTCCCTTCCATAAAGGCAATATATACACATACACTCCCCACCTGGACCCACCCACCCAGCACCACTCAATACAGTACATTATAAAAAACTGACACTGAAATCATTATTGTGAATTGAAATACCTACTACTCTGAGGAAGACAGCCTTCTATTTAGTGAAAAACAGGATTCTGAGTTAATCTGGTACAAGTCCTAAATAGTTAAGAAATACAGTCTTGGGGGAAATAGTCCTATTACTGCAATTCCTTGTAACCAAGATTGTCTCCTAGAGGATGAAGTAAATAAGCTATGGGGGTGAGCTGCAATTGAAATCAGCCAACTGTCAGCTAAGTCTCTTTCTTTAATATTACAAAATTTAAGAGAAAAACCATTCAGATTACTACAAAGAAACATTTAAAATGAGCTCATTAAATGCAAATTAAAACAGAAACATTGAATAAGCATTGGGCTATAATTAAAGGCTGAAGAAACAGCAGGTAAGAAACAATTTTCATTGATCAAAGAACTGAAGGCTAACAGAATAAAGTATTTTGCATTAAAACTGCTTTCATGAATATGAAGCATTTGAAGGAGAACTTTCTCTTCCTTTCTTTCTCTTTTCTTTCTCTTTTTTTTTTCTTTTCACATTTTTCAAAGAAGCTTTGGAGGTAGGAATGGATTTGCATATCTTAATACAAAGTACTTTCATTGTATCATTTTCAAGCAATGAAGCCATGAGGTTTCAAAAAAAAAAAAAAAATGCAGACTTCAAAAAAATCCCTGAAATAGGGCCAAAACTGTAAAGGGCATTAGGTCCTTTTAGAGCCTTTGGGCCCAAATGAGAACTCTGTATAATCACATGAAATCCTGTATGCAAGTCTAGCAGAAGCTATTTATCTATTTTGTGACACAGATGTACCTCATAACAAATAGTAGCTATGGGTACTCAGATGCGGAGTTGCTTTCATCTAAAGTTATTCAAATGGTAGGGCACGTAGCAACACACAGCCAGTCAACTAGAAATATAAACTCCAAGACTTTAAATTTTACTGCATACAAACTTTTTAAAAAAAAATACGTAGATCTGGGGCCAACAGTAGCATCAGACTGTACATTCCTGATGGCAAGGCACCTTTTTCTGTTCACTCTTAGGTCTCTGCCACTTAAAGCATACAGTAGGCACTCACTCCATCCTTGAATCTGCTTTTGTGAAACTAAAGCATTATAAAATGAGAAGTGAAGGCATTTTCTTCCTTCATAAACTTATTTTAATATTAAGATACACTGCTGTTGACCTAGCAAAAAGGCAATAATAAAAATACTTGGTGGCATACCAGGGAATATGGGCACTCATCAATGTGTCAGGAGTCTTGGGCCATCAAGGACAGCGACGCAGCTTGTACACTAGAAGGCACTAAGCCTACTGAATGCTCACCACTGGGGAATACTGCCATGATTACAGCATCCCCCAAAATAGAAGGCAAGGCAGAATTATGTGAAATGGCTCTGTACACGCAGATACAAAAGTATAGAGGAAATGATGTTCTAATTATTGTTTGGTTTTCTTAATCAAGAATCTATTTAAAGACATTGAGCAAATTTCAATACTGGCAATATTATTATATATATATATATATATATATATATCCATGAATTTTAATATCTGATACTACCAAAATAACTAAATCTATAGAAAAATTTAAATATTTCATAAATATCACCACTAAAATTCAATTTCAAATGCAAAGAATTGTTCATTTTTCAAAAAGTGAAATATAATTTTAATAGAGCAGTCAAAATTACACTTTTTTACATTGAATTTTCTTAAGCTTTTCTATACCACTTTATATTATCTTGAACTCCTCTACACCTCTCACAAAGGCACAATTTTTCATTGACTTCAATTAAATTATGTTTCTCTAGCTGTCTGGGTCAGGGCATTTAACATATCAATCATATTCTGAATGAGAAATCTAAGTACTTTTAAAACAGTTTCAATGCTGGGAAGGGAATCCTCAGATTTCAGAAGGTAATTTTATTGGTAGTGAGGTAACAGTTGGGCTCCCTTCCTTTTCCAGGAAACCAATCTTCATGATTTTCCTCAAAAGAGGTGAGATTTAAATGAAGAGTATAATTTGCATCAAGGAGGGTGTAGCACTTATGGTGTGCTTGAAAGGCGCCTGCTCTGAGTAGCACTCTTACCCTTAACAGAAAAAAACAACCTTAGATAAATATTCATGTGTATTTTGATCTTCAGCTGATCACTGGGAAAAGATCATCATGTCTTTCTTTATTGGCCCCAAAGTTTTGTTAAAAAAAAAAAATAAAAGGCATCACTCTAGGGCTTCCTTTCATTTGCTTTCACTTTTATTTATCTTGAGCACTATACAACACACCCAAGACCAAAACTAGCAGTTCAGATTTTTATTGAAGTGTGACCACCAAGAGAATGAAGCAATGCCACTAGCTGAATAAGATAATCTGCTGCACATTGTCCATGTGCTTTTTATATGGAAAGTACTATTCTTGGGAGGGGTGAAGATTTAATCATTTATGTTGTAAAAGACACTCATATGCAATACATAAAACAATAGCTGGAGTAAGAGAACATTTTTTAAAACTTACCTCAAATTTTCCATGTTTTTAGCAGCAATAAATTTGCCTACTCATTCAATCTAAATATTTCTTCCATCTTGGAAGAATTCTGGATAAAACTAAACAAAACTGCCTAAATGTATTTCATCCTAACAAAGTTATTACTAAAATAATCTATTAGATAATAATTTATAACTGTGATGATTTCTATATCTTAATTCCTTTCTTTATATAGCCTTAGAATAAATGTGCTTAATATTATGCATGCACTAGATTAAGCTGGATTAAAATAAAGTGTGTGGAATTGTCTTCAAAGTAAGGTAGAGACTATCATTTTGCTGTAAAATACTGCCAGCATGGATTTTGTTCCTCTGCTTGGTTCCCTGATTTAGTTCACATTAGTGCTTATGAGTGAATCTCATGAAAATGTCACCTAAAAGGCTCAATAAATGACTCATAAAAATTTATTTTTCTTAATTTGATAATTTAATTTCAAGTCATTCACCAAAAGTTACACCATACAGCCGGGCGCGGTGGCGCACGCCTGTAATCCCAGCACTTGGGAGGCTGAGGCAGGAGGATCGCGAGTTCAAAGCCAGCCTCAGCAATGGCGAGGCACTTAGCAACTCAGTGGGACCCTGTCTCTAAATAAAATACAAAAAAGGGCTGGGGATGTGGCCCAGTGGTCGAGTGCCCCTGAGTTCAATCCCCGGTACCACAAAAAAAAAAAAAAAAAAAAAAAGTTACACCATATTAGAAAAGTAAGAAAAATTGGACAACATCCTCAGGCTTTTACCATTACTGCAATGACCATGTTAGTTAACTGGCATGATTCTCTCAACAATGCGTATAATGTTTAACATTTGAACCTTACTTTCAAAAATAAAAATGTATAAAAAGTGTTTTCTGTGCATAAACATCCACCTCTCCTCCTTCTTCTGGACAGACTACACCTGACATCAAAAGTGCTTGTTGCAATCAAAGGCAAGCAAGATCCCCAAACTTTCAATAAATAATCTGGAGCAATTCTCTGCAATAAGGAACGCCCCATACAGCTATGTTTTCTACACATACCACCATTTCCACTAATTTTTGAGGATAGCTCCTAAAGTAACTTTTGACTTAACAACTCTGGAAAAGAAGACCTTTGCTGATCTTAAGACTTCCCAGTGTTTATAACATCTCTCACACCTATTTCCAAAGTTTGACACGCAAAATGCACCTAGGTGCAAAAGATTTCATCTCTGCTCTCAATTATTCTTACATTTCAAATCTTCAAGAAGAGATGTAAAAGGAGGAATCCCAGGGAGCAAGAGTTTAAATCCACCTGGAGGAATTTCTTTTGACCCCGGCCATCATGCCCAGTCTAATGCTTAAGTTTTTCCTTCAAGAGTCCTACAGACGGTGGGTCCCTAACTGTCCTAAGCTGAAAGGCAGCCGCCAGCCCCCTGAAGGAGTGTGAGGGCAGGAGGTCGGGGTGGGACCCCGCCTAGGCGGCCCTCGGCGGGGCTGCAGGAGCCCAGGGGGGCGCGGCTGCGGCTGCGCGCACTCCGTCCTGGCGAAGTGGTCTTCCAGGGAACCCTGTCGAGTCACGGCGGGGCGGGGCGGGGACTGCACACACACTTGTGCTCCTGGACCTCCCACCAGGCCAGCGAGGAGGGCCAGGGTCGGCCCAGGAGCCGGCCAGACGGCGCGGGCGGAGGAGGGCGCGACACTTGCACCCTGTCACTGACAGGTGGCCCCGGCCGGCACCCGAGGTTTCCGGGTCGGCCTGGGCGCGGGGCGGCGCAGAGAGGCTGTACCTGGCAGCACCCACGTACCTATCATGGTCACTGGGCAGGTGGCGGCTGCCGGGCAAGCTGAGGCCCACGCGCGCGCCGGCGCCGCCCGCGCCTCCCACCAGCGGTTCTCCCACAGCT
This sequence comes from Tamias sibiricus, assembly GCA_025594165.1. Classification (NCBI taxonomy): domain Eukaryota; kingdom Metazoa; phylum Chordata; class Mammalia; order Rodentia; family Sciuridae; genus Tamias; species Tamias sibiricus. The sequence goes on from CM046666.1 coordinate 145,931,244, forward strand.
TAAGTCCTCCAGGCCTCCCCGCCCCCGCGCCCGGCGCCCGATGCGCACGCGCAGGCGGCCCGCTGCCCGGGGCCTGCTGGGAGTTGTAGTTTTGTCGCGTGGCTTCTCCTCACGCCACCGCCCTTTCCGGCATCGGGCCCAGGAAACGTACGTCACGGCGGGGCGGGGCTCCGGCCCGCAGTGTTGACGAGTCGCTTAGCAACCGGGAGGCTTACCTTTGGAAGCTTGTAGCAGCCCTAGCCGCTGTCCTGCCCTCTTCCCGCCCCTCCCCTCCTCAAAGTCCCTTCACCTAGGTGCTGCCAAACACCTGGATCGACCTGGCACCTCGAGGGGCTGAATTTCTACCAGTAACGCGCCTTTTTACGTTTTTTCCCGACCTCCTGCTCACATCCGTAAAACCCACTGATTCTTTCACTACACTTTTTATGAGAACAAGACATTTTCTAGGAAGATGGTGGCAGAAAAAGAGACCCTGAGCTTAAACAAATGCCCAGACAAGATGCCGAAGAGGACCAAGCTGCTGGCACAACAGCCGCTCCCGGTGCACCAGCCTCACTCCCTGGTTTCTGAGGGCTTCACAGTCAAAGCCATGATGAAAAACTCGGTCGTAAGTGATCTTCCTCAATTGAACGCACTCGCTCCCTGGCAGGGGACACGACGTTGTAGAGGTTGGCTGGCCCTCACGTGGATTCCCAGCCCATGTCCTGGGTAGTCTGCCAAAAATGCCAGTGCCTCAGTGCCCACCAGAGTGTGGAGGTCCGGCTAGGTCGTTAGAAAGGCTCTTGGGCAGGTGAGGTACCATGCCCATTTACAAGCACCTTCCTGGTAGCTCATGGCTCCTAGACCACCCCAAATTACTCTAAGTATTTACACAGAGAAAGAGCCCCTTACCTTCATGAAATCTCAACTTGCCCCACTCAGCAAAGGGCCTGATAGAAGGCGAGTTCTTAGAAATCGTAAACTCTTGCAAAATTTAGCATGTGCTCTTACACAGATGGGAACCATAGTGATCTACATAATTAAATGATATACAATAATAAAGTTATTTATTCCACCTCGGACATTTTAGAATGTAGTAGAATTTACTCTAACAACATTCTTACAAAATGGTATCAGCCAGTTACAGTACTGGATGGCAACTTAATATGAAACCTATATCCTGATAGGTCTTTTAAATGCATTTTAAACAATTCAAGCTTCAGTTCAAGTATATCTGCCTTTTACTACAATTCATATTTCATTTCTATTATTTGTGGCAATAAAAATAAAGTATGCTCGATACCATTAGGGGGGAAATATTTAAAATGCCCATGAATGGTTTAACTCCATGAATGATAATTTTTTAAACCTTCTTATTTGTTTAATAGCTTTGAATTAGGCATGCTAAACCAGACTTTCTACTGAGTTAGCACCTGTCTGGGAATGAGACATTAAATAATAAATGCAGCTTTCAGATTTGTGTAATTTATACCCTGGGAGGTTCTGACTTATTGTATGGCAATTCATTTTGTTAAATGAGTAGTGTTGTTTTCCAGCTTCACACTATTTGTTTTACTTATATGCTGCAGACATAATATCACTTCATTATTAAACTGCATCCTTAAAATTTATGAATGAAACAGATTACCTGTAGACTTCTAGGTCAGATTACAATGTTGCTCCTCAAAATGGTATTCTCATTTTGGGGTTGTGTATCAGTTGATGTGCAGTAGTTAAAATACTTGAAAATAAACTAAAACTTCCTGTGGTAACTGGAGCCCTTTCTCATAGATTTTCATTTGAATGAATTGTCCTGGGAGTCAAGAAGACATTTATCAGCCTGCAGAATACCATAGGTATTCAAGTTAATCATTCAGTTTTTCTTCTGCACAATACTTATGATTATAATTTTGGTGGTTTTTCAGTTATATTTTAACATCTCAAATACATTTTGAAAGTCATATTTTGTCTCGTTCTTCCCTAAACCTGTGCTCATACATTCTTATCTCATGTCAGTTCTTTAACATGGCCTTATACTTGAGGTCATAGTTTTGCAAAATCAGGAACTCCACTGTTTCCAAACATAATAAATATGCCTACAAGACTAAACAAAGAAAGATTATGAAACAACCTTTTAAATAAACCAATAACTTGAGGTAAACTAACTTATCTTTTCATATCTTAAAGGAAAATCTCTTAGTGGCATTACCTGTTTTTCTATTGTAATCCTCAAAATGGCATGTCATATTTTAACCTAATTTAACAGAAATCATAATTCCAAAGAGCAAACATTTGTCCATTCAGTCAACAACTCTCTGTCTCTGTGTCTACGCAGCAGACACTACTTCATCATCATAGCTCTAGGGATTTGGGATGTGCAAAACAAAATCTCTGTCCTTAGTACGCTAAGGTAAACCTGCTAAAACAACAATAAAGTCTTAATAAAAGAAAGACAATACTTTTCATTAAAAATATAACTGCACAGTGGTTGCGGAAATAATGTTTCTTTTTCTCACCCAATATTTGCATTTCACCATTTTTGTTTTTAGCTGTGTAAACTTTTCACCATCACAAAAGTAAAAGTATCCCTCTCTCTCAGAAGGTGTATTTTTAAAAAACATTTATTTAGTTAGTTTTAGTTGTATACAATGCCTTTGTTTTTACATGGTGCTGAGGATCGAACCTGGGTCGCGCATGTGCTAGGCGTGCGAGCACTGTACCAATGAGCCACAACCCCAGCCCCTGAAGGTGTATTTTTTGTTCAGAATTTATTTGCCATTTCCAGTTTTTCTTAATTATAACCCCACATCCCAAAAGCCAACACCCACAACCATTTTTTCTGCATTAGTGCTCACCTTCAGTTCCCTCTGCCAAACCATAATTGATTAGATAAGCCACCATTTCAGTGCTCTTTCATGCAGAACCTATAGGACTATGCCCTAAGGGGAATGCAGACTCAATTGTTTCTTTGAGTACTATAGTAACATATGTGTGCAAACTTGATCATAAACAAATTTGATCAGATAGGCTGTGCAAGCAGAAACCCTTATTTAAGCAATCATAATCTGAGTATGAGAACTCAAAATTATTTACAAAACAATAATAAACATAAGTAGCAAGTTTTTAAGATCCCAATGACAGTTGTAGTTATTTTATCTCCATAAATTTTTGTTGCATTCTATATGAAAATAAATAATTATGAAATCCCTGTAATCAGAAAATATTATTCAAATTCCTATTGTTATAATGTGTACCTATAAAGAGTAAAAGGAGATATGTATTTAAAGATTTCATAGTTCATTTTCCCCTTAAAGGTATTTTTAAGGGTATGATAGAGCTCATGACTAGAAACTAGTTAACCCAGTGTTGTACGATCTCCATCTCAGCAAAGGAGATGCTTTCTGTGCTAATACACCTTATCAAAAAGTAAATTAGAGCCGGGCATGGTGGCGCATGCCTGTAAACCCAACACTTGGGAGGCTGAGGCAGGAGGATTGCGAGTTCAAAGCCAGCCTCAGCAATGGCGAGGCACTTAGCAACTCAGTGAGACTCTGTCTCTAATAAAATACAAAAAAAGGCTGGGGATGTGGCCCAGTGGTCGAGTGCCCCTGAGTTCAATCCCTGGTACAAAAAAAAAAAAAAAAAAAAAAAAGTAAGTTAGGATACGGACCTATGGCTATAGTGACAGAAGTTAGCTTGAACTTGAGCTTTATGTTGCAGCTTTCCTTCTTTATCCATGTTTTATGCTCAAAGATTAGGGTTATAAGAAAAAATTAGTTAATAATATTATATGTATATATGTATGTATGTATATATACATATGTGTGTATACATATATATACTAATCATATATTCATCTAACACTTAGGGTAGTGATCAATGTTTGTAAATTATATTTTAATATATCTATTTAGCTGCTTTAACAGAGATGAAATAACAATACCTTAACAAGATAGAAGTTGTTTCTCTCACATGCAAGTTTAAAATGTAGGTAATCCAGGAGGCTGGATAATATGTTCCCATGAGGTTGGTCCAGGAGCATGGGAACTAACTATACCCTGCTTTGTATCCTGTAGGATGATGTCTGAGCCGAAGAGGGCTCAACACCCAAATTATATATATATATATATATATATATACATATATATACACATATGTATATATATAAATATATATACACACATATATAAATTATAGTTACAGGGCTTTTATACACACACACACACACACACACACACACACATATATATATATATATATAGATATTATTGAGAGAATGATATTCAAATTGGGGATTATATCCAGGGCTTCATGCATGCTCTTCGACTGACCTATACTCCCAGTCTCTATGCCCTATATTTTACCTTTTGGAAAAAGCCAAGATTGATCCTTGAAGCATCTCCTAGCCCCCATACATGTCTCATTAGGAAGAGGGTGGAGAAAGCCCTACTTTAGACAGAAGAAGAGAAAAACCGTAAACTGCAAAAATGAGGCGGGAGAAAACTGTAGAGCAAGCAGCTTCATTATGAGGGCATGTCCCAGAAGTTGGCTGTATCACTTCTGCTTAAATCCATTGCCAAAACTTAGTCTTCTGGCCATAGCTGTTTGCAAGAGAGGCTGGTAAATGTAGTTTCTAACTGATAACTCTGTGGCAGGCTCAAACGTGAAGTGTTATTGCTGTAGCAAATGAAGAAGGGACATTGGGGGATAATGAGAAGTTTCTGTCACCAGTTCTGTGCTATGTCATTAGTGAAGAAAAGGATAGAGACAAATAATTACAGGAAAAGTAAATACCCTGAGTAACAAAGCCTGGCAGGGGCCCTAATCATCTCTTGTCTGGGTTTGTGTGTTATCATCCAAACTGGTCTCCAGCCTCCCCCCACCAGTCGATTATCAGTACTGTTCCACCAATCTTTCCAGTACAGAGTTCTGCTCATGTCACTACTCAAAGTTTTAGAGGTTCCCAATTCCTATAGAAAACAAAATGATCATACTGGCACAGGACCAGCAAAGCATTCTGTGATCCAGTCCTATTCTGAGTTTTGATTTCATCCCCCACTATCCATTCTCATTTAATTCAGCCCAGGAACTAAACTAGAGTTCTTCATGGTTGTGACTTTGCTTATGTTGTTCCCTCTGCTCGAATGCCCTTCTCTCTGCATGTCTTCACATACAAATTCATTTTATCATTAGGGAACCAATATCTGTAACCACTGACCAGGTGCTCATCACTGTTTCCATGCTGGTAGTTTAGCGCTGTAAGAGACAGAATGTGTTGCCAGGAAGTGTAGCTTGTGTCCAGCAAAATGCCAGCTTCTTTAAGAAGACTTTCCTAGTTCTTCCTCCCTGTCACCCAAGACAGAAAGTTATCATTCATTTACTGTTTTCTATTTTGTGTTATGGCTATTTCTGCTCATGTTTTATCCCCTCATGTAAATTCCCTGTGAGGACAGGAAGCTACATCTAACTCATTTTAACCAGAACCAAACACTGTACTCAATAAATGTGTGATGAATGAAGAAAAGCAATTCTACCCTTTCTTCATATCTCATTCTTCCCCACTTTCTTGTTGCTATAACTGATTTTTGTCTCTAGCTAGAAATTTTTTTAACCACTGATGCCAATTTAAGAGACCAGCATGTCCCTTTAAAACTCAGCCAAATCATGACATTTCTCACCTATAAAATCCTCAGTTGACTTATTTCACTCAGAATAAAACCTAAATTTCTTACACTCCTTTGAAGTCCTGTGTGATCTGGCTGCCTCTGCTTTTTTGCGCGTGCGTGTTAGAACTTTCTCCCTCACTTCTCCAGTGCCTCACTTCTCCTGGTTGCTCCTTAATGCCCCAGTTACAAGGCTTTCTGTCTGGGCCCTTCCGGTTCCCTCTTCCTGAAACACACACCACCACCTCTTGCTGCTTCAGACTTTCCTTCAAAACTGTACTTCTCAGTGAGGGCTCCCCTGTGGCTCTGTTTAACATCGCAGCCCCATACAGTCCCCCGCAAACTGGCTTCAACACTCCCATCTTCCTTCAGTCTTACATTTTCCCCCGTAATGTTAATTTACTTGAACCTGTGTTTTCCTCCACTGAAGTGTAAGCTTCTTGAAGACGGGGAATTCTGCTCTTTTGCTCTGCTGTACCCCCAGCTCAGGAAACAGACCTGGCACATAGTGTATGCTATTTCTTTTTGTGGGGGGGGTCAAATGAAGTAGTGAATGAATATTCTATAATTAAGCAATAATCTTTAAATTAGCCATATTAATAATCAATTAGTATTATATGTTAATTCCTTAATATATGCTGGGGCTAGTCATCTCTCTTCCATTAGTATTTTCCAACCAGTCCTATGAAAAGGCAGGGAAGACTACTTTTTCTACTAAACATGTAAATCTCAGATAACTGGCAGAGCAAGGACAAGAATCTAGATTTCTAAATTTTTTTTACAACTCAGTCCTCTGGAGAGTTTTTTTTTATGCTAATTAATGTATACAATATGCACAGAGGAAAGGGCACTTATCCTAAGTGAATCACATGAATGTTAAACCAAACACTCTGGTGTCACCAGCTCACACATGGAGAAGTGTCATCCATTCTACAAAACTGTGTTATCCCCTTTCTAGTTGCTACTCAAACACCCCCAAGGTGACCTTGTCTTGCCTCCTCCCCACCATTACCTTGGCCTGTGCTTTACTTACACATGTTGAATCCTCAAGTACGTAACCTTTGTGTGTCTGGTTTCTTTCATCAAGATTGTGTTTGTGAGATTCATGCACATTGTTGCATATAATTGCAGTTGTAACTAAATCCTTCATATTCATTCTGAAAGCATATTTTTATGTGTGAACATACCACAATTTCTTTATCCATTCCTCTTTTGATGGGTATTTGTGTGACTTCCAATTTAGAACTGTTACAAACAGTGCTCCTAGGAAAATCCCTTCTGTGTTTTTGGAGAACATATGTATGAATGTTCAAGGATATATACCTGGGAGTAGAATTTCTGGGTCCTAAGTTATATACATGTTAGACATTAGCACATATATCAAAATTGTTTCTCCAATTGATTTTTAAAATTTAACCTTTTGCCAATTCTGTGATAGTGCTACTTGCTCTCTCTTGCTTGGCATTTTCTTTATTTTGCTTTAAGTATTCTAGTGGGTATATAATGTTATCTCCTTGTGGATTTACTATTGATCTTCCTAAGGCTAATGAAGTAAAAACTTTCATATATCTGCTGGTCATTTGAATATGCTCTTTAGTGGAGTGTCTTTTCAAGTTTTTGGACCATTTTTTTCTTGGCTTGGTTTGCTTATGTGTTCCTAGACCTTTTTTTCGTATTTTATTCTGAATGGCAGAATGGCATGCAGCATTTGGCAAATACCTTATTGCAAGTACAATTTCCCGCTCTGAGTTGCCTCTCCGTTCCGTGTAGTGACTTTCATCTCCTCTCTTTTTCAAGTGTACACTCTGTGGGGGGAAAGCCATTATCCCAAACGTATTTGTGCATTTCTTTAAAATATGTTCCTCAATCAATTTCAATTGACTCACAATGAGATACATATAGATTAAGACTTTGAAAATAAATTGGAATGATCAGAAACAAAATGGAACAAATAATAGTGAAATAATTAAATAAAATATAGTTAAAGTAGAAAGCCTGGGCCAAAGAATAGAATCAATTTTGCCATTCATAAGGGTCAGCATATTTATTGATCAACGTTCAAATTTAATTCTGAGCTTCATGGTATCTGATGCTGAAAGAGGACCATTATACACTTCTCATTATCACAAAAGAAGTCTTCTAGCCATCCCTATAGGGAATTGAAAGTTTTTCTACTTTAAATTCTCAGAGAAATTTATCAGGTAGCATTTTAAGTACATGCAATACGCCATACCTACATTTTACTCCTTATAAGAAATACAGTTACACATTTCATCCATAAAAGATTTTAGTGGGGGCCAAATACATGATATTAAAGTGTATCTTGGCGAATAGGATTTTGAATGAGATTAAATTGATGTAATTCATATATGTGGGCTTTTGGTGGTCCGATTTAATCCAGAAATAGAATTCATAAAACTTACAGGAGTGTGTAGATTGTGTATATTTTAGCTCTGGTTCTCAGGTCATTTTGATTAAGGAGCAAGATGACTACCATTTAACTAAGGTAGTGGAGAGGAAATGTGTGCTGTTATGAGAGCACAGAGCTGCAGGGCCAGAAAGAGTCCAGCTCTGGGAGGGTTTCCTGGAGGATGAGTCTTTTTCGGATAATGTGACAGATCAGGAGGACCTAGGGGAGGAGTTAGGGAGTGTGCAAAAGGCAGAGACACAAAGACCAGGATCCCCAGTCATTAGGTTCTCAAGCTTTGTTTTCTGCCATTTTTGCCAAAAATAATTATGTTGTGAATTCTATTCATTATATACGCTTAACATTGTGTAAATTGTGTATTTTTGTAGAATATTTATAAAGTATATATACATACTTAGTGGAGAATGTATTTTTGCATCATTGTGCATGATTATTATACTTTATATGAAATTTTGTAGATTTCCTCTAAAATGCTAATATTTTACATGCTACTGCAAACTCAGCATTTGAGAGACTTCCTAAAACTCTATATTCTGAATGTGCTATGATTTACTTAGTCTTTTGCTCAAGCTGTTCTCAGTTTTTTGTTATTATGCATACTGTTGAATATTTTATATCGAAAAGGTCTTTGTACATTTTAGGGTATTTCCATGACATATAATTTCTGAAATACAATTACTGGGTAAGAGATCTTAAGAATCTTTAGACTCCAATAACAATTGTTTTGTACTGCCACCTGCAGTGCTTCAATGTGCCTGTCCTGCTCCCTCCTGTGGCCCAAGGCCTAGCCCACCTGCCTTCCTTCCCAGTGTGGGGAGTCAGGACCTTAGCACCTCTGAAATCATTCATGATACATATTAGGAGTGGGTTTGGAACATCTAAGGTTGTGATTTTCAGGTTGTAAATTGGAATCACCTGGGGAACTTAAAAACCACTGGGTCCTGCCAGGGACAGTGGCTCATGCCTGTAATCCCAGTGACTCAAGAGGCTGAGGCCAGAGGATTGCCAGTTCAAAGCCAGCCTCAGCAATGACGAGGTGCTAAACAACTCAGTAAGACCCTGTCTCTAAATAAAATACAAAATAGGGCTGGGGATATGGCTCAGTTGTCAAGTGCCCCTGAGTTCAATCCCCGGTACCAAAAACAATAAAACAAAGAATAAAACACCACTGAGTCCTAGGCCCATCCTGAGGATTTCTATTTAATTTTTCTAATTATTCTAGAATTGATTTAATTAGTATTTAATTAGGGACTGAAAATATTTGGGCATATAGTATGATGACAAGATCTCAAAAAACTATTTTTCAGGTAGCCTTTTAATTTTTCCAAAGACATTTATTAAGCAATGTTCTATATGCTTTGCATATTCTTTTTTGTCACAATTCTACATAATGGTCAGAAATATTTGAGAGGAATTTTTAACCAATGTCATGCAATTTTAATTATTATAACTTGGTAATATGTTTAATGTAATTCTTCCTGTTAATTCATACCCAAAATGCTCATTTTAAATTTTAACTTTCACCTATTTAATCTTGCATTTGACCTTTTAGTAGTATGTGAAGCTGAACTTCCCTTTGAGACAAAAATGATCATATAAATCACCTTGAGAAACAAGTCATCTTATAATAGTGTTTTGTGGTGATATAGTTTATCACTATGTTTATAGACATATGTGAAGGAGCCCCAATTAGGGAGATGGCTATTGCGGTCAGCTGGAAGCCATAAGTTCCACCTGATAATAAGTATGTATGTGACGCACCTGTAAATGCACGTGAGGCACCCGCAAAGCTAAAGGTATATAACCGGGTGAAAGCGGTCGGAGTCAGGAGAAGAAAGAATTCATTCAGTCAGTCATGCAGTCGCTCGGTCGGAAGAAGAGTTCGGGTCGGAGAAGAAGAAAAGAATCAGAGCGGCCAGAACGTAGGCAGAGCGGTTACAGAAGAGAAACCAGATAGAAGAAGTAATTCCTGGTCAGAGTCAAGCTGAGGCTCCCGAGGAAGAAAGAAGAAAGAAGAAAGAAGCTCTAAAAGCTAAGCTCTCTCTCTCTCTAAAGAAGAAATCTCTCTCTTTCAAGCTCTCTCTCTTTCTCTCTAAGCTCTAAGAAGAAAACCTCTATCTTTCTTTCTCTCTCTCTAAGCTAAGAAGAAAAGAAGAAGAAAGCTCTCTCTAATCTTTCTCTCTAAGCTCTTTCTAAAAAGAAGAAAAATCTTTCTTTCTCTCTCTAAGCTCTCTCTAAGAAAGTAGAAGTAAAAGTAGTAATAGCTTTACTCTGCCTCCGAGTTTTCCTCCCGCGGCGCCGTGGCTGGCCATGACAGGCAGCTTATACATATGTTTTTCTAACAAGTGTTTTTATATTTATGTTATATCCAGCCACCTCACTAACCATCTTTTTAATCAAATGTTTCCTTCAAATACCATGTATTTTATTTTAATCACATGTACATTTTGAAAATATAAATGTACAAACATGGAAAATAATATATAACCACATTTTTACCATCTAGATTTAATAAATAATACTTTTATAATAATATCATATACTTTTAAGAAAAAATAAATAAATGGACCCTTACTAAGCCATTTCATTCCTAATCTATTCATCCATATCCAGAGGTAACTAGGAGCCTGAGTTTTGTATATATCATTCCAAGTGTGTACAATGACTATACTTGCATCCTTATGATAGATAGATAGATAGATAGATAGGCATATAGGTGATTGAAATTTAGAATTTGTTCTACAGCTTACTTTTCCACCTGATTACAAGTCATGGTATTTCTCTTAGGTCATATTGTGTTAATTAACAGGGAAATGTTTTCAGTATAAAAGAAAGTTCACATATGCTTTTCTCCATTTTGTTATTAGTTTGAGTCACAAAGTAACAGCAGCTAAATGAAGAATATATTAACACAGGAGGATGCAGCATGACACAAAGTGAAAGAGAGTGCTAGGTGTAACGCTCATCTACCATGGATTTCTATTTCTGGTTCTGCTTGCACACTTGTTCCTGCAAGTCCTAGTGTGAGGCAAGCCCCATCTCTGCCCCTCTTTCCACCATTTTTTCAAAAGGTAGATTAGTGTATTTACTTCAGTACTTTATTTCTAAAAGTTGGGAATTTAGTATTTTAACTGTCACAGTTAAATAAATTCTAATAAAAATTCTAATTTTTGTTAGAATTATTAATGCTCTGGTTATAAAATTCCATGGATTTTTAGGGCATCTTAGACATTATTTGCTTCATTATTTTTCCCTTACACTTTGTTATTCAGTTTGTTATATCAGCCATTTTGCAGAATGATCATTCTTTAGAAATGGGTATCTCATTACAGCAGAATCACTTGTAGGAAATGCTTTACCTGCTATATTCTATTCCATTGTCCTTGGAAATCAATTTGTTCATTAATTCTCTTACTGAGAAATGTTGGATTTCTACATTGCAGAATCACAACATCCTTGTATGTGGTTCTCTGTGCATGTAGGCCAAAGTTCACCAGATTTGGAATTGCTTCAACTTTAATAGAATGTGTCAGATTTCTCTTCAAAGAATTATTGTTACCAAAAGCTAATAAGAATTCTTTTTTCCCTAAATCCTTGTTTCTCAAACCATAATTTGGTGGTAACAAACTAAAAATTGGACCAACCTAAATAGTATGAAATATCTTGTTTAAATTTTGAATTTCCTTGTTTACTAGTATATTGGTTCTTTTTATTTTTATTTTTTGTAGTTGTAGATGGAGAGAATGCCTGTATTTTACTTGTTTATTTTTATGTGGTGCTAAGGATAGAATCCAGTGCCTCACACATGCTATACAAGCGCTCTGCCTCTGAGATATAGCCTTAGCTCTTTTCATAGGTTCTAAATCATTTCATCTAAAATGTACCTGTTCATAGCCTTGCCTATTGTTTCTCCATTGGATTGTCTGCTCTTGCCTTATTGGTTTACAGGTGTACTTATATACTTTGGATATGGATCTGTGCTAGATATGGGCTACACACAGTCTGAGACATCTTTATCTACTGCTTTGCATTTTTGATGCACAAAAATTTTAAATTTAATTTTAGGTATTTTTATTTATAATATTCTTTCCCTTTTTTGCCTAGCTTCAGAAATACTTTTATCCTGATATTCTAAGTTTTCATCTATGTGCTTTATTCTTATAATGTTCACATATTCAATAATAATTATTCAAATGCCAAAATATTTTTAAGATGGGAGGCAAGACTTCAATTTGATTTTTTAAGCGTGGAGTTATTCTCCACTTAGTAACTGGGGAATTTCTTTCTGTCCCACCAGTGTCTCTGTCTCTGAGCAACTGTTGTAATTGTTAGAGCTTTACATATTTTATGTTGGTAGCATGAATTTTCCCAATGTCTTTACATCCTCTTTGACATTCTTGGACTCTTATGATCTGTACAGATTTTAGGATAGGCTGTAAAATTTTATGAAAAAATTTTGAAGTTTTATTAGAACTGTATTAAACATATAGAATGATTTAGAAAACAATAGCAATCTATTCTTAATATGCTAAAGATTTTTTAAAATTGCAATTATATTGAATTTTATCAAAAACCATTTCTGCATCTGCAGGTGATCACAAGATTTTTCTTCTTCAATGTATTAATGTCAATATAGTATTTGTTAATAGATGACATTCTAATGCTAAATCATCTTTATATTCTTATACATAATCTGATTATGACACATTTAGCTTAAAAAAAACTCTCAATTATCAATGTCATTTTCATTGATCAGATAAAGTCCATTCCTAGTAATCCACCACAACCCCTATGACAGTGGTACCAAGACCAGGTATTGTTGTCAGAGTGGTGCCACGGCACTTTCTTTGGACTGCAATAACAAAATACTATGGCCTGCGGGTCTTGAACACAGATTTTTATTTCTTATAATTCAGGAGGTTGAAGTCCAAGATCAAAGTGCCAAAAATGTGGTTCTTGGCTAGGGCTCTCTTCCTGACTTGCTGACAGCAGACTTCTCAGGCTTCTCACTGTCTCCTCGTGGCCTTCCTCCCGGTGTGTGCATGGAGGATCTCCCCGTCACCACCACCTTTTTCTTAAAAATCAACTAAAATCTCAGGGTCCCAATCCCAAAACCTAACCTAACCCTAATTACATCCTAAAGGCCCCATCTCCAAATGACATCGCATTGGGGATTAGGGCATCCACAAACATTCAGTCCATGTCTCATGGAGACACAGAATTGCTGTGTTTGGCCCTCTGTTGGGAAGGGGCCTCTCTCCTGGAGTTCTTGGCAACTGGAACAGAGCAATCTTTCCGTAAACTAAAAGAAAACAAAAAATTTGCCTTTAAGAAGACAACTAAAAATATATATACTACAGTTCTATTCAGGAAAAGATAATTTATTAGGTTTTGATATTTTTACTTTTTTCACATACTTATGTTAAAAACACTTAAATCACCTCTCATAGCAATGTTTTTTAGTTGTTGATAGACTTTATTTTATTCATTTATTTATATGCAGTGCTGAGAATAGAACCCAGTGTCTCACACATGTGAGGCAAGCACTGTACCACTGAGCCACAACCCCAGCCCTCTCAGCAATTTTTGAGAATATAGTATATTTTAACTGTAGTTACCATGTTATACAGTAGATCTCTAGAACTTATTCCTCCTCTCTAACTTAAATTTTGGATTCTTTGCCCAACATCACTCTAATTCCCTCATCTTCCAGCTCCTGATACCACCATTCTATTCTCTGCTTCCGAAAGTTTCATGTTTTTAGACTCCACACATAAGTAAGATCATATGGTATTTGCCTTTCTGTGCTGGCTTATTTCATTTAGCCTGATATCCTCCAGGTTTATCATATTGTCACAAATGACAGGACTTCTGTCTTTTTTAAGCTCCATGTATATATATGTATGTATGTATATATATATATATACCATATTTTTGTTTTCCATTCATCCATCAATGGACACTTAGTTTGATTCCATACCTTGGCTATTGTGATTAACACTGCAGTGAATTGGGGTGAAGATCTCTCCCACATACCGATTTCATTTCCTTTGGATATACAGTCATGCTTTGCTTAACAGTTGAGAGACAGTCTGAGAAATGCATCATGACTGATTTCATTATTGTGTAAACATTAGATAGTTTAGGTCAATCACTAGACCTGGCCTTTCCATGCAATCACAAGACTTGGTAAACATGAAATGTATGAGACTGCTGACAGCATAACTTGGCATACTGTTTTACAATGAGCTTATAAAAATTTTGTTTTTATAAGTAGAAGGAGTACACTCTAATAGTGCAATAAAAACCAGTACGTCATTATTTATTATCATTATCAAATATTATGAATTGTATATAATTGAATATGCGATACTTTATACATCTGGCAATGCAGTATGTGTGTTTATAACGAGCATCACCACAACATGAAAGTAAAGCATTGCCCTATAGTGTCACTATGCAATAGGAGTTTTTAGCTCCATTGTAGTCTTATGGGACCGCCTTCAAATGTGTAGAACACTGTTGACCAAAATGTTGTTATGTGCCACATGACTGTTTGAATGTACCCAGTATTAGGATTGCTGGGTCATATGGTAGTTCTGTTTTTAATTTTTTGATCAATCTGCATACTGTTGCTTTCCACAAAGGCTGTACCAATTTAGATTCCCCACCAAGACTGTGCAAAGGTTTTCTTCTCTGCACATTCTCACCAGCACTAGTTATGCTCCATCTTCTTGATAACAGACATTCTAATAAGTATGAGGTGAAATCTTATTGTAGTTTTAATTTGCACTTCTCAGATTATTAGTGATAAGCTTTTCTTCATACATTTTTTTTGAGAATTTGTGTATGTTCTTTTGAGAAATGTCTGTCCTTTGATCTTTAAAATTTTGTTTTCTTGGTATTGAATTGAGTTTATGTTTTCTTCTAAACTTTGGGTGTTTTTTAAATTAATTAATTAATTCATTCATTTTAATTAGGTATATATGACAGCAGAATGCATTTTGATTCATCGCACACAATTGCAGCACAACTTTTCATTTCTCTGGTTGTACACGATGTAGCATCACACCATATGTGTAGTCAAACATGTACGTAGGGTAATTCCACCGTCTCTCCTGCCCCCATACTCTCTCCCTTCCCCGCCCTCCCCTTTGCCCCATCAGAGTTCCTCCATTTTTCTCATGCCCTCCCCCAGCAGGTGTTTAACATTGGGTGTTTTTGAAAAACATTTGAAAAATTATTTTCATCATAAAAAGGGAAAAATACTTATGTAAGCTCTGAAGAAAATATAGGAAAAAGGAAAAAGAAAGTCTCAAGCCTTTTCACTATTTATCAATGTGGAATTATTTCCACTTCTTTGAATACTTTTTGCATGTATGTGAAATTGGAGGCATGTATCGTTAATATATGATAAATTTGAGCACCTACCAGTATGTTTTCATTAATAATTTATTAATTTTTATTTCCCATGATTAGATATAATTGTGATTTTTCTTTTTCTCTTTACCCTCTCGTAAATTGATACTCTAATTCTTCTGATTATGATTTCTTCTACATATTGTTTTCCTATTTTTTTTAGATTAGTTCACATGTTTATTTTTTAATATTTTCTTTTTTAATAGAAATCATATTCTTGTTATTAAAAAGTGTATATAAGTTTATTTTTGCTTTCTACTTTTGTGTGGTTGTTATTTGTGAGGGATTATATTCCCTATAGGTCAGGGCTTTAAGATCATGTATTTATTATGATTTTTACAATATATTTGTTGTTCAAGGGTTATGAATTTAGCTTCTATAATTTAAGCCGTTTGGCATATGTTAAAGTCTTAGTCTAGAAAAAGATCTTTTTCTAGAAATTTTCTATGGGAATTTGAAAAAATACACTTGTTTATTGTTGTTCTGAATTTTTAAATGTAGAGATCCTGTTCAAAATATTACAGAGAACACCTATTTTAGCATACTGTTAATATTTAAAAATGTAAATCATGTATTGCAAGGATTGGGTCAGTCTTAGATATGTTTGAAATAGGCATAAATGTTTTAGTATTTCCCCTGATTTCTTTCAATATGCCTACTTGACAGTTCACAATAAAGTAATTTTCATAAGTTATTTAAATTGTTTAAAGATTTTTAAAGCAATTTATTGTTAAAAATCAGTTTATATCACTAAATATTTATGGCTCTGATGATGTTGATCAGTAAGTAGAAAATGCAAAGAAAATAAGTTAAAAACAAGTATCAGAAAACACTGGAAAAACCTGCATCGAAATGTATTCTTTTACTTCTCTTTATTCATATCATGAGACTTGTCAAATTTCTGCTTTAGTTCTGAAACTGACCCAACAGTAGATAACAGTCTTTGCTTGTACTTAACCTGAAGGGCTCAGAATTCAAGAACTTGTCTATAGTATTTTAGTTATTTCATTTTCTGGAAAAGATGTGTGTGTATGTATATATATATATATATATATATATATATATATATATACACATATATATACATGTTGACTATATATATTGACTATATATATATTGACTATATATATATGTACATATATATACATATTGACTATATATATATAGTCAATATGTATTTTTCATATCTAGTGCTCTTAAATGATGTTTTATAAAGAGGATTCAGGGAGATCTTTGCATTTTGCTTTGGCTTCCCTAATAGTTGATTTTTAAATCCATCTGTCACAATATGGGAATCGTGAGGACACCTGCTTGACTAGACAGTGGCCTTATACAGGTGAGAAGCACATGAAGGTGATAAGTAGGGATGACCACTGATTCTGCAGGGGGAGATAAAAACATTCATGTTTAATATCTGAGGTCCAAGAATCAAAACTTAAAAACCTCTGTGTTTACCACAGTTAGTCCATGATAGAGAAGTATTATGTTCAGGGAGAGATTAATTTTAAGTTTTCCATGTATATAGAAAAATCATAGCTTAAACAGAAATTTAAGATGTCATTATATATGAATTTTCTTACTTATCAGACTTACTGTCTTTTTGGAAAAAATATGGAAATTGATTAGATTATAGAGAATAATTATGTAAACATCTTATATTTTAGAATTATGCTTCTAAACCAATTCACATTAAAGTCAGTGACATAACAGATTAGAGAAAGTAATACTAGAAATACATGATTGCATAATAAATGTCAAATAAAATAATAAATACAAGATAGATCATGGCTAACTACCTTCCTTTTATGCTTTTTTTCTTGGAAGAAAATTCACTGAAAACTATATTTCACAGACTGTGTATTGTAAATTAAAGTGGCAATGAATAAGTAGTCCTGCAACAAATAGTAAATTCTTTACCAAGTCACCTCTGTCCTGTACTCTGTATTAAAAAGCAGTTATTTGCATGATAAAACTGTAAATTTCTTTCAAAATTGAATAAATGGCACATCGTTAAATGTTTTCACATGAACACAAAATTATGAATTGGGTACTATATTATTTTTAAATGTAGTTTAGAATTTGATATGATGTGGGGGTCCTAGATAAAGAACAGGGACACCTATATAAGATAAAAATTTGAAATTTTAAACAGTAATGATAGATGTCATGTTTATTCTTTGTTTCCCATTGAAATCTCTTGAGTAAATGATTTGTCACATTTGCTGATGATTTCACTACATGATACACAAATTCACAGTGATTTACTTAGGAGGAGTATGTATGAAAATGTTTAGGAGAATCATCTAATACAGCTTTTATGAGGTAAACTGTGAAGGTAAATGGTGAAGGTCTTTGTCTCCCCTCCCCTCAGTGCTTTGCAGTCATGGACAAAGGAGATGCTTAGTAGCAAGTGTTTCCTCTTGTGTAATCCTAACTTGGTCTGTCAATGTCCATCTGTACCCATTCCACATTTCTTTACTATTCATCACCTACAGGGAAAGGACAGGAGATTCATTGACTAAGAACTTGCTTACAGGTAAAAAGGCCTTTCTCTATGTGGCATGTGGCCTTCTATATATCAGAGTAAAGTTGGTTTGATTGACTTATCAACACTTGATGCTACAGTAAGATCACAGGAATGGTATTTTAGTAAAACCAAGAACTAGAAGCCTCAGGAGTCCATCAAAGGTGTTTCAGTACCACCTCAGTGACATGTTAGACATCTCCGAAATGCCTCTGGTGACTTATGGTGTACAAACACCAGCTTTGTCCAGAGCTTGTGCTGGCAGAGGCAGAATCAACCAGGTGGGCTGAGCCAGGGCAGGTGGAAAGATAGGGTCAGCAGCTGAAAGTGATTCAGTGCAGCCTAGAGTTTGAGACAGAATCCAAACCTAGGTCCCCAAAGTGAGGTGAGACGCAACTAGAAATTTTAATAACAAGAGTCAGGCAGTCGGGAGATTGACCTTAATTTAACAAGATCCTCAGAACGCTGAATCTCCTGGTAGGAGATGCCCAAGCTCTCAGTGTATAGTTGAAAAGTGGAGAGAGTACTCTGGAGGCTAAAAATTATGTCTCATTGCAAAGGTGATGTTAACAGTTTCCATTTCATTATAAGCTTAACTATTGTATAAAATAATTAGTTCACCCTATTAAATTCACTCTATAGTTTCTATAGATCTAATGTCTAACTGGTCATTCATCTGCAAACAAGTAAGTAACATTTGTTATTAAGTAAAGTGGATTGGAGTGAATCAGCTGAAATTTATTAAAACATTGGAAAAAAACAACTTCAAATTTGTATTCGGTTTATTATAGAAGAGTCATCTAGTAGTCTCTTTCTTACTATCAAATTTGAAAATCTCTCTTTTCAAATAGAAAATAATTGTTAAAAAAAAAAAATAAAAAATAAAAAACATGGGTAGGCGGCATGCATAGACTTCAGAGGTAAAGTGGTGGACCCCGGCTCGTCCCGACTCCTCAGCGCCCATCCTCTGCCGAGGCCCACATTCCTGCAGTTCTACCACTTTTGTCTATTGCTTATTTTAAAGATTTTAATGCAGGTTTTTCAAATCTGTAAGTAATCTGCTTACACTACTGTGTTTTTTTAAAGAGCTTAATGGAGGTACCAACAACCTGCCACATGTATGCAGGTATGGAATGTGGTAAGTGTTGGCATGCATATACAACTGTGAAGCCAAGATGTGCCAACAGTCAAGGCAATGGCCTCATCTATCCCCTGAAGCTCTCCCCTGTCTCCTTGTACCTGCTCACACTCTCTCTCTCCCCCATCCCTGGCTCACCAATGGCTTGCTTTCTGTCACTACCAATGAATTTGTAATAAATTAGAATTTTATATGAATCAAACGATACAGAGTATACATCCCCCCTAGCTTATTTTCAGTCAGCATAATTATTTCGAGATGCATCCATTTCGTTGCAAGTGTCAATGTTTCATTCATTTTTATTGCTAAATTTATTCCATTTGTGTGGCTATAGCAGCTTGTTTACTTACTTCGATGGACATTTCGGTTGTGTTCAGTGTGTGGCTATTTTTGAAAGCCACCCTGAATATTGGTGTGAAAGTCTTTGTATGGATATGTATTTATCTCGCCCAATTTACTGCCTAAAAGGAGACCAGCTGCACCCAGTCTCAGGAAGTAGAGGCTGGAAAGCCCACAATGTCAGCCTTTCTCCCAGATGGCACCTGAAGTTATTAATGGTGATGATAAGTGCATTCTTGTCATCTTGGAGGCATTCAAAAGACGTCATGGAGTATCAATAAGCCATGAGATTGTTTTCTTAGGCATTGAATGAAAGAAGACATATTTTGCATTTTAGTAGGTGTAACTGTGGTCCTTGTGTGTTGCGGCACCCTCATAATGTGAATGCCCCACCTCAGATTTATGTCATTGATTTATATACTGTTTATATGGTGTTGTGTGCTTATCACATGAACTGTATTGAAGCATACTGTGTTAGATTATGAAAACAAAGTCTTCGTAATTTTTCTACTGAAAGATTTGCATTCAGTTTCTCCATGGTATGTCACTCAGCTCATAGTGACATTAAGTTTCTTTCAGAGCTATAGTAGTTAGTACATTAACATTTTGCTTCATGTGTTGAGATTTATTTGTTCCTTGAACATAAAACTTAAATTTATGTCTGCCTTCATTTATTTTCTTTCAACAATATCTTAGAATTCCTTCACATTTTATAAGGAACCATAAATTTATTTCAGCCTAGGGCCAGAGCTAGCTCTCATGCTGACCTAGATGCATATATGCAATTTAGTCAGGGAATTTCGAAAATTTGAATGATAGCACATTAAACTGGAATAATGAACCAATAAAAATTTTTATGGCATTGAGAAAAATTATTTCTCAAACATTCACACTGTCATTTTACTCATTAAAATTTCTCTAGCATCATAAGTTGTATTCATTCCTAAGACTTGAGCAAAATTAACAGACCCCCTGACCTCCTCCCCACCCCTCTGTGGTCAATTGATTTGCCCCGATTACAAAATAATGTAATCTTGTTTTGGAAAGCTAGTCTCGGTGTTCATAACAAGGTTGTCTATCTTTAGATGATAAAATAAAACTCTCAGGAAATCCATAGTAAAGGTGACTATAGTGCACTTTACATTTTGCATATTATGGTTTTCCATGAAGTTACTGTCTTCATATAGTCTCTGTCAGCATGTGACTTTAAATTTGAACTGGCTGCCTCAGATGCTCTTGTTGAATGGAAACACTGCAACTGCAGAGGGTTTCTGAGGAGAGTAAATGAAATGTGGCTATAAATGCAAGACCTCCTCTGTGATGTGGAAGCCACAAATGGGAAGTACTCCAGAGATGGTGAGAGTATGCAATTGGCCTGTCCTATAAGCCATGTCCTTACAGACAGACTTTAGGACTTTGGAGGGTCCTGCTCTCCTCCTGGACACTTGGCCATAGTGATGTGAGTTATGTGCCTAGGAGGGCAGACTAAGGCTGATCAGTCACTTAGGTACTGTTTTGTATATTTTGCCCAATGATTTCATTGGCCTTTACCTGGTTAAAATGTACTTAATTCAATAAGGAAAAGTCTTCTGCTGAAGTTTTTGCTGTAGTGAAAGTTGTTTTCCAAGCCATACACATTAATTGGGTTGACATATGTAATTAAAGCAATTTACTTTAGAATTAGTATAACATCTCGTCTAGTCATATTAGTAGTCTGTACTTGTTCATAAGAATGATCATTATGGTTAAAATAATAAAAATATAAGAAGAAAAAATTCATATCTAAAGAGTTTAGTTTGCAATTTGGGAACTAAATTTATTAATCCAAACAAATAGAGTTTTATAGAGATTTCTTCATGTTCCCTTTACTCGTTCACACATTGGTGTCTAATTGTCATTTGTTTCTGTGTTCAGTTCAATTGCTATAATTACCATTTATCTAGCAGCAGTTCTGAAATCTTCTCTGTCTTTGCAAGACATAAAAAGAAGAATAAGAGTTTTCTATAAAATCTGGTTTACTTTCAGCTAGAAAATTTCCTTTTAAGTTTTTTAGTCTTGATCTTAATTGTGAACATCAAATAGAGCCTCTCAGATGAGTGACATAGGCTAATTTGAAATTTTCTCTAAATCTACAAATATACTCTTCATTTTTCCTCGTCTGGGTCTAAATTGTTCTGCTTGCATTTGTAATCAGAAATTGATTGGGTTGCTGTGGAAACTGGAAGAGTGTATTGCTGGTTGAAGAAAAAATGTGATAGAAGAAGTACTGTTAACATAGTTGTCTGCCATCCTAAATGCCTGTCATTTTGAGCAGCACATTGATAACATGTTCACACTCTGACCCCGGAAAGCTTCTCTCTAGAACACTGCTTTGTGATATTTGTCCTCTAGTGTATTTGACATCAAATGCCTTTGTCACATGTCTCATGTGTTTCCATATTAAACTATTTGTGGGTTTTTATAATTTTTTCAAAAAAGGAAATTACTTTCTATTTTATTCCCAATTACATGACATCTTAGGAAAACATGTAGCATAGTAAAATATTAATTATTTAGAATCCAATCATCTGAAACTGACATAGAGGACACAAAACATGTGCAAAAAAATTCAGGTGAAGAAACAACTTTTAACATCTGATACTACAGACAGCTTAGAAGTGAAGGTCTATTTTACACACACACACACACACACACACACACACACACACACACAGAGTAATATTATGTATTTTACAATGTGGAAACAAAAATGAACTCTGCTTGTCTTTAATAGACTCTTACATGATAAGAGTTGAGAGTATGAAGATTGACCAAAAGAATAAGGATGAAGACAAACAAGGAAGAGGAATATAACCCCAGCAAAGGCAGGAAGATGGGGACTAGGAGAGGTGTTTATTGCACATATTATGGTGTATAGATGTTCTTTAACATTGACTTTCTGGAATTTTCTGGAGACTTCCATTAATTGCCTAACTTCCATAATAACAAATGCAAAAAAAAAAAAATGTCTGTGACTTCTACAGTTTAATAAACTAAACATATTCCCAAGACTCCTCAAGTCTTTTGAAACCAAAGATTCACAAGAACAATCTTACTGAGGAAGGGTAGCACAACAAACAAGTGTCCCTGTGCTTTGAACCCTGGTTGAAAAGAGACCAGAATCTGGTCAACCCAGGTTGAAAAGAGACCCATTACTTCTGGAGTGTCTGGTATAAGAAAATTGTTGTGCTTACTTTAGTTCTATTTTTATAAATAGTGCCAGGTATAGAGCAAAGAAAGTTGCTTGAGCAGAAAAATATTTGTGACATAGTCTAAATAATGTATTGCTTATTTAATATTGTTGAGATTTGTATGCTAATTATTTGTAATATAGTCTTGAGTTCTTCACCTCACACTCCTTTTTTAGGGTTATTTTTCAGTCTTATATTTATTTATTCTTATTTTAAAAAATTTATTATTTTGATTGACAAACTTTATACATTTATGGGGTAGAATGTAATGTTTTGATATATGTACATAATGTGGCATGATTAAATCAAGCTAATTGACATCTTCATCACCTCACTTACCTATCACTTTTTATGGTAAAACACTTGAAATTTATTCTTAGTTATTTTGAAATAGATCTTGTTATGACTGTATAGTCACTCTGCTGTGCAATAGCTCTTAAAACCTATGCCTCTTATCTATTGAAACTTGGACTCCTTTCATCAGCAACTCCTATTCCCTCTTTACCCATGCCTTCAGCCTCTGGTACCCTTCATTCTACTCTGTATTTTGTGAATTTAATTTTATTGGATTCCACGTGTGAGATTATGTACTATTTGTCTGCTGTGCCTGCTTATTTCATTTAGCATAATACTCTCTGTATTTTTCCAAATTGTTGCAAATGACAGGATCCTCCCCCATTTTACAGGTCAAATCATACACCATCTTGTATGTCTACTGTCTTTTCTTTATTCACTCATCCACTGATGTGAGCTTAGATTGATTCCATATTTTGGCTATTGTGAATATGCGGTAATGAACATGAAAGATATTCCTTCGACATGTGGATTTCAGTTCCTTTGGCTATACACCCAGAATTAGATTTTTGGGTTGTTTGCTAGTTTTACTTTTTTTTTTTTTTTTTTTTTTTTTTTAAGGAACCTCCATACCCTTTTCCATAGTGACTATACTAACTTATATTACTAGACACAATGTGTAAGGGCTCCCTTTTCTCCACACCCTAAGAATTTTCGTCTTTTTTTGAAAGCTATTCTAACAGATGTGAAGAAATCTCTCTTTGTGGTTTTAACTTGCATTTCCTTAATAATAGTGGTGCTAAAGATTTTTTTTAAACTATATCTATTCGCCATTATTTGTACATCTTTTATAAATGTCTGTTCATGTTCTTTGCCCATTTTTTAATCAGGTTGTTTTCCTGCTATTGAGTTTTTCTAGTTCATTGTATAGTCTGGATGTTAACCACTACCTTTCAGTGCAGAAAATATTTGCAAACCATATATCTGGTAAAGGGTTGATACCCCTTTCACTTGGTTAATTGTTTTCATGGCCGTGCAGAAGCTTTTTAGAGTGATGTCATCCCATTTGTCTACTTCTGCCTTTGCTGCCTGTGCTCTTGGAGTCCATACACAAGTAATCATTGCCCAGACCAACGTCAGGGAACTTCCCCCTGTGTTATTTTCTTGTAATTTTATAGTTTCAGGTCAGATATGTAAGTCTTTCGTCACTTTTGAGTTGATTTTTTTTAGCATATGATATAAGGGTCTAATTTCATTCTTCTATATGTGAATATCCAATTTTCCCAGCACAGTTTATTGAAGAAGCTGTCCTTCCCCACCTTGTGTTTGTAGTACCTTCGTCAAAAATCAGCTGACTGTAAATGCATGGCTTTATTTCTGGGTTTCTATACTTTTTCATTTGTTCATATGTCTGCTTTTTTGCCAGTACCACACTGCTTTGATCATAAATTCTTTATAATATGTTACAAAATTGGGGAGAGTGATCCATCCAGTTTATTATTTTTGCTTATGATTGTTTTAGCTATTCAGGATTTTATGTGGTTCCATATGAATTCAAGGATAGCTCCCCCCTCCATTTCTTTGGAAAAAAATGGTATTAGAACTTTGATATGGATTGCATTAAATTTGTACGTTACTTTAGGTAGTATGGAAGTCTTCACAATCTTAATTGTTCCAATCCATGAACAAGGAATATCTTTTTATTTATTTGTGTTTTCTTCAGTTTCTTTCTTGAGTTTTTTATAGTTTTCAGCATACAGATATTTTATTACTTGCTTAAATTTACACCTAAGTAATTTGTTGTTACCATTGCAAATGGGATTGTTTTCTTAATTTCCTTTTGGAATAGCTCACGATTAGTTTATAGAAATACTACTGATTTTTGTCTTGAGTTTATATATGTCATGCAACATTACTCAGTTTATCAGTTCTAAGAGTTTTCTGGTGGAGACTTCAGAGTTCTCTACATGTAAGATTATATCATCTGCAAATGGAGATGATTTCACACCTACTTTCATATTAGAATGCCTTTATTTATTTTTTAATCTTGCTTCATTGCTCTAGCTAGGACTACCCATACGATTTGAATATCCCTGATCTTAGAGGAAAAGTTTTAAACTTTGCACTATTAATAATGATGCTAGCTATAAGTTTGTCAGACATGATTCTTATTGTGTTAAGATAACTTCCTTCTATACTCTTAATTCTGTTGAGTGTTTTAAATCATAAAAATGTGTTGAATTGTGTCATATTCTTCCTCTGCATCTATTGAGATGATCATGATTTTTATCCTTTGTTTTGTAAAGTCACTTTGATATTTGTTGATCTGTGTATGTTGAACCAACCTGGCAACCCAGTGATAAATCCTACTCAGTCATGGTAAATGAGTCTTTTAATGTGTTCTTGAATTTTATTTGCTAATTGTTTGATGATTCTTACATCTAAGTACATCAGGATTACTGACCTGTAATTTTCTTTTCTTATAGTGTCATTGTCTGGCTTTGGTATCAGGATAATATTAGCTTCATAAAATAAGTTTGGAAGTATTACCTCTACTTCAATTTTTTTAAGAGTCTGAGAAGAATTGGTATTAGTTCATATTTAAGTGTTTAGTAGAATCAAATGAATCAGAATTCAAGCATACAATCCTAGGGTTTTTCTTTGGTGAGACTTTCTGTTACTGATTCAATCTCCTTACTTCTGATAACTATTCAGATTTTCTATTTCTTCATGAAAATGTTCTATGGGCCCTTGAAAAGAAGGTGTATTCTGCTGCTATTGGATGAAATGTACTTATATACGTATGTTAGGTCCATTTGTTCTACAGAGTAACTCAAGACATAGTTTGTTATTGATTTTCTGCCAAAATAATCTGTCCCTTGTTGAGACTGGGCTATTCAGCTCACCTACTATTGCAGTATTATAGTATCTCTCTTTTATGCTTGTTAATGAATTAACATCTTTTATCATTATGTAATGAACTTCTTTGTCTCTTTTTATAGTTTTTGAATTTAAGTCTACTTCGTCCAACATAAGTATAGCTACCCTTGTTCTCTTTTGTTTCCATTTACATGGTATATATTTTCTATCACCTCACTTTCCATCTTTGTTCGTAAAGAGTCTCTTGTAGGCAGCATATCAGTTTGTACATATTGGTTTTTTACATAGTCAACGACTCTGTGTCTTTGTATTGGAGACTTTATGTTCAAGGTGATTATTGATAGGTAAGAACTTGCTACTGCCATTTCTGATTTTTCTCATTGTCGTTTAGGCTCCTCATTTTTACCCCTTTTGCTGACTTTCTTTATGGTTTTATGAGGGTTTTTTAATGGTTTCTGGATGATGTGCTTTGACTCTTAATTTACATTTTGTGAAGCTACTGTAGGTCTTTATTTTGTCACTTGAGGCTTACATAAAATATCCTTATAACAGGTTACTTTAAATTGATAATAACTTGCCTTTACTCATACAAAATTTCTACACTTTTCTTCCTTCCCTTCCACATTTTATGATTTTGATATAAAAATTTATATTTGTTTTTATATTTTGTGTTACTTAATAATTTATTGTAACTACAGTTGTTTTTAATAGTTTTGTCTTTTTCCTCTCCTGATGATGATAAATTGCTTTATGCACCACCCCTACTGCAACAGAAAACTTCTCTGTATGACGTACATTACTTATGCATTAATTTTTTATTATTATTTATGGCCTTTCATTTCAGCTTAAAGACTTCTCTTTAGCAATTCACATGATGTAGGTAGGTCTAGTGGTGATAACACCATTAGCTTTTTTTGGGGGAAAAAAATTACTTTTCTCTCATTTCTGAAAGACAGCCTTAAATACTTATGCTTGGCAGGTTCTTTATTCCAGTATTTTGAATATATCATCCCATTCTTTCCTGGCCTGCGGAATTTATATTAAGAAATCCACAGAAAGCAGTAATGTAGTTCCCCTGAATGTGATACGTTTTTTATATTTTAATGCTTTCTCTATTTTTTCTTTGTTTATGATTTTTAATACTTTGCTTATTACGTGTCTTGGTGAACTTCTCTGGGTTGAGATTCCTATACCAATTATTGTCATCTTCCCCCATATTTGGGGAAATTTTAGCCTTTATTTCATTAAGTTATGCTTCCTGGGACTTTGTCTCTCTTCTCCTTTAGGTTCTACTATTATGAGAAGGTTAGTTTGCTTGGTTATGTCCCATAATTTCCATAATCCTCCTACAGTCTTTTTTCATTTATATTCTGTTTGCTCCTCTGGTTGGGTAATTTAAAATGTCCTGACTTCAGTGCATTGATTTTTTTTCTTCTGCTTAATCAAGTCTGCTACTGTAGCTTCCTACTGAATTTTTCATTTCAGTTATGTTATCCTTAAAGATTTTATTGCTTTTATTTATCAAAGTTTTCATTCTGTCCATGGCTTATTTTCCAAATTTTCTTTAATTGTCTGTCTATATTTTTGCAGTTTTCTTATATTCATTAAGAGAACATTTCTGGTTTGTCAGATATCTGTACATTTCAATTTCTTCTGGGCCCATTACTGAAATGTTTTTAGTTTATTTTGGTGCTGTTATGTTTCCCTGATTTTTTATCATCCTTTGTCCTTTCATTGATATGTGTACATTTGAGGAGATGGGCACCTCTGCTATCCTTTACAGATACTTTTTGATGGTGATAGACCTGAACTCTCTAGAACAACCTAAGATTCTAGGCAGTCAGCGGGTATAAACTCTGGAAAGACAGACCTTTGTGTCAAGTTCTCTGAGTCTTTTCCTGTTCTCTGAAGTCAAGTGGCAATCAAGTTAATGAGACCACTGACTGGATTCTGCCCTCAGGTGAGTGCTGGCAAGACTGTGATCCTCTCTTGAATGGGATTGCGGGTTGGTGGTTTTTCCTGGCTAGGCAGTGTTGTTAACAGTTTTTAGGTGGTCAGGGTCCTGTGGTAGGCTCTGACACTGAATGAGATCTCTTAGGTTCCTGCTTGGCCACGTGGGTAGGCTGGTCCATAGGCTGTACTCTACTGATGTGTGTGGACCTGGGCATGCCTCCTGGCCTGTGGTAGGCCTGAGCAGAGGACTGAGGTTTGGTTGGGTCACTACTTGGTAACTGGGGCTGAGCAGGGTCAGATGCTTTCTCTGTGGGTGGTTGCTAACCTGCAGGTGCCTCGTGGCTGGGAAAACAATGGGAGCACCAGGACTTACTTGGATCCCCTCTTTCACTCTCACTGTTATTCTCCCACCAGATGCTAGGGGTTAAACCTAGGGCCTCACACATGCTAGGCAAGTGCTCTGCTACTGAGCCACACCCTGAGCCCTCGGATCACCTCTCCACCACTAGGGTTTGGCAGGACCAGATGTTCCCTTTATGGGATATCATTGACTTTCAGTTTCTCCTCTGTCTGAAGGAAATTTAATGCAAGCCTTAGAACTTGGTGAGATTATCTCTCCACTACTAGAGTTGTTCAAATCCACATGCTCCTTCCAAGCATGATTGCTTGCCTACAACTGCTTCTGCACATAGAGAAGACTTAACTAGAGCACTGAATTTGTGTGCAGAAGCTGGATAGGAATCCTTGCCTAGGAGACCCAGGGGCCCTGCTTCCTGCAGTGTGGTGGTGTTGGCTAGTTTCTCTGGTGTGGTAATTCCATTGACTGGAATGTAGTGCAGCACCAATATTTGCATGCCGGTCACTGTGAACTCTATTCTCCATTGTTCCTAATAGACCCCAGGTGGCAATCTCAATTTCCCTAGGAACAAGAAAGCAGTGGGCCTCCTGTGCAACAGAATGGAGGGGAAGTTGAAAGTCTGCCTCCAACTCACTTATCCCACTGAAGAAACTGGACACGGAATTCTCTGTGTGTGGTGTCAGCTTGGCTGAAGGGAAAGTGCAGAGAGAGCTGTTTCTCTACCCTTTGATCTTAGCTTCTCTTGGTTGTGCACTATAAGGAGAAGTCTCAGCCTTACTCTTGAGTTCTGGGATGCTCATGATGGTATTTTTCCTATAGAAAGTTGTAGGTGGATTTCTGGTTGTGGAGTGAATCCAGAAAATTCCTATCCCACCATCTTGCTGGTGTCACTCTCTTCCATCATCTATTTCTGAAAGTTTTGAAACCACTAAGGACATTTTATTCAGGGATAAATACATTGTATCTTTAGAAGTGAGTTCTCATCTTTCTTTAAAGAACTTGGACATAAACAAAAAATATGCGACCATTTTTATACACCATCCATGCTGATGCACAGTTGTTTTACTGAATTAGTAAAGTAGAGGGGAGAAAAATGACTTGTCTATATGTGCATACTAGACTGTACACTCTTTGTTGTTTTATTTGAATGAGTTATAAATTAAACAGGTGATTTAAAAGTCAGAGGGAATACACTGGAAAGTCTCTCTATTCATTGTTTCTTTATAGAGGCAATCAGATATTTGTGTCTTTTACAGAAATAGTTTATGGATGTTAAGCAAAAATGTATATATACATTCATTGATGCTAAAGTTCTTAATTTGAGCAAATATGAGAACTATATATAAGTATGATATTATAGTCTTATTTTGTCTTTCCCTGATTCAAAATTAGGTTAAGCAGCTCTTCATTTGGCTATTGAACACTTAGCTTCCTCCTTTGTGGAGTGTCCCATTGTACTCTCTGCCCAGTTTTCTTTTAGGAAAGTGTCTTTGTTGTTGTTGTTGTTGTTGTTGTTGTTGTTGTTGTTGTTAGACATACATGACAGTAGAACAAACATGAAGTATAACTTATTCTAATTAGGATCCTATTCTTGTGATTGTATATGAGGCAGAATTACCCTGGTTGTGTATTCAAATACAAGGATAGGAAAGTTATATCTGATTAATTCTACTGTCCTTCTTATTCCCCTCCCTTCCCTTCATTCCCCTTTGCCTGATCTAGTGAACTTCTATTCTTCCCCTCCCACCCTTCCTTGTTGTGGGTTAGTATCCACATATCAGAGAGAACATTTGTCCTTTGGATTTTTGGATTGGCTTGTTTCACTTAGCATGATATTCTCCAGTTCCATCCATTTGCTGGCAAATGCCATAATTTCATTCTTTATACTTGAGTGATATTCCATTATGTATATATACATATATATATCACATTTTCTTTATCCATTCATCTGTTGAAGGACACCTGGGTTGGTTCCTTGCCTTGGCTATTACGAATTGAGTTGCTATAAACATTGAAGTGGCTGCGTAAATGTAGTATGCTGATTTTAAGGCCTTTGGATATAGACCGAGGAGTGGGATAACTGGATCAAATGATGGTTCCATTTCAAGTTTTCTAAGGAATCTCCATATTGCTTTCCATAGCAGTCGCATCAATTTTCAGTTCCAAGAGCAATGTATGAGTGTACCTTTTCCCCACATCCTCACCAACAGTTATTCTTACTTGTTTTCTTCATAATTGCCATTCTGACTTGGAGTGATTCGGAATCTCAGTGTAATTTTACTTTGCATTTCTCTAATTGCTAGAGATGTTGAATATTTTTAAATCTTTACCCCCTGCACCTCAGATAGAGCATTAATCTTCAGGACATACAAAGAACTAAAAAAAAAATAACACCAAAAAAAATAATAATAATTAAATCAATAAATGGGCAAAGGAACTGAACAATTTGTTTCACAGAGGAACAAATATGAGTGTCTTTTTATTATTAATTGTGAGAACTCTTTGTTTACTACTTTATTTTTTTTTTTTTTTTTGCATCTTCTTAAAGATCTCCTCCTTCTCTATTGCTTGTGTTTTCACTCATTAGAATCTTCTGATAGACAGAACTTATTAAATTTATTGTTGTCAAATTTATCAATCTGTTCCTTCCTGGCAGTGGTTTTTGACTTAAGAAATCATTCTGTATCCTGAGGCTATAAAAATACCCTTACTTTTCACATACAGACTCTGATCCACCTGGTATTAACTCTTAAGAAGCTGTAAATTAGGGAACACTTTTCATTGTGTCAGTTTGTTTCACTGCTCCAGCACCATGTTTTAAAAACACCATTTCCCTATCACTTCACAGTACAACCTATACTAGAAAAATAGTACAGAATAGTCAGTTTAAACCTTCATGTATGTTTCAATTTGTTTCTGAACTCATTATTCTATGTAGAAGTCCTGTCTTTCTATTCCTACAATACTATTTGTCTTGCTTATTGTCATTTTATGTTGTATGTATTTGTTCATCAGGGGTGACTTGGATATTCTTGACCCTTTACATTTCCATATGAACTTTAAATTTCCACATAGAATTTGTCAAGTTACAGGGGAGTAAAAGTGTTTTAATTTTGATTGGAATTGTACTGGAATGGTAACAGTTGGCATCTTTATTATATTGGACCTTCAAATTCATGAACATGGTATGTTGCTCCACTTATTTAGGTTTCCTTTATATCTCTCCACACGATCTTATAATATTCTCAATAGAACTCTGAGGTATATTTCTTGGTATTTATTCCTTAGTACCTTTG
This sequence comes from Tamias sibiricus, assembly GCA_025594165.1. Taxonomy (NCBI): domain Eukaryota; kingdom Metazoa; phylum Chordata; class Mammalia; order Rodentia; family Sciuridae; genus Tamias; species Tamias sibiricus. The sequence continues at coordinate 145,962,745 of CM046666.1, forward strand.
TATGCCATTGTAAGTGGTATGGGTTTTGAGGGATTTTTGTTTTACATATACATTTTTTTTTTTTAATCCAGGAGACTTTACTTGTGAATCTTCCTATTAATTTAAGTATGTGTTGAATTTTTGAACTTATCATATGTGAATAAAAATTTTATTTATTTTTTTCCTATTCATATAACATTCTTCTTATCTTACTGAATTGTCTTGTCCCTGGTTCATTGTTGAATATATGTAGCAATAGTCTTCTTCCTGGTTCCAGAAGGAGTCTCGTACACAATATTTGTTATATTTTTACATTAGACTACCTTAATCAGTTTGATGTAATGTTCTTTTGTGTCCAATTTGCTTTAATTTATATCTTAAATAGATGAGGACTTTATAATTTTCTAGCTATTAAGATGATATTACAAAATATAACATGCTTAGTATTTTTGATAAATTCACTCAACAGAACATGTGGCTAAGTATGAGTTATTATTTTTACCTACAGTAATGTAAATGTAGGAATTGTATTTTTATTAAATAGTATTTATTTTAAAATACATGGAATTTTAACACACTGTTCTTAAAGTCCAATATTAGGACTTATTCTTGAAAATAAATCTTCAGATACTCTGTGACTTGGCTGCTGTTCCCAGGATTAGAATCTGAGGGCAGGGATCCTGGGCACGTCATTTGTGCAGGGAGAGGGTGAAGGAGAAGAGGGCAGGGGAGTGGCCGAGCAAGGATGTAGCTTCAGGTGAAGTCAAGCCACGGCCTGGTGCCATGGAGAGACTGGACCAGAATTTCAGTCCTGATCTGAGGCAGAGGAAGGAGGCTCCTGGACATGAGAGCTCTTCCCGTACCATGCTACCATCAGTCATTGGCCACTACCTGGCTGCTCCAGGTCAGGAACATGATGTCCAGATGCCTCTGGGCAAAAGTAGTCCACTCTCCCCCCAAAATCCATCTGGGTGGCTGTGGTTGTGTGCTGTGAGCTTCGTCACGCCCAGAGGCTCCTGGGGTCTGCCTGAGGCACCAGTGGCTCGCCACAAACAAGGCATTGTCTTCATCCTTCTTTTCACATTGATGTGAAGCTGTAGTGTCAGCGAAGGGGAGAGACCAGGGAAGGGAGATCCAGCACAACAGTGAACAAGGCCACATCCAGAGGCAGAAGTAAGGTGGGACAGTTGAGGAATACTGTGAGGGCATCGTAGGGAGAGCGGGGGACAGAAGCTGATCAGTATCAGAAGTGGGGCTCAGGCAACAGGAAAGGACCAGCAAACCAGGAGTCTTGTGGGCTTGTTTTATTTTATGTGTCATGCTGATGGAGGTGGGTGATGGTTGATGTGACAGAGGTCAGCGTGGCTGGAGGAGAGTGAGCCAGGAGGAGAGTTGAAATGGTAGGAGCTGACAGGAGGGAGTGGGAGTTAGAAAGTGAAGGGCCCCGCAGGCCTCTGGCAGAACTTCAGCTTTTACCCCAGTGTCATGGGCTATTGAAGGTTATAAGCATGGTGACGTGGTGAAGGAATTACTCTGGATACTGTGCCCAGAATAAACCACAGTGCCCCCTGGTAGAGGCTAGGAGACCAATTAGGAGGACTTTGTAGTGGCTGAGGCAAGAAGAGATGGTGACTCAGGTAAGGATGGTCACAGTGGAGACCGGACCATCAGGAACCAAGTCAGAGTAGGAGGTTAGCTGGCAGCATTTGCCGATGGTAGGTGTGTCAGAGGTAAGGATGTGTGTGAGGAAACCAGAATGAAGTCCTCCAGCTTTCTGGCTGACCCCCCTTCTGCACAGGTCCAGCGTGCCCCTTATGCTGGTGCCTTCCCTCTCCCTGCTTTGCTGTGGTTCACACATACCTTCCTCCTCACACACACCCCTAGAATCCCCAGTTCCTCAGTTTAACCTAAGCACACCATTTACTTCCCACTCCATCTTGTCTCTGGATTCACCTCTGCTAATCAAATGAGTTCTTTGTTGGCAGTGCTCAACCAAGTGCCACTATGGCTTTAACAACATAGATGAGCTGATAAAAATTTTAAAAATTGTTTTTCCTTTTCCTCTTAACTATAATACTCTTTAAATAGATAGAGCAGGATTAAGATTTATTTTTCTGCCAATGTGAAGCATTTTATTCTCTTTAGAAACCATAGGAAGTTTTGGATTTGAATGTTTCACTCCATTCTGATATCTGTACCAGGCATAAGCTAGTTACTTATCTCTTTTAATATAACCACTTATATTTTAGATAGTAATATTTCTAATTTTATAGATGGAGAAATTGAATCACAAGTGTTAAGTGAATTTCCTGAAAAAAAAAAAAAAACCTCAATAAGGGGAATTTCAAAAGCCTAATACTAAATTTATATATGTGTCTTTAAAGATACAAGAAAACAAATGGATCTAGCACGAAGATTTATGTGGTCAGGGAGCTCGGATTTTACATTCATTGTTACAACACTGTCGTGAAAGACTTTAACTGGCAGTTAGTAGGTTCTCTAAGTGTTGAGTGAGTCAATCAATCTAGGGATGCTTTATCAAGGTGGCAGCGGACACGTGGAGAAAGGAGAACTTAATTCTGAGTGGGAGCTTCATAGCCAAGGTGCTATTTCAAGGACTTCAGCAAGTTGAAAATGGAATTCTGTTACTCTAAGCCAAGAAAACAGTGAGAAATGCCAGGTTGTGTGGAGTATGTTGTCTCTTCTGTGGAAACATTGAGAACTGAGGCCAGAAGCTCATTTGTGATGGGTGACTTAGGGCCTTGACCTTGACCTTGCTGAGAACCTTGTACTTCCTTCTTTTTCCACAGTGCAGAGCTTTTTATTTTTTCTGGGGGGGGGGGGGGTGTGGAGATGGAGGGGTGTTTAAGGAGTAGAAATCTAGAGAGACCTGAAATTCCTTTTCTTTACAGTGTTTCACTTGTAATTTCTAGCTCAGAAAGGTCATAAATATAAGAACTTAAAAAAAAAAAAAAAGACTCAAGAACTATGTATTTCTTGGTCCCAACCCTCAGTATGCAATTACCTGTGGAGGTTGACTTCATGTTCTTTCCATCTTCAGTATCATTTTATATTATGAGAACAGGGGTTATTTGTATCTTGTGACATGCTAAAGATATCAGATTTTAAAATCAATTCTACATATAGAGCAGTGAGTAGTCAATTCAGGAGGCAGATTAGTTTTGCATTTTTCAAACACAATCTTTTTCATTCTGATAGAAACTCTATGGATTTGATTGTAATATTGTTTTACAGCAAAATGTAACTTTGATTTATGTTCTGATGTTAAGTATTTATACTAGTTTACCATGTATGTGCACTATTTTATCTCTGTAATTACACTAGATGGGCCAGGTTTTCTTTTTAATTGCATTTAAGAATACGTTTAACTAAAAATATCCACTAAGGTACATCTTGTTTCTGTTTTCATGAAACCAATTAACAATCCTGGCAGGTACTATATTTTTCTGAATTTTAGGACTTGCTTCACACAAATCAGAAGTGCCCAGACATTTAAATTTACAATATCCATTCAAACTTTAAATGCCCTTGATTAATAAAAATACATGTGACAGCAAAGTATAGCTCTGCTTTTAAGCTGTTAGAGAGAACATAAAATGATTATGGCTTGCAGTAAAATGTTGTTATGGTCCTAAGATGTTTCCTGAGGGACTCAGCACTCTCTTGCACTTTCCTTAAGACTGACCCTCTCTCCTTGAGAAGCAGCAGGAAGGAGGCTGTGGCGGCAAGACCACTGTCAGGTCACCTGTCACAGCTCTGACAAGGCTCTGATATAAAACCTAATTTACAGTGTAGGAAGCACATCCATTATCCTTTCGATTTTAAAATAGAACATACATCAGCAAAATGATAAAAGAAAGTGCTTAAGAATTATTAATGTCAAGGACTGTTTCATACCATAAAGTCACAACCCTTTTTGAATATTACTTAGAATTATAGTGGAGTTTAATGATATTCATGTGCTCTGTTCTCTGAAAATGAGTATTGTAGTATTCCAATTATTGATAAGCTAATAATTGTGGATTAACTGTTGACTCCCTTTTACACCTAGGTAGATGGTATTGTCAGGATTTAGCTATTTCTTTTACAATTCCTTCAATGTCTTATTAGATGTATGGTGTTGTTTTCTCTTCATTTCTAAATAGCAGTGTGCTTGTTATTCTCTTACTCCCGATTCTTCCATCTCCTGTATTTCTCAACTGATGATGGATATGTGAACAAATCCTGCAGTATATTTGCTAAAATTGTGCTATTCTCTTGAAATGCAAATAAACTCTCCAAGTATCTATTTGGAAACCTTGGGTTTTATTTTTTAAAAGGGTGCTTCATATTACTGTCTTTATAAATTTCATCACAATAATTAATGTTTTAATAATTGTGTTATAGATAAAATAATTTGAATTTTCTAACATTCTTTAAACATTTTTCTTATAACTGAGTCAATACTCACGTATAAATTTTTTATAATAGGTTAATTCATTAGACTCAAATTTGAGATTTGACAATCCGTAAAGTAGAAATGTTGAAATATTTGCTTTGTAGTCAACTCTAGCAAAAATTCAGGGTTATCCTTAAATTACCCTTTGCAGGTTCAGATATAGAACACTAAATTTAGCAGTAATTTTTACTGCTTCATAGAAAATTTCTTATATACTAAATAACAGCTGCCCTTAAAACTAATTGTTCTCCCTTTCTGCTATATTTAATGGACTATGCTTATACCATCCCCTTCATACCTGAGAGTTTTATGTTCAAATATAAATTAATATTTAAAATACAAATAAGAACAGATAGAAATGAGAGCTTGAGGACTTAGGAGCCTAAACTTTTACATTTATTTTCACATATGCGCACAGCTTTCTACCTGTCTGGATACCCATCATCTATCCATTGACTTTCATCAATCATCAAACTATCCTCTTTAACCCACCAATCTAGCCTCTATCTACCTTCCTTCCTACCCACCGACTCACCTACATCTAAATATGAGACCTGTTTGACCCAAAGGGCTAAAGAGGCCTTTTGATTTGGACTACTCCGTTGGTCAGCCTTTCCAGAAGGAATTTCAGGCGCCTTGCTGAGGCCTCCTCCTGTGGGCAGGAGGGAAGCCCTGGAGGATGCTTTTCTTGGGCCTGACCCAGGTCCTAGTACTCACTCCTAGTCCTCCCATCTTCCTCTCCCCCTACCACACCCCAGGGTCCATAAACTTGTGAGACCTTCATTTAGGACTCCCTCAACCACGAGACGAACCCCCAATTTGCTGATCCACCGACCCTTGACCTGTGTCCATTCCATGTGAGAAAACGGAACAGGCAGCATCAGAGGTCTTTCTGGTGTGAGCTTCTTGTTTGTTTCATTAAAGGCGATGGTTAAAGCCTTAACTCTTCTCTTTTAACTGCCTAAGCTGACATGTGACTGCTCACCTTTATCTCCTAGGTCAGCCCAACTTCTGAGATATAAATGCACAGCATTATTATTCATGTTTTAAATATTTTATTTTTAATTAATGTGGATAATCATTTTTTAATCTTTGTTCATGAGAGAGATTGGCTTATGATTTTCCTTCCTGATCCCCCCTCCCATTTTTTACTGATGTTGTAATTGAAGAGCTTCCCAGGATTTTCCCTTCTAGAAGAGCTTATGTAAGATTCAAGTAATCTGTTTTCACAAAATTTTATAGAACATGTCTGGAACGTTATTGGGACATTTCTTTATTAAGTATTTGTGACTATTAAAAATTTCATAGAACCAGTTCTTCCATTCTGTAAGAGTATTTGATCTGGGTATTCTTTTTAAGCTCTGTTTTTATTTTTATTTTATTTATTTATTTTTGGCACCAGGGATTGAATTCAGGGGCACTTGGCTGCTGCCACCTCCCCAGCCCTATTTTGTATTTTATTTAGAGACAGGTTCTCACTAAGTTGCTTAGCGCCGCGCTACGATGCTGAGGCTGGCTTTGAACTCTCAATCCTCCTGGCTCAGCCTCCCCAGCTGCTGGGATTACAGGCGTGTGCCACCACACTCGGCCCTCTATTTTTAATTGACAAATAATAATCGTGTGTATTTCTAGAATTTAATGGAATGTTTTAATACGTGTATATGTTGTGGAATAATTTAAATCAGGCTAATTAACCACTAAAGATGTTGTTCATTTTTTGAGGTAGGAACATTTAAAATTCTCCAATCTATTTTAAAATATACATTATTGTTAATTATATTCACTGTGCAGAGCAAGAGAGCATGCAAACTTATTCCTCCTTTCTACAGAAACTCTGTACCTGTTGACCAACCCTCTATCCTTCCCAGTCTACATTCACCATTCTACTCTGTGCCTCCGTGAGTTCAGCTTCTGTAGGTTCCACATAAAATCACATGGGCTTTGTTCTTCTGCACGGGGCTCATTCCTCCTATCATAATGTCCTCTAGGCTCACTCTGTTCTGGTAAGGCTCCGTAGTACTCCATTGCTGCATCTATGCCACACTTTCTTCTCTTTAGCCATATGTCTATGGCTGTACACTTGCATGGTTTCCACATCTTGGCCTGTGATCACTGCTGCAAAGGACACAGGATTGCAGACGTCTCTGATACGTGAGTGTGATTCTTTTGTGTGTATACCAGAATTGGAATCAAATTGTAGTTCTTCTTTTAGATTTTTAAGGAAACGCCACACTATTTCTTCTTCAATCAGTTTCCTTTTTTTTTTTTATATTTCAAAACTGCATCCTCAATTTTATTCAATCTGATGTATGTTTTTTTAAATTTTTATTTATAGTAGTAGTATGTAAGGGGGGAAGGGAGAAAAAAGAAAAAGTGGTTGAATAAGATGGATATCATTATTCTAAATACATGATTGAAGACTTGAATGCTATGAATATAGTTTGTATACAAACTGTTTTGTGTAAAAAGAGGCTCTATATCAATCAGTTTTCTAAGCTATATTTTTTTATGAATTTTCTGTTCATCTGAGTTTTTACTTTATTGGTATAAAAATACTTAAGATATATTGATAATTTAAATTTTGATCTAGCTATGATTGTGGTCATCTTTTCATTTTTGTTGTTTATTTGTCTCTTCTTTCTGCTCTTATTAATCAATCTAAAAACATCTAGTGAACTTAACTAGTTTTTTTTTTTTTTTCTTTAGTTGTACACAATGTGTTTTATTCAATGCGTTTTATTTGTACGTGGTGCTGGGGATCGAACCCAGGTCGCCCATGTGCTAGGTGAGTGCTCTACCGCTGAGCCACAATCCCAGCCCTAGCTTTTTATAACATATTTGAATTTTGTTTTTATAACATATTTGAATTTATGAGACCACTTTTTGAATTTATTAGTTTTATTCATCTTTTATATTCTATTTCAGACACATCTGTATTATCTCCTCATTTCTCACTTCTTTAATTTTATTCTATTATTTTTCGAACTTAAGTTGAATATTTAACTCATTGATATTTGGTTTTCCTTTTCTAAATATTTGTTTGGAGTTATAAAATCCCCTCTAAGAGCCTGGCATGGTCGCATTCCCAGAGACTTGGGAGTCAAAGTCAGGAGAATCATGTTTTAGATCAACCTGGAAAACTTAGCAAGACCCTACTGTTCCAGTAGAGTATTTGTCTAGCACTTAGGAAGACCTATATTCAATCCCAGGAAAACAAACACACATGCACACACATACACACTCCAAGGACTGACTTTTAGGCACTTTTCCTATAGTATTTTCTTTAGTATTCAATTTGCAGAATTTTTTTTTTTTTTTTTTTTTTTTGGTACTGGGGATTGAACTCAGGGGCATTTGACCACTGGGTCACATCCCCAGCCCTTTTTTGTATTTTTTATTTAGAGACAGGGTCTCACTGAGTTGCTAAGTGCCTCGCCATTGCTGAGGCTGGCTTTGAACTCGCGATCCTCCTGCCTCAGCCTCCCAAAGTGCTGGGATTACAGGCGTGCGCCACCGCGCCCGGCTCAATTTGCAGAATTTTTGAATTCCGATTATGATTTATTTTTTGATCTATGTATTAATTTAAGGATTTAATGATTTTTAAGCATAGAAGCTCTCTTTTGCTTTAACTTAATTGTAACACAAGAAAAGCACAGGGTCTCTGTGATATTATGGAGACATATTTTATGGACCAATACATGAGAGATTTTCATAAAGATTTCAGGAATACTAAATAAAAATGTTATTGATTTTTTAAGTGCTCTATATTTTATATGTACCTACACATTATAGGTTTTTCATTTGGGGGTTTCTGCTTATCTGCTTGACTTACCAGTAGAGAGTTGAGCTTAAGTTTCCCCATATGATGATAGGTTTGCTTAGGTCTTTCAGTTGTTATGCGTTTTGAATTATATGTTTTCAACTAAGATCTCATTCAATACAAAAAGTTTAGAATCATCATAACTTCCTGGTGAGTAAAACCTGTGATTGTTATGCATTGGCCATTTTTTTTTTAAGCTGTAGAAATTTTTTCTTTTCCCTTGAAGTCTAATTATTTGATATAGATATACCAATTTTCTTCTATTTAATGTTTTCCTGGAATATGTTTTTCCATCTTTACTATAATATTTTCAGCTCCTTGGTTTTTGTTTTATTTCTCCTTCAGATCAAAATAAGCTGGGACTTTAAAATTTACTCTTTCTGACAATTTGGGGAGAATTTAACCTATTTACATTTATTGTGATCAATGATACACTTAGATTTATTTCTCCCTTATTACTTAAAAATTTTATTTTTCTTATTCTGTGACCATTTTCTTATTTATTGTTATTTTAACTGATTATCTTTTACTTAATATATCCCTTGGGAGAATACTAACTTTATTCTTCTAGTTATTTTCCTTTAGCTTTTCCTTGCATATTTTCCTTAGTAAAATATAAACCATTTTCCCTTCTTTCCCTTAGAGTGTAGGTAATGTTAGAGTACTGTGATCCCTACTCTCCTGATTTACCTCTGCTCTGTTCCAGTGTTTTAGTTCTCTTCCTTTTTGAACTCACAAATTAAACATGATATTTTCTGTTTTAAGTAGGTGTTTGGTTATCCATATATGCTCAGCCTGGTCTTTGCTTAGAATTCTTTATTGTATCTCATTCTTTAGAAAGCTCTTCCTTCTCGTGAGAGTGTTCTTTACTACTGCCTTCAACAGAGACCTCTTGATGATTAAGTCCTTGTATATTTGTTTTAGTCAGCTTTTTCAATGCTGTGACTAAAAAATATGACAAGAACAATTTTAGAGGGGAAAAAAAGTGTATTGGGGGGGCTCACAAATTCAGAGGTCTCAGTCCTTAGACAGCCATCTCCGTTCCTTGGAGCTTAACATGAGGCAGGACATCATGGCAGAAGAATGTGGTGAAGGGAAGCAGCTCACATGATGACCAGGAAGCAAAGAGACAGACTCCACTCACCAGATGCAAAGTATATACCCCAAAGGCATGCCCCCAGGGACCCACCTCCAGCCATGTCCTACCTTCCTCAGTTACCACTCAGTTAATCCCCAAATGGGGATTAGTTTACTGATTGGGTTAAGGCTCTCATAACCCAATCATTTCATTTTTGAATGTTCTTCAGTTGTCTCACACATGAGCTTTTAAAGGACACATCACACCCAAACCATAACAATGTGTCCTCTTAAATGCTCTCATTTTAGTGACATTTCTGAAAGATAAGTTTTCTGTATATATATTTATAGGATACATAGGTGCTATCTCTCAGTACTTCAAAGAATACTATTCAATAGCCTTTTAGTTCCTCCTGTTAAGAAGTCTGCTGTTAGGGGCTGGGGCTATGGCTAGCAGTAGAGCACTCATCTCGCATGTATGAGGCCCTGGGTTTGATCCTCAGCAGCACATAAATAAAATAAAGGTATTGTGTCTACCTACAACTAAAACAAATTATTAAAAAAAAGAAGTCTGCTGTTAAACTAATTATCATTCATTTTCTGGTGATCCACCTTTTTTCTCTGGGTGTTTTAATAATTTTCTTTGAATCTTTTTCATTAACTAGTTGTGCTTTGGTCTCTGGGCAGTGATTTCTGTTTTAGTCAGCTTTGTGTCACTGTGACCAACAGATCTGACAAAAACAACTTACAGAGCCGGGCGTGGTGGCGCATGACTGTAATCCCAGCACTTGGGAGGCTGAGGCAGGAGGATCACGAGTTCAAAGCCAGCCTCAGCAATGGTGAGGCACTTAGTAACTCAGTGAGACCCTGTCTCTAATAAAATACAAAAAAGGGCTGGGAATGTGGCCCAGTGGTAGAGTGCCCCTGAGTTCAATCCCTGGTACCAAAAACAAACAAACAAACAAAAAACTTACAGGAGGAAAAGATTATTTTGGTTCACGGTTTCAGAGGTTCAGTTCCTTGTCAGTGGACTCCATAGCTCTGGGCCCAAGGGGAGGCAGAACAACATGGTGGAAAGGTGTAGCAGAAGAAAGTAACTCAGCTTATAGCAGTGGGAAAGCAAGGAGAGAAAGAGAGACGGAAGAGAGACAGAGAAAGACACGCGCACACACACACACACACACACACACACACACACAGAGAGAGAGAGAGAGAGAGAGAGAGAGAGAGAGAGAGAGAGAGAGAAAGGATCTAGGGATAAGATATCCTCCCCAAAGTCCTACTTCCCAGTGACCTACTTTCTCCAACCACACCTACCTGCCTGTTGTCACAATGCTGTCTAGTAGTACTTTCAAATTATTAATCCATCAAGTGGATTAGGCAACTGATTAGGTGGCATTTCTTCTAATCATTTCACCTGTGAACATTCCTGCATTATCTCACTCATGAGCTCTTGAGAGACACCTGGTATCCAAACCATAAGTTTCTTTTCACTCATTGTGCTTGGAATACATTGGAAAGATGGCATCTTGCATCCAGGTGATTTGGAAAATCATAACCTTTATGATTTGAGGTCTTATATCCCCTGTTGTTCTGTGACTTAGCATCTGTTAGCACCTCATTTTCTTTTCTGTACTCTTAATTTTTTAAATATCACAACAGCTTTTCTTCAGTTTTATTTCCTATGTCAGTGATTCTATTTTTAGCTTAGAAAGACTAAGTTGAGAGAATGAATATTATTCAAGTTTATACTGATTTTTTCACTGAATTTTAAAATACTAATAGTGTTTTCTGTTTTTTAAAATATCTTTGAACCTTTCTTGCTTTCTTAAAGCATAGTTTCTAACTATAATGCACATATTTGATTGACATTGCTCACTTTAAGTCAAACTTTATTTGGGGATTTTTAACTCAGAAGGGAGCTCAGACTTTGATTTCTATGGGAAGCCTCTCTTGACCACCTTTCATGACTGTTAAAGATCCTTTCTCTGTATTTTTTTTTTTATAAACTTAATGCTAACTTCCTTCCAATTGCCCATTTTTTTTTTATGTCCTAGTCCAACACTAACCTGCAGGCTCTGCCATGCTATTTGTGGAGTCAGTTTCCTGGAGGAGGCCTTGAAGTCACATCACAAACATCAGAGCAGTGCATGAGATATAAAGGATATAGTCTATCCTATATATGGGAGGCTCTCCCGTATATATATCCTATATATATGGCAGGTATATATATGGGAGGCTTTCCCATATATAGGATAGACTATATGTATGGTCTTCATACCTTCCATTTAAGGCCTCTCAACAGATCAAGGTCCTCCAAAGAAGAGGCTCTGAACACAACCAACTTTTCCTCTGTGAAAGAATATGACTTCATTTTGTTCTGCTTCTAGGAGCTTTGAGGTAGTTTCTTACTATTCCAAGTCCTAACTTGCCCTAATACTCTGAGGCTAAAGGCAAACAACATTATTATTCCTGATTTCCAAGCTAGATTACACTGTTAGGTTAAACTGCTTGCTCAAGACACATGTGTGTTGTAGCAGGGACTAGCTGGTCTTCGGAGTTTTCTGTGCCTTTTCTACGAGGATAGTACCTTCTACTCTGAAGGAGGTGCCATGATGATTCAGAGGATATTGGTAAGGCACCTGGTAAGAAGAAAGCATCTACCTACATAAATATTGGCATAACATATGTGCAGTTGATAAATTGTTAAAGGCATTCTTCACCTTAGCTCTGAATATCTCGATTTTATGGGAATCATTCAGTGAAGTAGATATATATGAGCCCAAACATTATCCTACCTAAAAATGTGTTTATAAAAACATCAGAAGACTTTGTTTTTGAAACTAAAATAACACTATACAAGTGTTGTATATTTTGTATGCCAATAAAGTTGTAGATAATGATTCCTGATTGGATAATATAGATAATGATTGTGACTGATTCCCGTTGGAGAGTGGTATTAGGTCTTTCAGATTTCTCAGGTGTCATTATTTTATTTACTTAAGGACCCTCGGTTTCTTTAAAAAACTTTTTTTAGTTATAATTGGACAAATATCTTTATTTTGTTTATTTATTTTTATGTGGGGCTGAGGATTGAACCCAGTGCCTCACACGTGAGAGGCAAGGACTCCAGCCCAAGGATCCTCAGATTTTCAGTGTGATAAACTTTTATGCCCCCTTATAATTTCTATTAACTACTCTAGGATTATCACAAATACATAAAATACCTGTACAATTTCAAGGCAAATCAATCAGTGCCCCTCCACCGAGGTTGTCTCTGTATTTCCTGTGGAGAAATTCTGGAGCACTGCTGCTGACGGCTTGATCCTTGCATCCCACAGATACAGTTCTTTCAAACTTCAAAAATAGTTTTGCTCCTCACTATGCCATATCGCACCAAGTATCCTTTTCTGAAATAGTTTGATTTCACTTGGCATCTGCTAAAGTGTTTTCACAGTCATGCTTGGTGTTCCTTGGCACCACTGCCCAGACTTCAAGCTCATCCCTCTATGAGCCACTCTAACTGAGCCTCGGCCTATGGCAGCCATTGCGGCATTTAGAACGTACTAGCTGCATTGTTCACAATCCCTAAATGGTCATCTCCTGAACGTCCTCTGGTTTTCTCCCAAATAAACTTTAAGATAAGATGCACACATTTGATGTAATTTTTGAAGCCACATGCAATATATTTTTCCATTTCATTAGTTAGTTTTCCTCATTTATTGTAGGAGCCCTGTTTGGGGAGATGGCTTAAATTGCGGTTGACTATGGGCCATAAGGATTTGGGCATTGTCGCCTTCCGTAGTCTCACGGGACTTGGCCCGGGATCTCGAGTGACTTGGCCGAGATTGCTGATCGGGTCAGTGCCATTTTGGTGGTGTGTGTGGCGCGTGTTAGTCGTTGTTAGAACCAGAGAGAAAAGTTATCAGAATAAAAAGCTGTTTGTCTCCAGTTTGCCTCTGAACTTCTTCCCGCGGCTCCGTTGCTCCAAGCCGCCATCACTTCAGGCAGCAACAATTTATTGCCTTTCATGGTCAGCTGTGGGGCACTTTTCAAGGGATGTCTAAGTAAGGCTTTGATCACTCATGCTACTTTTGGCTTAACAGACCTGATGGTTTTAATGGGCGAAAGAAGAAGATACCTGGAAAATAATCATAAGTGTTTCACCTGTCTGTGGACTCACAAAGCACCCAAGGTCCACTGAATTTCCTTGTAAAGCTCTGACTGCCTGTTGGCAAATATTTGACTATGTTCATAATTTTATTTATAATATTGGTTAAATTCATTAGGCTTAATTTAATAAATACAGGAATTTCTTTAGTTATAGCTTTATACGAGGAGTATATCTAGTTCTATAGGATAATCTCTACTGTAAAGAAATTTATATTCAGAGTATTCCTTTATAAGTAAAAAAAGCCGCATCAATGGTGTTATATTCTGTTCTATTCTGCAATACCCCCTATAGAGCTAATGGCTTATTAGAGAAATCCCAAAGAGACTGGATTTCTTTTGTACTCTTTTTGTACATCTTTCTTAAATTATGTTAAAATTAATCATCAGTATCAAAGTGTACAATCAAGAAAAAGAGAATCACATAGAATGGATACTCACCAGCTGCTGCTATCATTGTAAGATAAAGTGGGTTGTGATTTGAAAAAAAGGATAAATTCCTTTGGAATGAATAACAGGAACATTCTGGCAGCAAAATACTTCCAAGAAATGTGTATTCAATTTATTATTTTGTTAATTAAATACCTGTTGATTATCACTGTGCATGAGACCCTTTCTCAGGTAGAGGTAAATGGAACTCCTTCTGCCCTATAAGGAGCCTCAAGGGAATGTGACAGGGTGACAAAGGCCACCTTTCAGAGAAGCACAGTGTGAACTGCTCTGGGAGACCAGGGAGGAGAAATCACACTGACCCTCAGTGTGGGTCAGTGGTAGAAAGGATTTGTGAAAGCTTTTGCATGATATTTTGGGCTTGGTGCAAAGGCAGATAAGATGGAAGGGAATGTGCAGAGTCAGAAAGGTAGAAAGAAGCATTTTCAATGAAAAATTAAACTGGATTTTTAAAGTAATAAGACTGAAAATCAATGGGCAATAAATGGTTACAAGACATTTGAAGAAATTCTTTCTCA